>JAXCHB010000089.1:3237500-3375462 GCA_036926305.1 Uropetala carovei | reverse complement strand
AACGGGGGTCTTCTCCATCAACAACTGCGGCACGCGAAGACAGGGGATAAACACGAGATGAATATTGAGAGAGAATAAGAGATCGTGACTCAACCGTAGGAAGATTGGAGAGAGAGGGAAGGATAGAAGAATGGGGGGGAGGGGGGAGGGAATGGAGTGAGCCAACGAGTTACGAGATTCCGGACAGGAGAACGAAACAAACACACGTGAGAGATGCGGTAATGAAGTAGGTGCGCGAGGGAAATTGGAAAGGAGAAGGATGCAAAATAAAGCATGGAGAAGGGAAGAGCGAGAGGAGAGAGAAATGCTGTAAGGGGTGGAGAGAGAGAGAAAGGAGAGGGAGACGAGGACAGCAGGAAAAAGGGTATAAAAAAAGAGAGGGCGAAAAGAAGAGGGTAGATGTGAGAGTGAATTTAGTTGTATGAGGGCGTTGGAGCGAGATTAAGGCGTGAAGTTTTCAGACAGCGTGGGAAAGGAAATCAATTGGCCGGGTGGAAGAGGGACAGGAGATAGACGGAGGATTTCGGAAAGGAAGAGTGGAGAAAGAATCAGTGGGTAAAACTCTGGCGGAGGCAGAGAGGAATATAAGATGAGCTGAGATCGGGGAAGAAGGAGATAATGCCGGGTGCGGCGAAAATAAAATCGGAAACACTATCAAGATTAATGCGAATAATTTATTTGAAAAAAATACGACGGAAAACGACACTAATTGGGTGTTCGCCAGAAACAACCAGGAACGATATGGAATTAAGAATGCTTAAGTTACAGCCCATCTCATTTAATTGGGGCTTCGTAATGCGAGAAAATTTGAGACCACGTGGTTAAAAAATTTTAGGAAATTAATCGAGCAAATGCGTGTGCCGGAGAAGACTTTCTCTCCCAGTAAAACGACTCGGGGAATGTGATGCGGGCGTCTCTGTTTAATTTTTTTTGTCAACATTTCCAGCCGAACGTCACTTTTTAGTGTCGCGTAGCAGCAGGTGGATATATCAAAGACAAACTTTAATCAAGGCACCCTTCCCACTACAGTGATAAAAGCAGGGTTGGGGCGAGGGTGGGGCTAGCGGGGATCTTGCCCCGGGCGCGTCATTCTAGGGGACGCCAAAATTGTGATTATATGCATATTTATTTTATAAAAACATAATATGTTTACAGCAATAAAATTTATTGAGATGGCGTTATTAAGCGAGGTAGGCGGCGACGGGCAGATAATAATTAAAATTTTTATTTTTTACATGTCATAAAATACAGGGTCTGGACGCGAGTCACGCTCTTTGCCCCGGGCTCTGGATAAGAGTATACTAGCATTAATTTTCTGCGTGATGGAATGTCCCTATAATTTACGTATCCTCTCCGGGAAGTAAGAGCTCGGGGTATCTTGGTATAGAGGTAGACACGCAGAAAATCGATTAATACTTGTCCCACTCCTGAATTACAGTGTGTTTCGTGGTTATGAGAATGCGTTAGCAGGGAGATCTTAGTCGTAACGTGGAATAACGTAGCGCGTGAGTCTAGATCTCATATCGCATATGCTGAAAAAGATAATTTTGCTGATCACCAGTATCACAGCTATAGATGCATGGATCCCTTACAAAATAGAAAGAAGCTCCCCTCTCGAAAATACATTAAAGCACCATTTTAAACAGTATTTAATTATTGTAATAAAACGATTAATTTTTATTAATTATCATATTTACTCGAATACCAAACCAATCTCTTTTTTATTCCGAAAAGCATGTTGTGTGTCTTACACAAGAATTTCAAACCAAAACTTATATTCAATTTCAAAAAGGCAATCGCCGGAAGGTGCGGCAGTAACAATAACAAGAGAATATACAACGAAGAAAAATTCTTTCTGAGAAACGTAGGCTGTCTCATTAATAGTTAGATTAAATGCAATATTATTTTCTCAAATTTTCTGTTTGTGTACGTAAAGCGAAATAACATTCGTAATATTTAAAGTTTATCTTGGCCCCCACTCTCTTCGCCTTGCGCTCACTGTAGGCTACGTAGGCGTAACTGCGTCTCTACTGGCTACGTTGGTTTGAGCAGGAATGAATATAACCATTTCGGTAAAATATAAAAAATAAACGACATGAGAAAACGTTCGGTGTCTTACAGTTATTGAATTTCAAGCGTTTGTTTTTTTTTACATAGTTCCGAAACTTTTTCCCCTCGTGATCGTCTCGTTCGTCTCGTCTCGTCTCGTCTCGTAATGAGAAGGTCGCATTAAATGAATTTTCGGACCGTTTGTTTGATATGTAGAGAGAGAGAGAAAACGGAAGAAAGGAATGGGAAGAAGAGAATGTGAGGCGATAGAGATGGATAAGGCGATGGAGTAGAGGAGGAGCGCGGTCAAAATGCCGGGGTATTGAAAGGAGAAGGATAAGTGGGATGGGGACGTTAAGCGAGGGAAGCTAGGGAGAGAAGGACGAGAGTCTTGAGTGGCGAGGGTGCAGTGGCGTATGCCCTGGAGTGGAAAGATAGGACCGAGTCAGTCGTTAAGAACATCGAAGTAACAAATGTAGATGGTGGACTGTCTGGCTGCATCACTCGCTTCCTTTACATATTTGCGTGTGTATACATATATATATTTACTTTCTCGGATGAAGTATTGAGAAAGTATTGTTATCGCGAAAAAATTCGACCTCGAGATTTTTACGGAAATATACGTTTTAGGTGTCGCTGATTCCGAAAAAGTGGTTTATGCAATTCTGTCTGTCTGTCTCTCTGTTACTGGCTCTGAAGCCTAAACGGTAGAGCTAAAATGAATGAAATCTCGTACTTACGCATTTTATCACACTGAGCAGTGTATATGTAGAAATGGTTGACATTGCTCAATAATTAAGGGTAGTTTATTCTACGCATTTTTAACAACAATTCGATTTTCTCAAAAACGGCTCTAACGATTTGGATAAAATTTCGTACAGTTACTTGAGTTTACGTATGAAATAATACTACACATTTCATTTTTCTCAATTAATCAATATAAGGCTATTTTATTATTGGGAAACTTTAACAAAAATTGGATTTTCTAAAACACGGCTCCCACAATTTTCATCAAATTCCGGATTGTTATTTAAGTTGATGTTTATAATAATTCTACATAGTTCATATTTTTCTAAAGATAACTAAACGATGCCTTAGTATATGAGAAAGTTTGTACAATGTATGTTGTACCAACTTTTTCTTTCGAATTTAAAATAAACGGAACCACAGCTAAGTTTATGGAGACGAGCGCAGAATATATTCCTTTTTTTTCTAAAAGAATGTTTATTTTAAATTAGAGCCTTGCCCTGTCGTAGATTCAGGAAAAACGGCTTTCCTGCTCTCGAACATTTATTTTTAACATTTAATTTAAAAAATCGGTACACCATACATTGTACAAACTTTCTCATATAATAATGTGTCGTTTAGTGATCTTTAGAAAATGAAAATCGTATGAGTCGCTTTTTAGAAAATCAAATTTTTGTTAATGTTGCCCAAGAATAAACTAGCCCTATATTCATTCATTGAGAAAAATGAAATATGTAGTATTATTGCAGATGTATACTCAAGTAACTGTACGAAATTTGATCAAGATCGTTAGAGACGTTTTTGAGAAAATCAAATTGATGTTAAAAATGCGTATAATAACCTTCTTTTAATTATTGAGCCTTTTCTCTGTATGATAAAATACCTAAGTACGAGATTTCATTCATTTTCGCTCGATCGTTTAGGCTCTAGAGCCAGTAACAGGCAGACAGACGGCATTGTTAAAACTACTTTTTCGGACTCAGCGACACCTAAAACGTAGGTATATTTCCGTAAAAATCTCGAGGTCGAATTTTTTCGCGTTTACAATACTTTCTCAATATAGGTACTTCGTATATGAGAAAGTAAAAATATGGATTTTAGGACATTCACTTTTTCGGGTGCCAGATGGTGTAAAGGAATATTCACCTGCATAAAGCCACTTGTTCCACTTCTGACACATTTGCACTTTAAATGATAGGTTGCAACTGACATCCATCACTTGTAACTGGCTCGTCATTTCCCCTGGAATGACGGCAAGATCAGTGCGATAGTCATTTAATATATCCTTAACACACGGCATGCGATGACATCTAAATGCGTCCAGAACTAGCATACGACGCTTACGAACTGGGTCTTTACACCAAACACTACGTAACCAATCTTTTGTAAATTCTGCATCCATCCAGCCCTTTACATTTGCGCGTACGAACACATTTCGTTAAATATACCTGAGTGTACGTCTGCAATATTACTACCTATTTCATTTTTCTCAATGAATGAGTATAAGGCTAGTTTATTCTTGGTCATCTTTAACAAAAATAGGATTTTCTAAAAACCTGCTGATACGATTTTCATTTTCTAAAGATAACTAAACGACGCATTACTATATGAGAAAGTTTGTACAATGTATGTTGTACCGATTTTTTATATAACAACCAATGCAACCGTTTATATGTAAACAACGCAAGAATAAGATAGCATGGAGTTTTAACCGTCGAATAAAGTAAAAACGAAGAAAATCGGTCAATATTTACATATTTTGATAAATGAAGGAAAAAACCTTGCTCTCTGAAAAATCGAAAATCTCGTGTGAACTTATGGGAACATATAATTGTCTCCTGGTTTCGAACCCGGAACTTTATTAAAATGAACATAGCTTTATAGGGACCTCCTAGCTTGTAGAAACAAAACGCAGTTTACCGCATATCTCTACGACAAACGGCTTTTGAGAGACAGGATGGGGGACGGAGGGGGGGGGGGGGTGGGACGAGCACTTCCAAAATTTTATATGTATAGGATATATAATGGTGGAAGTGTCAGTCCGTCCGTCCCTCTCTGTATCTCAAAAGCAGTTTGTCGTAGAGGTATGCAGTAAGCTGCGTTTTGTTTCTACATGCTAGTAGGTCCCTATAAATCTATGTTCATTTTAATAAAGTCCCGAGTTCGAATTCAGGAGTCAATTATGTTTTACCATAAGTTTACATGGGATTTTTGATTTTTCAGAGTACAAGGTTTTTTTCTTTCATTCATCAAAATATGTAAATATTGACCGATTTTCTTCTATTTTCTTTATTCGACGGTTAAAACTCTATGCTATCTTATTCTTGCAATGTTTACACGTTACACGGTCGAAGTTTACAGAAATATCCAATTGTTTCGAAAATTTTCAGATAATTCGTACTCTTTCCGGGCGTTGCCAAGGCGACCGCCATTGTTGCATCCGATTCAATTACTGTAAATTGAACCTTCAAATAGGTGAAAGAATAGCGTTATTCGCTTCGCAATTTTGATTAAGCATCGAAATTATTTCTGTAGTAACGTCAAACTTTATTCATGAAAACGTAAATATTTACGGATAATTATTCAGTTAACTGCGTATGGGAAGCTTTTCTAACGATTTAATCAAAGCAGTTGAATCTTCCTTTCACCGTTCGAATGCTGGAATATTACCTTTTTGTAAGTAGAACCATCATATTACTCATCTATAATAATTAACGAAAATAGGCTCACACATAAATTTAAAATTAAATGCGAATAGGGACGTACGTTATTGTTTTAATACATTACATGGTTATCTTCTCTTCATTGATAACCTACATAAACGGTTATACAAAAAAAGAAAGGGCATATATTTGAATAAAAAGAAACAAGGAAAATGAAAAACATAAAAGTTCGCGATCAATTACTGCGTAGCATTAATTTCCTTTCTAACATGCCTTTTAAAATGTAGATATCTGTCTGACTTCGCATAATAAGTTGTCCATACGCATACACAGCCATGCTCTCAGCGAGATTCGAAGCTGCGAACCTTATATTGGGCGCCAAATACATTAAAATCCTATACCTAGGAAATACTTTATTAGAGTTATATTTGAATTATTGAGATCAACTTATTTCATACACTTCTTAATTTTGTATAAATTAATTGAAAATAAATGGCGCAAACATTTCGCGGCTTCAGCTAGTCGGTTTAAAATGTTCATTAAAACATTAATTAAAACGCGGAAAGTTCAGGCTGTTTATTATTTCTGGAGAAATTTGAACGGCAGAATGGAATAAATTTATATTGCGTCAGCAATAAATGAACGAGAAAAATATATAATTCCTGTATTTTAATCAACGTATGATAAATAAAAGACATTTAATTTGCTTTTTTTGATATACAAGTTGATAGTACCGATGGCTAACGTCTTACAAACCCATAGCGGAAGCAGGTGTGCATGTTTTTTTCCTCTAGTTAGTTTTACGCGGTAGTTTCAGTTTTCAGAATTCCGCACAAAAGTCAATGTCTCGCTTTAGCATCTCAATCAAAAGTCTCTGTAGACAAATGTTCAGTTTTTTTAACTAAGGAAGTCCAGTCTAAAATAATTTTCCTAATCCTCTTCGTCATATATGTTAGTTGAATTGAACATCAATTATCCTTTCTGTTTCGTATGAAAATAAAACCTCATTCGTGTGTTATCCATAAAGACACAAATTTTTAGCTTAGCATTGATAATTTATGCTCAACTCCACAGGTATTTTCATCGACTAGTATATTCATATTGGCACGGATTTCTACGATATTGTTAATAATGCATATGACTATTTTACGAAAAATAAATTAAGTTACGTAAAGCTAACAATCCTTCTATGAATTTTTTCATAGACAAAGCTGTTTCTTATCTCTTTTGTTTTTGGAGGAGGTTAGTTGAAATTTAAAAAAAATATCCCTTGGTTATTTTATTCTGTTACAGTTCACATTTTTCTCATGATGTTACAAAGAATAAGAAATTCTGCTGGAAGGATATATTTTTTTAAATATTGTCTAAAATAACGACGTAATAAAAACTCAATGTATGTTACATTGCATTTGAAACTTTAGCATGTAAAAGCATTATTTTGGAGCTCTCTCAGTATTGATTGTCACAAATACCAGTACCGCCCAATATTCTGTAACACTCCAATGAGCCTTAAAATGTTTTACTTTAAAGTACAGCCGGGATTTCAGTTTATTTAATTTTTTCATTGGCGCCAATATATTAACGAGAGGATTTGATCAGTAATTATCTTACCTGTTTTTTTTAAGTTTCCCAGAAAAGATATCCTATCGATCTAATAATTTTCAGCCTTTTATTTTGATATAAATTACACAATGATATCCAAATTGAATGCATAATTAGTCCAATTATGACTTCTTTAATTTGTTTAATTATCTACAACACAGATTTTAAGCAGCTTTTGTTCAAACGAAACATGTCCTCCCCGTCTCTGTGAGATTTTGAAAGGTTTCTTTTTCCGGGAAGTTCGGGACATAAAATATTTGGAAATTAAGCTCTTGTTTCTGTGGGAAATGGAAAATGAACGACCTTTAGAAAAGGAGGAGGGTAAAACAAACAGATATCTTCAGTGAGAGAGAGAGAGAGAAAAAGACAATTAGTGGCAGAAGCACTCAGTCTCTAATTAGAGTAATCTCTGCGTAAGCATAAATGTTTAGTAATGGACACCGTCGGATAGATGCAGGCGGGCATTGGGATTTTATACTGCCGAACTGTATGGCTTGGAAGATTAATCTTGCTATTTGATTATTTTAGAGTAGGTTTCGTTGTAACGCGCCTAACCCGCGGATGAGATGTAATTATCTAAAGTCATTCTATTTTTTTAAAAATAGACGTTCTAAATCGTACTATACACAAAAATGTCAAGATGGACTCGATCCAACTGTCGCCTTCGGAATGTAACACATTTTTGGTTTTCATTTTAAACGATTTGAAACGGGATAATAATTTATGACGTGAATGATTGTATGTATGAAATAACACAGTCATGTTCATAGAAATAGAATAATTTACTAATTTTCTAGAAAATATCCCTAGAAATTACCAATTTTTCTACCTTTTACTCGTGCATAGTTAAAATTGGCATTACAGCTTACAGCAATATCGTTCCGTTTCTTTCATTGGGCTTAAGTTACGATTTGCTAAGTTTTTTAAGCTATATAGGTATAATTTAAACAAAATTATAACTGAATATTTGAATCCACTGTTGAAGTTACATTTAATCAGTAGTATAGCCCGCTATTCATATAACATAATTCATCGACGCCCTAAGTTTTGTTTAAATTAGGTGAAGTTTTACGATGAGTAACACAGTCAGTTAAGACACGTTCATTTTTTTTGTGTACAATCACCTACCAAATTACCACCATATATTTCATAACAGAAGAATTAGAATAACATTTGCGTGGAATATTAACAAAATTCTGAAAATTTCTCACAGCATCACTTTGTTTAAAGGGTTTCTATATGACAATTTTATAAAAATACATTATTGGAATTAGTAACTCAGAATGGGGAGAACGCGGGGGAAATGAACTAGACGAGTAGTACTATTGTTATAGTTTCACAAATGAGGTAGATTGCCGTATCCACATAAAATATTTTAAATTAAGCCAAATTATTTTTTCGGGAGTCGCGTTAGAATGGTTTTTATAATGGGTCGGTAATCTGATTTTGTGAGGTCTTGTGTTTGTGCATCCGAATCGAAAAAAATAACTTTTTATTTGGTAAAGATGGGTAATTACAGTGCTCGGTCTTTTTCTGGCAGGGCTTCGGTGACTTACAGGCGCACTCCGCGATATCAGGCTAATGACGGCGGAGGTTTCTCCTCGCTTCGCTTCCTCCTCCTCCTTCCCTACCTCGTTCTCTCAATCTCCTCCCCTTTCTTTTTCTTGCGCTACTACTCTCCCCGAGGCGTGCACGTCTTCAGACTACGACCGAGTAAAAAAATGTCGACGTAGGACAAGAAGCAAGTTACACTCTTATAGTCTGTGTGTGCGGAAAAGGGCTTTTATGTGTTCGGTCACGGAACTATAAGTAGAACCTAGGTCACATCAAAGTTGAGTTAAAGAGCACTCTAATCGACCAGATGCAGTACCTTCATAGAAAAACTTCCTAGATGAAATTCTGCGCAGTGCTAGAAAATATAGCTGGAGAAAATAATACAGGTATCATATGTTTGTGAAGGTTAGATTATGCTTCAAGTATTGGTGGCGAGAAATTTCCTATATGGGTCTAACAAGGCTGATAAAAGAGATGACTATCTTGGATCTGTAATCTGGGTATATTGTTCCACATGAACTGATGCAATAATTTTTATTGTTAGTTTCTGTTTGTGAAAATAATGGAAGGCAATTCATGTGTGAAAAATAATTGCGGACTCATATGGAGAAAGTTGGTATCTTGATCATGAATCTTTTATCCTGAACTCTGTCGTATAAACAATGATTTTCCATTTTAATTCCTTACATGACTTTATAGATTTGTATTTGTTAATTTTAAAGAGTATATCACTGGACATATTAAATTTTAAGTGGTCTTTTTGTGATACGAATGTTGTTAAAGTGAGCACGTTCTCAACTAATAAACTATCATACATTTTGAGTGCGGAATATTTGACTCTGTTATGGTTGGTAGTTTGATTCGTTATTCAAGAATAACAATGGTGACCATAGGAGTCAGCAAATAAATGAAAATTTTCGTTTGACAACGAAAATAAATACGATGATTGTGGAATTAATTATCGTGAGAAATTAAATCTCGAGCTTCGCAACCGACGGTCGATCAATATAATACATAGTAATTTATATCGCCGTTAGCTTCAGCGTTTTATATTTTTCTTTTTTTCCATTCGCAAATGAATTTTTTAAAAATCCCATCTATCTTAAATATTTCTGGAATCCTGTCGCAGGCAGAAATATTCGGCGAAATCCGCCGTCCTTAAAAGCAGAAAGTATCTTTGAGAAAGGGGAACATCACAGGTAAACGTCTTATAAGTTCGTTATTCGTTAAATTACACGCCACGTGGAAAAGTGGTGAGGATAATCCTTTTCTGGAAAGGAGGAGAGCGGAGATGGAAGAGCAGGAGGGAAAAGACGGCCAGGGTATTTTTTATTAGCCGCCGATATTGTTTCCGAGAAGACGGTTTCTGAGCACATCCAGCTATCTCATCAGCGCAAGACAAAGCTGGTATATTGAGTTTGAAATTTGATTGGAAATGTGGTTCACGCGGAATAATGGAGAAGGAAAGAGCAGTGAGGGAGAGAGGGTGGAAGTTGAATGGAAAGCATAAGACGGGGAGGGAGAATCGAGGAAGAATTCCAAAGGATTCTTAGAAGAAAGACGGGAAATCGTCGAGGTATTGAGATAAAATCTTAGTGCCAACGTCGCGCCAAACCAGCTATAGAATTTGTGAAACCAATTGGCTCAATTGTGTATTTATAAATCTCTCTGTTTTATCTTCTTAGTTTCCTATCATTGCTGCAAAGAAGGCTCGGGATCATTATAGCAATTTCTTTAATACGTCAATACGTGATTTTTTCTCTGATATATCACAGAAACAAAAGCATTCCCTGCATAATGAAATCAGGCTACAAACTTATTGACATAATGAAATGACTTTTCTTTCGCAAAACGTACCAGTTCGTCCAAAAAAACAGAAATACTTTCCTATGTTTAAAGTGGTAATACGCGATTATGATACTATTCTGCGAGAAGCATTTTTTAAGAGTTAAACGCATTACAAATGAAAATCTGAGCAGATGGTCTTCATCCGTTTGGCGTGGATGAGATAGATTAGCGTCGCTGCACATGTAAATGAGTTTGGTTGGGAGTCGTTTGGGAAAAGACGTAAGCAACCAAGTCGCCGGCTGAATGGCGAGTCAGGCAACGGACAAATTCATTTGCGAGGTTTAATTGGGTCTCTTCGTTATATACAACGATGTAATTATGGGGTTAATTAGAGTTAGATTGGGGAACGTCACTAAAGGGTGTGGCTCTCGGTGTATTAAGCATCAAGCAACCCGCCAGCTAGAAGTACAGGCAAAGTGCGACAACTTGGTTAATCGACTATAGTAGTTTCCCTTGATTACTTTGGTAATAGTATTTTTACAAATTTGTGCACTTGGTAGGCTTTTTATATTAATTAGCCATTTTTTTCGATTTACACTTTTAATATTATATAGAGTAATATAGTTTTATTTCGTTAGCAGGAACTTTAGTGGACTAAATTCGATAACACATTACGAATATTATGTATTGAATATTTTATACACTTGCGGTTGAAATTAATTCAGCTGAGGAAGATACACTATCTATTTTATTTTGGTGTGAGGTTTATGTAAGAAAGAAATAGATAAAATGGAGAGCTTCATTTGCTGACGCGAGATGAAAACGCGCGTTTGTTGAGGTTAATTTAGAATTTTATACTTAAAATTTGTTATAAATTTAGCAATATATAATCATATGACTAAAAAAGTAATTTATTCGATAACTAATTTAAAATATCCTCACACTCTTTCACATGTTAGGTTTCTAATCTAATGACTATTGGCTTATGATATGAACATATAACATTACTTAAAATTCCTCCTGTCAGTCTTCCATTTCTTCCAAGGACCCTCTTACGCCCCACGATTTTTCAAAAAAATTTCTTCTGCAGTGATATAGATGGAATTAAAGGTCACACGAGCAGTGAAAATTTATAACTTTAAATCTGTAACAATTTGCTCAATCTTAATTTGAAAATATTAAAGCCGCGGCGCCCCCGATTTCTCCAAGAAATTTCTTTGGCAGCGTAATAAATAGCATCATAGATCACATACACCCCGCAAATTTCAGTCTTCTATCTCATGCCGTGTACTTGCTATTTCAATTAAATTAATTGCACAGACGGTCAGACGGAGAGAGAGAGAAAACATAAAATTGTTTGTGAAATAAAGCGCGCAATTTAATTCTCGATTTTCATCGTCAATTTCATTTGAAATTGAACCCCTTCATAAAATCTCTATCTTGGGGCAATTTTATTACGAATCCCAAAGTTCGATTAAACTCAATAGTCACGCGAAATTTGATTCTAAAGCCTTGGTATAAAGTCTTCGTAAATTTACCGACTAGCCCTCGAGGGTCAATACAGCGCTTTGTAGTGCTTCATCACCGCTTTTCAAATTTTCCGTATAGCCTCCAAAACGCGATATCCTTTGCGCAGACGTCATAACTTAGAAGAAGAGCTGCAGTCAAATTACATTAAATGTAACAAAGGTGTTAAACGCTAAATATTTCCACAATTAAGATTTCCATATATTACGTAAACTAAGGGACGTCGCTTTATTATAATCTCTGTACCTTATAGCGTCGAACCTTTTGTAGAATTACATCGGTTTGAATGCTAATATTCAAACGATGAGATAGACAATGTTGTTTATTATCTCCCTTCCGCATGAAACTAGATGTCATCTGCGCAGTTAATTCCCCATGGAGACTTGATTTCTGGTATGCCGGTTGCTCGCAACGTTTGCCTAATTGACCATTCATTATGATTCTCGTGTAATTGCGTGTAGCATTTTCAAAGTAATAACTGCGTATTTAACTCATAAAATAGACATTCACTTCATCATCCTGAAAGCAGTTGGAAGTGAATGTCGATGAGGGTATAGTATTTCATGAAAATCTTTCTTTCCGAAAAAAGAAAAATACATAAATTCCCAGAATAAAGAGATAATCTGTTCAACCGGGACCCGTTCGGTCGAAAGTGCTCGTCAAGCTTGAAATAATTGCCGCAGAAATAAATAGTCGCCATTTATTGGAAAATGCAAACTCATCAAAAATTAGCGGATTAATAGATTTATTCTATTCAGTTATTTGATTCAAATTTATCTCTAATTTAAAAGAAGTCTTCTAAGTCACATACGCCATACATTTTCTTAAAAATATCGATTTTACAAAAAAAAACGACAAATAGAATGAAGTAACTTTTTTATTGCTCGGAAGAGTCAGTTGCAATAAAAATTAATTTAACGGGAATGGTGTGTCATTTTATAAGAAAATCGGAATCAGGTGAACCTCATTGATACTTTGCACGATTTCGAAGAACTTAGGAACTGGCATCATACAGTAAGAATTTGTATTTAAAAGTAGGATAAATTTAATGTAGAATCTCACGTGTATAACCTATTTTTACTCTCGAGAAGTAGTCAAGAAATGAGTAACGTTTCACCCTGGTGTAATTTTTGTAGAAAACTTGTAGAGCCATGGTGGAATCATCATCAAGGTCACCATGGGTGATCATATTCATTTCAACGATTCACCCTGTGGGAAATACTTCGTCGCGAATTGTACCCTTTTATTCTTCCGTTATCTCTGTCACCGGCTCAGAAAAAAAGAGCTTTTCGAGGCACAAGGAATTTGGCGAATACGAGAGGAAGTCTTAAGTAGGGATTTGACATTCGCAAAAAGAACGAGTGAGATGTCAACTCCGCGAACATTCGTAAAATCCAAGTTTGTAAGGGAAACGTTCCATGTTACAAAGTTGGAGGGAATCGTCTTGTTACACCTAAAACAGGAGTCTTCTAATGGAGATGGAAGCAGCAACAATGAGGAAAAGAGGGAGGAGAAGGAGGAGGAAAGAGGGAGACGTGGAGATACGCCGGAGTGTTTCGTTTTTGTTCTCTCTTTCCTCCCCCCCTCTTGGCTTCAACCGTACAAACAAACGAAATGCGAGTCTTTTTTTTTTGATACGGAAAGGTTGGAACGCACGCAGCAGCGACGAAACAAGCGCCTTTATTGAGACGTTCCATTTCATGGAGGAAGAATGGATGCTTTGCTCGCGCGAGTTACAACAATTAGCCCCACGCGATGCCTTCTCATGGTGAAGATGCTCCTCGCAGCGGCGTTATCCCACTTGGAATTCAGAAGGAATACTTGTCATTGTTTTCGATGTTATATTTTCAGTTTTGATTGGATTTTCAACGAGAAACGCGCGAACACCATAAAAGTATTCGCAATAACGAGATTTCACTCGTACGATGCACTTCCCAAATTGGGTACTTTCCACATAACTCTAAACTGTGCTATTCTGATTCTTTAACTTCATCTTCATCCTCGTGTCAATATAGATTTTTTCAATGTTCATAAATTTCGATTTTATAGTCCACTGAAATTCTTAAATACGAAGGTGCCCGAGCACGGTCCGGAAGTAGCCGATCTACTTGTGACGTCATTTTCCTTGTTTACATCTTTGGTCGCGCCTGATTTCTGAGTATAGTTTGGTTTGTAATTGATCTGTACTTATTAAAGTTATCATAAAATTTCCGAAATACTGACATTTGGGCTTTTGATCCTCGTATTTCAACAGCACTAAATCGGTCATCCTTCTTAAAAAATTCGGTAACCATGAAAATGTTTACTTTGGGCAGATTGTCCGAACTTCCTTTTATAAACCTCTTACAAGCCATGTTAAAGTTCAGAGGTTTTTATAAGTAAAACTAGCAGAAGTGCCCGTTGAATTTCAACGGATTTGGTGAATCTAAAACTTCGACCGTATAACGTGTAAACATCGCAGTAATAAGATAATACACAGTTTTAACCGTCGAATAAAGCAAAAATGAAGAAAACCGCTCCGAATTTACCTATTTATATGAATGAAGGACAAAAATCTTGCATTCTGAAAAATCTAAAATTACGTGTAAAATTATGGAAAAATATTTATTGAATTAAGCTCTCCCTCACTCCAAATTTTTTATCGCCATATATCATATGTTATCCGCAGGGTAAAATTATATACCTATGCGAAGTTTCTTGATAAAATCTTCAAAACTAAAACTATAAGTAAAACCAGCAAGAACACAATAATCTACAGAAAATGGACGAACAAAGGAACAAATGAATTGAATTAGTTGAACGTAAGACAAAAGTAAATAGAGACGTTTAAGAAATATAGAGTGAATATTTTCCTCCGACTATTAACTCAATTCTCTCATCCTGTAGTTCTGTTACGAGAAAATTGTTTATATTAACAATACTTTGGAAACAATGATACGATTTATCCAATTACAATTTGTGGAAAATCTACGTTTAATTATGTAAGTTACTTACGTAGTTTTAAAAACAGCTTGCTTTGGAGTACTCTACGGCCTCTACGATACACGAAAATATCATTAAAACTAATTGTAAGTATTAGTAATATTTCAATTAAAATCAACAAATATTTGGTTGTCATGTAAACAAAGCAAAATCGCACACACAAACTTAAAAACGGTACTACGTTAAATATAATTGGACTCAAAACTTCGGCGACAATGGGAGTTGTCAAGGTAGCTTATAATTGGCATTGTCATAAAACTGGTAAAATCACCTATTTTTCTGATTCTAAACGAATTTTTACGCTAATTCGATCAGGATTCCGATTCTGTCTTCAATAGAAATATACTTTGTTCTTTACTGCATAGAACCATCCAAGTCTTAAGTTCGTACCATGTTTTTAAGTAATTTTAAAATTCAAATGAAAAATAAGCTGCACTCATCCCTATGTTATTCAAATGGAGGAAATGAAAAAAGGAAATATTTTTTAAAATTAGAAAGATCAATCAAATCTGTTTAAAATCCTGACTACATCACGTAACTCTTTATTCCGGTTAAAAAGACACTTTCCTCTTGTTTCTACGTGATGTAATTGCTGCGCTATAAAAAACATACATATATACATACACACACGTACGCACACGCACACACTTTTCTTTATAGATAGGTGTATAGATTGTGGATATTTTTTCTGGTATTTTAATAGCCGTCGTCCGTTGGTTGGTTGGTCACGCTATGCAAACGCTAATAACTCGAGAAATAATAATGTTAGAAACTCGAAATTTGGTAGGGTTGCTTGATTAACACTTCTTCAGAGAATGACAAATTTAAATCGCGAAAAATTCCTTGGTTCGTCTCCAAGAGAGGCATTTCCATTTCCCATTACTTAACATGTAAAACGCGACTTTTCAACGTGCAGGCTTTTATTCATTTGGAAATTAACAGACGACCTTCGGATTTGAACCATTTTGAAGAAAAATTTATAAAGTTTCTTATTCCGTTCGTCTTTTTTCGCCCACAGTTCGAAATATTCCATGTTAAACGTTGAATTTGCATATTTTGTGGAAATCTCGCCATTTTAACGTGATGTTGCTATGTCGACCATTATCATTGTTACACCTGAAATTACTATTATTGTATACATCCTTCTGGGAATAAGCTTGCCTTGAGTGCTTCAATACGAGAGAGAGAGGAAAGAAGGGGAGAGATTGGCGTGTTTTGTGGAAAATAAGTATATTAACATAAATATAAAAATTTTTAAGTATCAACAATGTCATTTTAGAAAAATTGGAAATAAAAATCATTCTTAAATTAAATTCTTTGTAAACCATACGTGCTTACGAATTTATTTTGTTATTCCTCGAATTAATTTCGTAACAATGGCCGAAGTTTGGAAACGAATATAAATTAAAATACAATTAAAATTAAATGGACATTTAAAACTATTAACAGACAATTTTCGAAGAAACAATAGTGGATCTTTTAATGAATTGATTTGTTTTTATAAAAGGAATTTTGGTGCTTATTTAATACAGAGTAAGTTCTAAGGCTTATAATCCATTGAAATCTAATAACAGTGGCTATTATAGTTTAAAGAAAGAACTTTATTTATTCACTTTACAGAATGAATTAATTTTAGGCTAGAATTGCCTATTATAAAAGGAGTTACTTTGGAATTTACAGTATGTATAGTGGAAGTGAATTGACTCAAGTATATTTCAAAGCAAAAATCAATTTAAAACTATTGAAAGTTGTTGTTTCGGAAACTGAGAAGTCCAGAGTGGTGAGCGGACGCTAAACGATATTAAGGTACATTTTATTCCAAAATCTATTTAAAGCATTATCAGAGGCAATTGAAGATTGAACAAATTTTTTTGTCACCGGAATTCTGCTTATTTCATGAAATTGAAATGCTAAAGCATTAATCCATTAAAATCTGTTAAGAGTGGCTATTTTGGTTGAAAGAAATATATTTACATGGTAGGTACTTTTATTCACTTTTCAGAATGAATGAATTCTAGGTTAACATTGCATATTAGAAAAGGATTTTCTTTGGAACAAGAAGTTTGTTATGTGGTTATTTTAACTGAATTGAATCAAGTTCTCTTCTAAGTTTGAAATCCATTTAAAACTGGTGAAAGTGGTTGTTTCGGAAAATGAGAAGGCAAGAGTGCTGAGCAGACGATAAACGATATTGAGGTACATTATATTCCAAAATCTATTTAAAGTATTATCAGAGGCAATTGAAGATTGAACCAATTTTTTGGAACCGGAATTCTGCTTATTTAATGAAATTGAAATCCTAATGCTATAATCAATTTAAAATTAATAACAATGTCTATTTTAGTAGAAAGAACGGCACCATTTTATTGACAAGGAATTTCTGTGAGATTTTAGTTAATTAATGAAAACAGACTTATAATAATATAGAAATATTCGATGGTTAAAACAGTGCTCAATTTTATTCTTGCGATTGTTACATGTTGCATTGACTAAAATTTAGATTCATTAAACCCGTTGAAATTCAACGGGCACTTATGCTAATTATACATATATACGACTCAGAGAGTGCAGGGTGGACTAGACGAATCTGACGTCACAAACGGCGGGCGATTCACATTTCGTTTAGCGGTCACGTGACAAAATCGGAAAAGTGGATGACTTTGCTATTTAATATTTTATTTAATACTATATAAATTTAAAAACGGATTGCACGATGAGACTAGATTAGTGTAAAGTGATTAGTTAAAACTATCTATTACCCTTTATATATTTTTGGAAAATACCGAATTATGCACTTTGCAAAGCATTCTGCGTACAATTGAACGAGACGAGAAAGTAACCTTTCTCTGAGGCAACACCAGCCAATGTTTTATTTCAATTTTAATCTGTACAAACTTCAATGGAATTGATTGTTTAACAGGAAAATTGCCTGTCGTGTTATTTTCAGATAGATATTCATATTTGATGCACTATACAGCATATTTTTTCTTTTACCTTAGCGTGTATAGTAAAAAGTTATAATAACCCATAATTCTTGATTTTTACAACAATCTGTAAGTTATATAAAATTATTAGTTACACTTGCGTCTAGTTTTAGAGGTTCTTGTTTCCTATAAAGAATTGCACAGAAATTTACCTCTTGTATTACATGTATGTACGTGTGTATGCATTTCATTTATTGTAAGATGGCAAAGTTAGTACTTTTATGTAAATTTATTGTATTATGATGTACTTCATTTAATGTACAATGATGTAGACCCGCTGCTACCAGGATCTGCTCCTAATTACAGCGTTTTATTTAATAATAATAATAAGTATAGAACCGAAAATAACCCGAATTCTATTATGAAAAGTTACGTTCCAAAAATTGAGTCCCGTCATAATCGAAGTCAATCAACATAACTGTGCAACTTACGATGACTCCCTAACAACAGAGTTATGCAACAGTCATTCGTGGCTGTATGTCAATAATTGGTTTTACAATGGTATTCCGTTTAATTAAAAGCTGCCTCCAAAAATAAAAAAATTGCAATTTTTTAGTATTTAAAAAATCGAGAGTTGCGTTACATTTGGAGTAATGCGATTTGAATGCCTTTGAAGGTTTTAGGAAGTTATTGGATCGTAGCCCTATTTTTGTTGCGTTTTTTACTGACTGTCAAGATTTTTTAATTGGCGAACCACTTAATTCATTAATATCCATAATGTTAAGCTCTGGGAGAAAAAGACAATGAGTAGGCGCCGGATATAGTATACGACGCGATTTTCATCACGAGCCATCATGAATCCGTTCGCACGGATCTATTATCGCTAGAAGGGGATTTTCAGACGTAAAATATCGCACTGACTGAAATGACACATTCTGCACGCTATCGGTAAGTCGATAAGTGGACCATTGTTCGCAACGTCTATATAAAATGGACCCAAAAACCTATTCTCTAAGCTCGCTAATATTTCTTCCGTACATTCTATTGAGAGGTTTGGATAAAGGCAGGGTGTTATCATGGAGAAGGTAAGATAATCAAACATAAGAGACGAGGCAAAAGTTGCCGTAGAATAGAGTAGACGTAGAGTAGACGGAAACTTTTGAGTTAATGATTCCTTCCTAACGCCACATAGTGGAGAGAGAAAGTTTGGTCGCAATGTTTGTCTCTATCTCTCCGTTCCTTTCTTTTAATCTTCTCGGAGATAGAATGTCATTTTTTGAAGTTTCCGAAAGAAAAATATTTTGAAAAAAGATCTTTCTGGTAAGATACTCTTTCTACTATGACATTATTAGTTCTGAGTATGCTGCATGACTATAGTTAGCATAACTTTGAAGTAGTTTTTCATTTTTATATTTAAGTATCCTGATAGATTTACGTGCCTGTGAAAACGATCCTGCCTCCAGAGAGAAGAAAATATTATTCAGTATCCATAGTCCGGCATTAGATAGAATGAAGATGGAGAGGAAAATATATTTTTACTTTCTCCATACGTAGTATAGGGAAAGTATTGTGATCACGAAAAAAATCGACTTCGAGATTTCAACGGAAATACACGTTTTGAGGTTCCTAGAGCACGTTTAGGCTATTTTCGGAATGATGTGTTTGTGTGGTTCTATGTGATTGTGGGCGCTCTAACTCAAAAAGTACTTGTCATATTAAGACCAAATTTCATATATAACACTTTAGCATGAGCACAAGGCCTTGGTTTAAGGGTGGTTAGAGTGTCTGCCGCCGAATACTAAGGTCGTGGGTTCGAATCCCGCCGAGGGCATGGATGTTTATGTTCGTCGTAATGGGTTGTATGTAAGAATGGACTATATAGTATAAATATCGCTCCTGAAAATAAAGTTGAATTGTTATTATTATAAGGAACTGATTAGTTTTTGGACAATACCGGTTAACCGGAAGTCGAGGTTTATTCGAAACCCGATTCGGTTTTTGCGATATTTCTCCGATAATACTTAATTATTGTATACATTGACCATTACAAAAAATGTAGCATATATAATTTCCTACATCTTTTAGGATATTTCAAACAATTTTCCATAGCAGTTATTGTTTAGGAATTATTTATAAATAATCGGTGTTTTCGGTTTTCATCGAATATGTTCGTTAAAACGGTGTTATTTATAATCTTTATAAGGAACAAAGTTATAGAAAATAACTTTCCTTCCAACTTTTGTTTGAAACAGTTTTTCGTAGAACCATCCATTTCGGAGATATTTAACTTTTTCGTAACTTTTTTGCGTACAACACCAACATCTAGCGGTTAATTCTGTAAACATATACAAAATATAATTGACGGCAATGAGAACGACTGTATTTTTTACAACACGAAATAATAATTTTGCCTTATGATGCTATACATAATTATTTAAATATCTATACCGCAAATATGGAGAAAGTCATGTGTTGGCCACATCAGATTTTTTAATAATTGTTTTACGGAGGACGATCCTTAAAAATCTGATGTGGCCATGCTCATGTGCTCATGCTGAAGTGTCATATATGAAGTTTGGTAACGATATGGCACGTACTTTGAGTTAGAGCGTCCACAATCACATACACACACACACAGACATCATTCCGAAAATAGTCTAAACCTGTTCTAGGGACCTCAAAACGTGTATTTCCGTTGAAATCTCGAAGTCGATTTTTTTCGTGATCACAATATTTTCACTATACTACGTATGGATAAAGTAATAAGATTACTTGAATCTTGAGCGCATATTCCATTTATCGGTAGAATTTTATGTTTTACTTTTCTCACTTTTATGTATATACAGTATTTTGAAAAAGTTTTTTAAAAACAACATGGATCGTAGAAGGTTCCATGGTGGAGCAATTTAAGGATGACGCATAAAAAAGATCGTTTCACTGGCGAAGGAAATTAAATCGAGGATGGGATGCTAGAAATTATACTCCTCCGAGGTGCTATACTGTGGTCGCTAAGATATCCGAAGACAAGAGGAGTTTCGAAGCACTAGGTTTCAAGCGAGGGATATGTATATAAAGGAAGAAGTATCGAGATTGAGGGATTAAGCTGGATGAACGACGGTTAAACTTTGTTTGGTGCTCGGAAAGAGTTTTTATAGGCGCTTGGTGTTTGGAGGAGTTCGTGATGCATGAAGTCGTCTGGTAGGAGTCGGGGGAGAAGTTTCTCGTAGGAAGGGTGGGTTGGTGAGAGTTGGCGGGGCTAATATAATAGGAAAGACGGAAGAGAGAGAGAGAGAGGGGAGGGAGGGGGGAATAAAGGAGGAAGGGAGGAGGGGGAGTTAGTGGTGGAATAGAACGGAAGGAAGATGGATAGATGAACAACGATGGTAGAAGGTGAAGGGAGGGAGGAGAGAATAAAGTGAAAAATAAATGAGGAGAGGGAGAGAGAGGGGGGGAGAGAGGTGGGGAGAGATGGGGAAAGGGAGAGTCTGGAGAAAATATGAAATGAAAAAGGAGAACATATAGGAGGTTGGACGGAATGAGTGAAGAGGGATGATGGTTAGAGACTGAATTGAAACGGAGGGAGCGGGATGGAGTAATGGAATAAGATGAATGGGGAAGGAAGGGAAACTTAAAATCGGAATTATATAAGGAGGAGTAGATCGTAAATCTCTTTCCGATAAAAGGAGCTCGCATTTCTTGAGAGGAGTGGGACTTTTGATGTTTCGATCATTTTGTGGTTCTCTCGGAGGTGAATTTAATGGGAGTCTTTCAGATCTTTGGCTGTGGTTTTGATATATATCGCCGAGTTAGATTTCCAGTGCGACAGTATCAGTGAATTTCTTATTGTTAGATCGCGTAAAAATACTCCTAACCTTCTAAAAATACGCATTTTGAAGTCGTAAATAAGAACATCATCAGAGGTATTTTCTCGCGCTGATGGAAAGATAATCCAAATAGCTGTCTTTATCTCCTTAGTTTAATCCTCTTTCCCTTAAGAGTTCTTCTTTAAGGCGAATGCGGAGCAACTTGTGGGTGATTTGATCAACCTCTACGATGCCTTGGCAACCAAGAGATTATGGTGGCGAATTTTTTCAAGGAAATATTGGTATCAGATAATTTGAGGTTAAAAATAATCAATCGGTGTAACGTAATTTAGTGGTGAAAGTGCATTTATAGAGGAAAATCGGGTAAAATATCGATTACTAATTTTGATTTTTTTATCCTAAAATTTTCAACACGTACAACACCGCGAAAGAGCCTGGGATTTTTAATTGATATTATTTCGTAGAGATAATTGTTCACACTATTTATTGAAAAAAACTTGAGTTTTTCAGATTTGTCATCTGCTCTTCTCTCTATTCTGTCTTTCCAGACTAATCAAACAATAGATCAAAATCTCAGTTTGATTTTCTACCTTAAAGCGCGAAGCTCCTAAATATTTTAATAATCACCTATTATGTAATGTTAAAAATTAAAACGACGCATTATGAAAATTGATACCTTTGTAAGTTTTTAACTACGGGTCGAACCAGGCTTTCTGAGTTAATTTATTACATTATTTAAAATGTAACCATGGTTAAAACGCTTTGTATCATTCACACTTATGTTAGACGAAATGCAACAAGATTTCCTTATTAGAGAGATCTGCATCGTCTACGGCTGTAGTTACTTCCTTTCATATGACCCACTATTTAGATGTGTATGCTGAATTGATTAAAGAAAAAAGTAATATATTCCTTTTTACTTTCCCCATACGTAGTAATGGGAAAGTATTGTGTTCACGAAAAAAATCGACTTCGAGATTTCAACAGAAATACACGTTTTGAGGTCCCTATTTAGAACACGTTTAGATTATTTTCGGAATGATGTCTGTGTGCGCGTGTGTGTATGTGATTGTGGGCGCTCTAACTCAAAACGTACGTGCCATATCGTTACCAAACTTCATATATAACACTTTACAATGAGCACAAAGAACATTCGTTTTTGGACAATAACGGTTAACCGGAAGTCGAGGTTTATTCGAAACCCGATTCGGTTTTTGCGATATTTCTCCGATAATACTTCATTATTATATATACAATTCTATACAAAAGTTATAGAGAATGTAATTTCCTACAACTTTCATTTGAAACAATTTTCTAAAGCAGTTATTGTTTAGGAGTTATTTATAAATAACCGGTTTTTCGGTTTTCTCCTTAAAAACATCGTTATTGGTAATTTTCGTGAGGACCAAAGTTGTAGAGAATAATATGTCTTCCAAGTTTTGTTTGTATCAAATTTTCGTAGAACCATCCATTTCGGAGATATTTTGATTTTTCTTAATTTCAAGTATACAGCGCCACAACAATGTAGCGGTGAATTCTGTAAACATATTCAAAATATACCTAATTTACGGAAATAAGGACGACTGTATTCTTATACGATACGAAATAATAATTTTTGCCTCATAATGCTATTCATAATAATTTAAATATCTATACCCCAAATGTGGAGAAAGTCATGTGTTGGTCACATCAGATTTTTTTTAACTTTCGGTAGTGATGAAGATTGTATATGGAATTAGAAAGTCCCAAAAATGAAGAAGATTATATATGGAATTAGAAAGTCCCAAAAATGAAGAAGATTTTATATGGAATTAGAAAGTCCCAAAAATGAAGAAATTTCTTCCAATAAATTTGTTACCGAGCACGCAGAGAAAGTCAGTTTCTTGGTATAAAAAGCATTAGTCGGTGAGATCATATGCACCATAGTATTGGAGGTTATAAAGTGAGACCAGAAAACATTATTGCAAAATGAAAATAATCAATCTATGCCTAATTCCGCACAGGTTGTAAAAGTGTACTATAAAGATGTTTTTTAAAAGGATTTTGCAGCGGAGTTTCCGTATCCTTGACTTCCGGTGGCCGGAGAAAAAATTCTCGGCCCCATCCCCGTTTGACCTAATCTTTGCGTTCCTAATCAAACTCTGGATCCATCGCGACATCGCCGCTTTGGAGGGACTCACTGTTGACCCAGTGATAATCTTCGTAGAGTTTGCTCATAATGAAGTCTTCCGGTTTGTCTAATGCTGCTACAGTTTATCCCACAGCCGTCTTCCCGTTGTGCAATTGATTATACGAAGCGGGAGGATAAAAAAAACCTCGGTATACCAGCGGGATGAGATTGTTCCATGCGCACGTCTACACAAATAAAAGTTAAAGTCGGTAGGGATGAATCGCTGAAACTTCGTGCCTTGCTCCGCGGCATTTCGAAGCGACTGCTTCGTATTAGATTGTACACACTCCCAGAGGAGGTTGTGATAAAACTTTGTATCTAATTAATGTTCGGTCAGTATGGTTTCCTATTTAACATTGCAGGTAATGCGTACATGTATTTAAAACTAATTGGGGCTTCAGCTTCATCCCATGGAGACTGCAGTGGATTGCAATTTGGACAAGTTTGTTACCAAGAAAACAGTTTCTTGAGGCGATTAAATAAGGACAAGGTCGAATCATAGCTTATATTCTTTGGAGTTTTGTGATGAAGGAGGATGCGTCGACATTGGAGGGAAAGAAACAATAATTTTTCTTATCTTTTAATTTCACTAGTTCTATGAGGTTATTTGAGTTATTCTTTTTCCCTTTCTGAAATGACGGAAAGGAAAAACTTATTCATTCTAAGATTTCGGCGAGTTTTTTGTTTTACATGTATTGTTTGGATTACAAAAGAAAGTTAACCTTTAAGTATTTATTTTAGTATGTGTATGATCAATTTATAATCTCGTAATGGCTGTTAAAGACTGAAGATGACTTTTTTTCAGTTTTTGATACTTAAATGCTTATTATTATATAAACTATCAAACCAGAAGGTAGTTGCTCCGTCATGTTAGTTTGAATATATTAATAACTTTTATATTAACCTCACTCGATATATATATATTTATATATATAGCGGTTTGTAACCACTTTGGCAGGATACAAAATTGAGGCACTTCCAGATGTGCTAGAAACTTGAAATTTGGTAGTATTATAGGTTTTTGGTCATAGCCGAAGGAAAAAATCCGAATCTTTCGAAATTCCCATTTGAGGGGCTATTTTGGTCCCGTTTTGCCCCATTTTTGGCCCATAAGAAAACGTAAATTGGTGTAGAGATTTTTATATTTGCACTTTAAAATTATTTCCCGTCAAGATACGAACTCGAGACTTAAACTATCGGATAGGAGATAAATTGTAGTTTCTTATTTTTGAAGACAGAATTTCAATCCGAGTAGAATTAGCGTAAATTTCTAGTTTTTATTGGAAAAAAGTGGTAATTTTTCTGGGTCCAACAATCAGCTACCTAGGCAACAGACTTAATGCTTTCATATGGGTCAGCTTTTAATGGGAATCAGAGTCATATTTCTCCTTTAAAACCTTACTAGTGTAATGCCCATTGAAATATCAACGGGAGTAAAGATTCGATCGTTTAAGCTATTTATGGATATCAAATTGGCATCAGAAACATTAATTGTATTGAGTCATTTACCTCTCTCACCCTCCCTCCCTTTGTCCCCTCTCTCGTATTAAAAGCAATCAAAGCACGTTTACACCCATAATGATAGTGTAATAGTACCGATTATTTACCTTTGATATTACTCGTGTTGCGCTTCGTTGATTTGTATACGAGAAGAAATGCCTTCAGCCTTAATATCCAGATTAATTGAATATAACACCGCCTCCACCAGTAAAAGGTAACTTATGCAGGTAATTTCACCAAATTTGAAGTTACGATTATAATAAATGTTAAAATACAAAAGTTATTTATAAAAAATTATTTTTATACCATTACTTGTTTTATTTTATTACGCATAATTTTATTGCCATATGTTTTTGTTTTTTGATACATAGTCATAGGAAGATAGTCGTTTTTAGCGCTTTTTACTTCCTCCATCTATAGTACATAGAAAGTATTGTTTTCATGAAAAAAATTGACTTTGAGATTTCAACGAAAATGTTTTGAGGTCCCTAGAACACGTTTAGACTATTTTCGGAATGGTCTGTTTGTATGTGATTGTGGGCTCTCTAACTCTAAAAGTACTTGCCATATCAATACCAAATTTCATATATAACACTTTGATATGAGCACGAAGAGCTGATTAGTTTTTGGACAATAACGGTTAACCGAAAGTCGAGGTTTATTCGAAACCCGATTCGGCTTTGGCAAAATATCTCCGTTAAAACATCATTATTGTATATACAGTTTTATACAAAGGTTATAGAGAATGTAATTTCCTACAACTTTCATTTGAAACAATTTTTCCTAGCAGTTATTGTTGAGAAATTATTTATAAATAATCGGTGTTTTCGGTTTGCAGCGTATATGTTCTTTAAAACGGAGTTATTTACAATCTTTATAAGGACCAAAATTATAGAGAATAATATTTCTTCCAAGTTTTGTTTGAAACAAATTTTCGCAGAACCTTCCATTTAGTAGATAATTAATTTATTCTTAAATTTCCAGTATACAGCGCCTCCACTATGTAGCGGTAAGTTCTGTAAACATATTCAAAATATACCTAATTTACGGAAATAAGGATGACGTAACCATGAATAAATTTTCTTCGAAGTCGCTCAGTATGAGATCATTAATTACTTTAAGCCCCAAGTTTCATATAATTTTGTAATTTTCTGCCTATGTAATAATTAATTATTAGATTGATTACCATTGTCGAAATTCTTATCTATGTACGAAATGATTTGATTTATGGAAAAATATTAAATCATCACCTCAGCAGATCTTGGAAGACCTTTCAAAAACCTACTTTCATTTTGAAGAATTATTCGATGGGAAACTAAAATGAACAGTACGTAGAGATGCGGTTGGTACGCACCGAGCCAATCGCTCATTGATAAACTGTACGCCTATTGTCTCAAACAATTATGCATCGGCGGACATTTGTACAGCTCATCCATCATCGTGCTATGGATATCGTATCTCGCTCTGATCATCCGCACCGTCCGGGAAAGGAATTCATTTATTATCTTTGTCCGTCGCTTGTCGAACTATGAGTAATGGTTTACCGGTTCTACTTAATCCCTTGGCCGTGAAAACCGCTGAATTGCATTAATAAACTCAACAAAAATAAATAGAGCGATAACTGAGGTTATTTATCACTATTAATCGCGCTAATATATAAAAGGGTTATCTTTTCTAAATAAAGTTTTTTTTCCATTTTAGTGGAGTATGGAAGATTCAGGTCTCGTAATTTAAAAATATATAGTCGAAAGAAAGGGAGGACGAAATATGTTCAAATTGGCGTAAAATTAAAAATGAGCATTTTTCTCTCGTTCAATTTGGGGGACAAGGGAATTGATCATACTCCGCAGAGAGAAACAAGTAACGCAGTGCTGTTGGGAAATGAATAATTTTTCTAATGAAATTGACTACGTTTATGCTTCTCCTCACGGAAATGTTTTTACAAGAGAGGCAAAGTGGGCCAATAAAATTTAAAGGAAAGTCTTCGTAAACTACATGATTGATATAAGAAATCTGAACGAACGACTCCGGAGTCGTTCATTCAGATTTCTTTTTGAAATCGGCCTCATTGAAATTGTTTTAAATACTGAGCCTGCGGTCAAAGCGTCGTGGATAACTTAAACATTTTCTTCTTTTTCTGATTGCATCTCCGCCGGAAATGGGGTGTAAAGGTCTCCAGCAAATCGGACGAGGAAGCTTCCACGCGTTTTGTTAATTTTTTTATGATTGGAGATGTAAAAGAATTTAAATGTCCCCCAAAAGATTTGGATCGTGGCGATAACTCGTATATATTTAGGTTTTATGGTGTGTTAGTTGGAAATGAAATGTTTTATTGATTCGAGTCGTTTTAACTGCGCGGGAAATCCTTTCTCGATAAAAAACTTTATAAACAGATTTTTAGGAGGGTGCGTATGTTTCATCGATTTCTTTAAAGTTACATTAATGTGAACTTATTAAAATTAAAAAATTAATTGAAGTTTTTAGCGGACGAAATTTCGGTAAATTAAGTACTATTATACATTACTTCAATAATGCTAGCTCAAGCAAATCCCAATTTTAAAAATACGTATGGAGTTAACTCTGTCAAACTTTAGATCAAATGTTCCTTTATGAGACAATTGTACCCAAGCATTCTCATCTTTAGAAGATAAAAGCGTAATATAAATTTACCGATTCATTACTGGCTTTATCACAAAACTTTCGATGTTGAGTTTATTTTGCACGTTTTATCCAGTTCTTAAATGATTGTTCTTTGCGGATTTACAGAAAATAAATAATGGCAATTCTCTTCGTATAACTTACTGAAAATTGTTTCTCGCTGTTGAAAATTATTATTTAATTTATATATTGCTTACCCGATTGTTCTACGCTTCCGATGCTTCGCAGTAAAACAATCTGTATCATATTATTCAACAAAGCCTATTTCATCAAAGTAAAATGCAGATTCACCTATCGTTCTTAGACAATTTCAATGTGTGCATGTTTTGTTTGTGGTTACTTTAAAAAGCCAACTTTCACGGGCAGTGATTAGCCGAACAAAGCCGTTTTCAGTCTTTCTGAACTATCTGGGAACAGAGCATGCAAACTTACTTCGCAAAATGTATTTTGTGTAGATTCACGAGTTGACCGACGCTCACTTTACTCCGTCAAGTTTCTCAGAGTAGGGGGAAGAAATTTCACGCACCACTCAACTCTGCCTTTGCGTCGTAACAGTCGAAAGATTAAAGGATCTTTGCGGAGATTGATATTCCGGAGGAGAAGAAAAATCAATTTACCCCCTCTTTTCATTATCTCGCCTTCGTAAAACATAACAGGGTGCGGGAACATAACAGTAAGGTATGCGTCCAGCTTTAAGGCGTCCCGTGAAAAACCACTCACCGTTGCCAAAATTGAAAAAATCTAAAAAATGCTCCAAGTGGAATTTTGGAGGAAATCTCACGGAACTACCATCTCTCAATCACGCACAAACACGTATAATCCTCGCGTGTTGGAATTTCCTATTGGAGTTCTTAAGGAATTCCGAGATTAGAGAAAGAAGCAGGAAGGGTAGGAAGGAGAGTAGAGAAAGAGAGGTAGAAGATGAGTAACTCAAATAGAAACAGAGAGAAAGAGATGTATTCAGTAATGATAGCTGAAAGAGGAAGGAAGGAAGTGATAAGAAAACGGTACGAGTTGATATCACGGATGATGATTTAAGGTTTAACCTAGGGGAGAGTAAGGAAAAAGAAGAAAATGGGAAAATATTGAGTGAAAGGGAGAAAAAAGAGTCGGAATGAAAATAAAAGTGTAAATGAAGGAAGAAAATGGAAAACAGAGATATATGACGAAGACGTTATAATAGCTTCAACTTTATTGGAAGGAAACAGCAATTGAGAAAATGTTCGAAGAGAATATAAGTGCCTGTGCAAATTCTAAAAGAGAAAATAATATGAAATGCGGCCGTTTAAGAGATACAGTGAAGAAAAGGGAGAAAATGGGAGGGCTAGGAAAGAAGATGACTCGGCCAAGAATCAATGCTCAGTGGGGAGGGAGAGGTTTTGGACGAAAATGAAATAGTTTTGGGCTGCAAGCAGTCGAGACGTTACGACGGTTTCGAAAGGTTTCTAAAGGAAAGAGAAGAAGGATTTGGGATAAGTGGGAGGGGAAACTAAAGGTTAGACCAAAGTCATTTATGGTACGAAAACGGAAGAGGTGGATAGGAAAGGCGAAGAGTAGAGTGGGTGACGAAGAGCGTGGGAAAAGGTTGCGTGTTAAAAGAGATGTATATATACAGGAGTAGCGTGATTAGGAGAAGGCACGGGAGAAATGGGGGAGGCTTGGGAATGACCGTAAATCGAATGACAAGTATATATATGGAGGGGAAGAAAGAGAGGCAGAAAAGTCAAACTTGGAAGAGAAACGCGAGACGTGTTAAAGGGAAGAGAATTAAGGAAGGCATTAAAATGACACTGAAGTTAAGGGATGCGACGGGAAAGATTTAAAGGTAGGAGATTTCTGAGGAAGATGCCGTGTTGAGTGGCACGGTGTTGAAGAAGTTGACTTTTGGATAATAGAAGAAGACGGATGGAAGGTGAAAAGGATGGCCTGAGTGAGATTACGCGAGTAATCGCCGGGAAACGGATATTGAGGAAAACGCGGCAGGGTAGTAATAAAGGAGTTGATCGACAAAAGTTATGATATTTACAGAAAGGAACGGAGATTGACGGTACACACACACATACAGACGCATTTATCATCATCATAGGTAGTCTGTCCGTTTACAGGTCCGTGATTATTCATGTTTAAACTGGTTCTCCGTATACTCCTACGAAATAACAAATAATATCAAGCATTATAAAATGGGGGTTGATAAACGACAGTGGAGGGAAAAAGAGAGGTAGCGCGCCTGGAGGACTTGCGAAATTAAAAAAGTGAACGAATAAAATATAGGATTACGATGAAGGGAAAAGTTTGGTTTCGATGGGATATGAATTGGTGGAACTCGAGAACCCGTTGGCGTGGTGAGTCGCGGATCGTCACCGAAGCAAGACGGAGGAATGAGAGAAACTGAAGAAGAAAGGATGAAGCGAACTTTATATGAAAGGAGAAAGGTTTGCTCTTAGATGGAGGGACGAGAAATATTTGGTGATGCAACGCGAAATGAAGATGGAGGAAGGAGAGATAACGGGGAAAATGCGAATGGAACCAGAAAAAAGCGGAAAAAGTAATGAAAACATGACATCGAGGACTAGAAAGAGGTGAGGAGAAAATGGAACGAGGATCTAAAAAAAAAAAGGACGGCGGAAAGGAGATCAGGAATGGGGCTGAGGAACAGCGGGTGGAATAAAAAAAAAACGAATTGGAGCCTTGGGGAAAAGAGAATAAATTAGATTAGATTAGGTCTTTTTTTTGGGCGAGATTGAGATTAAAAAGCCCCATCTTCCACCTAACCCCACGTCGTAATACAAATATAATATTACATTCTAGGAATAATAATACAATACTGTAATAAGATATAATAAAGACAATATAACAGATTGGAATAAAGGAACGAGAACAAAATATTCGAGACATTTATTGCATAACCTTTCTCATATCCGTGCGCTTGTAGTCAATACATGAAAGTCTGATTGCATTATTGTAGCAGAGCCTGTACAAGACATTTTTGCTTCACTAGGCAAGGTTTGAAAATTACGTACCCTTCCAAATGAAAGTGTACAACGCACAATTTTATCTCTCAAAACTGCACTTTATTTGCAATGTAGAGTTAAATAAAATATATAAAATTTATAAAATATATTTTATAATATAAAAAGTTACACTGAAAATTCAAATTGTCATTTGTCGCACCTCATAGCGATCTGCGCCCTGTATGGGTCCCTCGCTCGCGTAGCGCGTTTCCCTAATTGTGTGGATAGCTTCATGGTAGCTGGGTGTAAAACTCGATCAATTTTTATTGAACGACAAACGGTAATTATTTGTGACGTTTATATTATTTAAATATTTTTTAACAAGAACATCTCCAACTCTAACTGCTAAATGCCCCCTCTCACATCTAGCCGTTTTACAATTTGTTTGCTTTTAGATTATACAGAATGTGTAATTTCTGTTAACTGAATAAAATTTACTATAACCACAAAGATTTCTGAAGCAATAAAACATATTTGTAGAACACAATATTTACAAATATCTGCAGTTTCTTGAGGGAATTGCGTTTAAAGTTAAACATTTAAAATACAGAAGTAAGATACGCATTACATAATGGTAAATAATCGTTTTGGACTTTCAGTATATGAATATTTCTTGGAATTTACCATTTGAACCGAGGCAGAAAAGACGGCAATCAAAAGACTGAGGGAAATAAAAACAACACTTTTTAGGATATAATGACAGCCAAAACGTGCATGTTCACCGAAATCTCCAAGTCGAATTTTTTATGGCAGCAATTTTTTCTTTATACTTCTTAACATGAGAAACTAATAAGGGACAAGGGATAGATAACGGACGCAGATTGTAGAAAGGATGTAGAAACGTTCGTAATTGGGGGAATATCCGACAAAAGAAAAAATCCAGGCGAATAGGAAAAGTGGAAGAAAGAAAAGAGGAAGGAGGTGAACGAACGACACAAGTCCACGGAGAGGTGGAGCACGTGTAGTAATAACAAAGCGTTGCTTTGGAATTTGACATGAGGCCCGAATAAAGGGCGGAAGTGTAAGAGGCACGGAAAAATAAGCGTGGCAGAATGGACGAAAAAAAGGTTCCATAATACGAGAAGGAGAGAAGAAAGAAAAAAAAAGGAAACGAAAATTTTGGGCGGATGAAGAGGATGAAAGAACGATAAAATGGGATAAGTGTGCGGAGAACGAACAAGAAGGGGAACAGAGGGTAAGGATTTAGGAAGAGGAGGTAATTGGACGGAAGGACGTGAATAGGGACGCGAAGGAAAGGAGGTAGAAGGGAGGAGAAAAAAAACCGTCCACAGATACGGTCGAATGGGGGTTAGGGGGGGGTTGTGAACGGATGGGAAGAAAATGCGGAATAACAGAGGGGCGTAAAGGGCGGGAGGATAAAGGGAAAGAATCGAAAATTGGCTTTTCATGAAGTCGTCATTTATCCTCCGGGTGAAAGGGGACGCGGCTTATTTCCGCCTAGAAGGAAACGAGCGGTGACCCCTAAGCAGTGAATGATACGGAAAGAAAAATAAAACAACAAGGAGCAGCTGCGGGCGATGATCGAAGGATGGAGATTTATATTTTTCTGTCTTAACTAAAAGGAGTAGGCCTTCGTAAAGCGACGTGGCCGGAGAAAAAGGGAGGAAAGGGGTAGGTTTTATTTTATCTTTTTAAGGAGATAAGGCTCAGACAAAATAATGACCCTTGATGAAGGAAGAGAAGGAAAATTTTCCATTCAGTGGCGGATTACTGCACGGGCGAATGAGACGCTCGCCTGTGGCCTCGACACTCATGGAGGCCTCAAAACAGTCAAAACTCGATTTTTTTCAATATTTTATTTGGTAAAATATTTCACACTCGGTGTAGTCTACTACTTACGTACGCATCTCGTGTTTTTACTTAGGTTTGTAACAATGCAACATCCCTTGCGTCTTTCGAAAACACATCTTACAGTTATAATTAATTTTTCGATATGTGCAAGTATATATATATATATATATATATAATAAATATTAAAATTTCTATTTATGCATTTCTGTAATTCAGTTTATTTAACCTGCTGCATACATTTTTTCCATTTGTCAGTTGTAAATTTTTTTTTGTATATTTAGTACCCCCTCTCCCGGTCAGTTGGGGGCCTCCCGAATTTTTTGCGCCTGGGGTCTTCAGATACTTTAATAAGCCACTGGTTCCATTACTTATCTAAGATTCAAAGAAAGATTCTTTTACCGAGGAGGATAGAGGATTCTAGTCTCGGGAGAGGATATTATGGAATCATTAAATTTTGCAGAGTTGAAAGTAACGGAAGCACGTTGTCTCCGAGGACCTGACGTGCGGCAGTGATGTCTATAATAGTGCGAAGAGATGCAATTCCAAGCTCTCTCGATTCTCGTAGGTGGTATGTCAAATATTTCAAAATTATGAAAGTAGTTGTTTTTCATTAATGAAATAAATAGATGTTACAAAATTCTATCGTGTTGAAACTTCCTTAAAATAGAATAAATTCCGTGTAAGTTAGTAGAGTTACAATGCGCGATATATTATCTCCGAAAGACAATCTAAAATGTTAAATTTCTGTGATATTACAGCGTAAATCAAAGAATTTACCTTTAATATGAATAGCAATCGGTAAAGCTTTAAAAAATTATAGATGAAAAATTGCAGATTATTATGCTATGTATAATGGGGAATGAAATTGACTTCAGTTTTGGTTATTCGTATAACATGAGCGGAGAAGTGTCAGCATAGCAACTGATGTCAAAGTCGAAAATATAATTAATTTCAAAATTCAAATTTTTTAAAAACATTTAGTTGAAAATTGCTATAAATATGTAAGTGCTTTTTCGCATAATGGATCTCTGGTTGAAAGAAAATTTGGTAATTGAGTAACTAAGGAAAAGTTTTCACAATTAAAAAGCTACTTCGTATTGGTTGTGATATACCATTTCGCTGGTAGCAGCAAAATTAGATTATAGAAGAGAACTGTCCTGTATTCACCTCTCATATACAATCCATTAAAATTCGAAATTTGAAAATGATATTAAAAAACACTTTAATTTTCAAATTTCAATATTTGTTGAAGAAAGTCGCAAAATAACCACATTTCAACCAATATCCCATCACCTGATATTATGGACGAAGGGATTAAGAGTATTACCTCCCACCCTCTTTTTATGGCAATAGAATTGAATTACGTAACCTTCCGGCGTCAATCCACATCTCTAGCGCCGGACGTAATGCATTTGTACGGCATCCACTAACTCGATTTGGTTCATTGGAATCAAAAGTATTTATTTCCAGAGGGTTCATTTGGAAGCGGAATGCGTCATCGAGTCGATTAGCTTATTTATTTATTTTTTACTTAAAGTGCACCGAGGAATCAATATTCTAGTTATATCGAAATTATAAAACTCTTCGCAAAATTATGCGCGTGCATATGAATAAATTCATCAGTGGATTATAAAGCCAGGTAAATATTTCATACGAACGAAGCATACACTAGTTAGTCAGACACCATAAATACATTTTTAATGTTATCATTAACTCGGCATTATTCCAATTGTATATGGATCAATTTATAAAAAACAGTTTCTCCTATTTGTTTAGCGAACCTGCGATGTTTTCATTGGAAATAAAACTCTGTCATATTCACCTCAATATTTATGGTGGATTTCTTGAAGATTATGTTAACCATGCTATGTATAAATCGGATCCTATAACATGACAGTTTTAGATACTCATACAAGAGTATCAATAGTTTTTCTCAGGGAATGATATGTATTTATTAAATATAGTAAATGGCAATAACGGCCTTCTAGGCTTATATCCTATATAATTTTATATCAGCAACTCTTCATAAAACTGAGCAAAAAAGGAAATTGGTGGCATCTCCATAATTATTACCAATAATAATTTAATTATATTTCCTATTAGATGGTGAACGTGCAACTAGTCTGAACTTTAATCATCTGAGCCTTAACAGTTTTAATGATTCAATTTCGTTATTACTAAAATTACATAAAATAGTAGCCATTTACTGTTTATTTGTGTAAACCCGATAACGAGTGTCATCAATACTTAGAAGTCGGCAGATATAATAATGAAATTAAATAGTGTTGATGAATGCTGATGGAATGAGTATATCAGCGATTTAAGAGAATTTTATACGCGTTATTAATGTAGCTTCAAACAATAAAAGTGCACATTCGTAGTGTTTTCGTTCCCTGTATATTTTTATTAGATAATAAAACGAAGATTGCCACTTCTATTTCATCTCCCTGAGTATAATTTATACAAAAAAGTTCTACTTAATGGAAATGAGATTCCCAACTCGGCCGAAAAGGGCAATTCTCCGTCTTTCCTTTTCGCGACAAATGATAATTCTTTGCCCATTTACCCCTTCAAACGCTTTCTTCTTTTCTTCGCTCCGGAAGAAATAAAGCGTGTTCTTTCCCAGCTGTATGTCGCCGTTAAATGTTCAATGAGGAAAAGGGAACTTTGAGTAGCGTTTCATCTGGGCGGAATAAATAATAAGATAAATTATAATAATAAATAAATTATAAAATCGAGAGTGATGGATTCAAAATTGACGTGTTTTTCCTCCTATTTTCGGGAGTTTGATCAAGTCCAAAAATAGTTTGTTGGGACCGCTGTTGCTGTTTCTTTTTGCCTAACGAAAGCGGCCGAACCTCATTTTTGAAAAAAAAATTTGCCTCATGTTGTTGATGCTGGGGTCGGGATGATGGGTTAATTGAAAAGCTCGCGGAGAAAGGGATAATAAAGCGTTTGCTCTTTCGAAAAGGATTAAAGGTTATTTTTCTGAAGGAGGCGATGCCGTCAGGGATTTATTTTATTTTCTTACAGCGAGAAGGTTAATGTGGGATGAGACCATCAATTTTAGTCCTCGATTACATAATCCCGAGGAATATATTTTTTTCTAATCGCAAAGAACAGGTTTACGTCCAACAAGCCGGGTGGAATTTTTAATTATGCCATGGATTACTGCTTGTTATCCAACCATCGCACAGAGACGAATTTTTAGGAAAACATGGCCAAAACCTTTACTGACCACGTTGAATCTTTATTTGTTTCCTATAATATTATAACATCATTACAAGAATCGCAAATATTAGCAGGAGTTTGTGATGGTTTTAGATAAAACACGAATTATTCTATAAAACCATGCCTGAAATATTGCTGAATACATTACTAAAAGTTCCGATGCAAATGCCATATCAAACATTTTCACGTCCTTTCAGGCGTGATGGGCTAATTCATAAAAATAAAAACAAAAGTAAAACCATATTTATGTTAAAATGTTTAACATATCGAGTCCATATTATCACAATTCACCCAAGCGCTTAAATCACAAGAAAAAAATTCTCAGGATGATGCACTTACGAAGCGCATAGACGTGTGTCGCTAACGAGTCAACTTTGGATTAACTTTACGGCGCAATGCGACCCAATATGTGGATATGATTCACGTTACATTGTACCCATGTAGTCTTCCTCATACAATGTTTACTTAATCTCTAAACCGATGTTCGTTATCTTGGGTTTTGGCCATGTTTTCCTAAAAATTCGCCTCTGTGCATCGTATAGTATTTAACGGAAGTGAATTCTGAAGATGAATGGAGAAACCTCCTAATAACCATAAAATTATTTTTTTAACGGAAAATCCATACACACTGGCGTGGAGTAAATTCACCTTAAACAAGTGTGTATTCCGTTAAAAAAATATTTTTGTGGTTATAAGGTTTTTCCATTCATCTTCATTGATTAACCATAGGGCTCATAATTAGCATTTATTGTTAGAAGTGAACTCTGTTGTGAAACAGAATCAAGTTTCGATTGCTCATTTTTTGTTTCAATCATAGCTACATGAATTCCCCAAAGGATTTTTATCAAATTTCGTACAGTTACTTGAGTTTACGTCTTCAATGTTACTACATAGTCCATATTTCTCAAAGAATGAATATAAGGCTAGTTTATTCTTGGGCAGCTTTAATATCAATTGGATTTTCGAAAAAACGGCTCATACGATTTTCATCAAATTTCGCATAGTTATTTAAGTTGATGTTTATAATGATTCTACATAGTTCATATTTTTCAAACGACGCATTAGTATACGAGAAAGTTTGTGCAATGTGTATATGGTACCGATTTTTAATTTAGTGTGTGCTTTTCGGGGTAACACTTAAAATGAGTAATTTTCGTAAATGCGTTTCATGTACTTAGGTTTATTCAAGCATTTAGTTTTATGAAGGGTCGTTGTAGTCGATACTGTAATTTATGTGTCAGTTGTTGAAAGATATAATATGAAAAAAAGTGATGTGAACAGCGGCCGATGAAGATATAAACTTTTTTTTTTTGGAACGGCAAAAGTATTACGGATTGTTAAAAGGAGATTAATGGGGATAAATCCCGAATGCTTTATGACAATACGACGCTCGCAGAAACACACAAAATTGCACTGAATTTCTTATTGAACATTTCTTTCGAAATAGTAAAAAATCTCAAATTATATTATAACGGTGTTTCCGAAGAAGTGCTAAGCGAGTCGGAAATAAAATTTCATTTTGGAAAATCTAAAAAAAATCTTTAAAAAATTTCATCCCCCAAAATAGCCTCCTATTTTTTCTCTTAACTTTAATTCACAGACACATTAGGCAAAATGGAAGAAACTGGGAGAGAGAAGGAAGATAAAGAAAAGGAAACTGAGAGAAAGAGTTGAAAATACGGAAAAGTGTTTTATATACCGTTTTTTTATTCCCATGAAAGGTTCGTGTCTCTTATGAGACTATTATTCGAAAATTAAATTGCTCGCGCAATGAAATCACGTTTCCCGCGAAATTGAAAACTCAACAACCGCGGCGGCCATAAAAGAATCACAAATAATTGAATTTTCACCGGAGAAGTCTTTTTTTGTTCAATGCTACTCTTCCTCTGTTTTTCTTGTTTTGGAGTAAGTGACATTTATTGAATCGAAAGAAATTTTAACGGAAATTGGATGTCGAAAAGGAAGTTGAGAAATAATTTCGTGTGCTCCTGCGTGCCATTCAAACCACCGAAAATTAAATAAAGCGGAAAAATATACGTCTCCTCTTCGATGAAAAAACTGTGTAGTTGAATTATTTCGCTAGATTTATCCGTACCTTCATAAAATTATAAAAAAGGCAACCATTTATTAAATATTCCGTATTTATGGAGTTAAAGTATTAAAGGAAGAGATTCCATTTAGCGTTCTTAAAACGTCATACAGTTTGCCGCTCAGCTATTTTTGAGATTACATAAAAGTCATCTGACTTCTTTGGTAAGATTGTGGTATATAAGAACTGCACAGTAGAGCTTTAAAATGTTAGCGTTTATATCTTCCTCTATGATCGGCGTACTGCCTTTACTGCGTTTACCGTTTAATTTTTCTTCTTCAATACCTATAAAATATTGTCGTAGTAATTTTATGGAAATATGATCCAAGAATTCTAGTGACCCAGTTAGCCAGGTAAAATAATTCTTCTTCTAAGATCGCCAATTAGGGCGCGTTTGTGATGAAGCAGAAGCACGATGTTGTCCAAAATGTGTTTAACGAGCACTTCGGTTCGTATCCGTGTATTAAAATCTTGCGGTAAACATCTCTAGAATTATGCGTGATAAGTTTAAACTCGTCTTTCAATAACGTCCGTTTAATCGATCCTTAACGATTTTTTCGGAGTCAGTTGGAAGGAAATTAGGACCTATCGACAGAGAAAACAAGCTTAGTTCTTCTGGATTTAGGTATATTTGAATGTAGAGTTTACGACGCTAGTTACTTCTAAGACTCGCATTATTAAAATGCTATATTCCAAAAAAATATCCGTTTCAAGCGCACGAAAATCGAAAGGATTGCACGGAAATCCAAAGCCGGTAATATTTGTTTTCATCAGAAATATAATTATAGCATCATAGATTAGCGGCAGTTTTAGTGTCCAGTAGAGCTAAAGTTGAGTAGATTCATCATGATATTCTGGTTCTGATAGTCCTCATGCCTCTTTACCAAATACGGATAATCAGTAAGGCTTAGAGTTATGATAACGATGTGGTTTACATGTTACATATTTTGTGTCAGGAAAAATATTAACTTTTAAATTCAATTAACTCTCATTCAGATAACCTAGCTTTCGATACATATGATCAGCGTCTTGGTCCCACTTTTGTCTAAAATATTGAGATAGAAACATCACGCGCGTAATAAAGATATCGCATTCCCAGGAATATGACCGAAGTGGGATACGGTACACAAGTGTTGAGAAAGTAGGTCTTATTGCGGTGTCGCCCTAATGACGCTTCATACTTCCATCACCTACTCCATTTCATTTTATGACTCTTATTTGGCTCACATCTCGCCTCTTCTTGCAATGCGCGCTACAATGTCGGTTGAATATTTCAAGTGAGGTCTTACAATTGAGAGAAACGGCGAAGGATCGCGGAGACAGGTGTTTCTGCCGTCTCTTTACTAGGAGATAATACTTGCGCAAGGAATGAGACATTAATGACGGAACTGTGTGCTCATATTACTGCCAGAAATTCACACAACTGTTGCAGGCAGTTAACTGTATTCCAAATATAGGTGGATATGTATTAACGTTTGCGCAGAAAATTTCAAGGACGAAACTATTTAAAAGTAAAAGATTTCGAGATGGAATCGAGGAATTTTAAATCAAATTAATTAGCTCTCTCGAGGTTTATGTGGCATGTTATGAACTGTTTTACTCTTTTTTTGTTCATAAAGATTAAACAAATATAATCCAGATTATATCGCATAACTTGATGATAGCAGTCTGAATATTAAATGTATAAATATTTATCTACTGCAATCGGTTCTGTAGATATTAAAATATGGTTCGTAGCACATTTTCTGCAAATTATTGTAAAGGTTTTTATTTATTTCTATACTATTATAATATCCGCCTGAATATACTGTCCTCTTCGTATAATTCGACACAATACGATGGTTAGTAATTTTTTTTTGATAGTAAATAAAGGATGAGGATTATTATTCACATCCACATACGTATTCGTGTAATTGGTTTATGATAGCGGTTCTAGTCGCTTTTGATGAACTGAAACGTTTTCATATATCACAATGAAATCAGTAAATAGCACCCATTTTATTATTTTATGACCTTACATATGATTTCAGGGGCTTTATTTTTCAAAATTAAAAATGTAAAATAAATGTTTCCAAAACATAACCATCTGGAAATATATAGAGGTTTCGTAGAAACCCAATACTTTTCCAACAGACTGACAAAGTTATTGGAAAACGACCAATTGTAAACTTTATTGTCCTCGATAGTACTTCTCTGGCGTGTATTCCTACTCAAGATTTAAAAAACAGGTTTCCTAATTACCAAAATTACTGTATTATTTTATTTTTAGTACATAGTTTGTTCACTATTTGACAAGAAATTTGCAAATTAAAATATCTTAGCTTTAAATTATAAAAAGTATACTACGAGTTTACTAAGACTATGTGGATACACTACCAATTGAGCCAGCTCTTAGATATATAACTGAATTCGAAGTCCCATCTCCCACAAATAAAGAATAGGAGCATTCTCACATAAAACAATTTCTGGAAAATTGATTCGCTATTTTCTTCTAAGAGACGAGAATCGTGATATTATACTTTATATGTTGGTGTTTGACTTAATGGCCTCTTCGTCGTCACAGCATACGTCAATTGAAGACTACGTAGTTGTTTTCAAGTATGAATGTTCAATAATAAGTTAGTAATAATGTATTTGTATAGTATAATTACTGTTAGCAATCTTTCTGCAGTGATTATAGTAAACAGAGTTCTCCCAATGCTCGTGTTTTCGTCTACCTTCGTCACTCCTTGGTTATTCTTTCATTTTCATATCTTTTATCAACTGAGACCTTTTCCTTTCTCTTTCTAACCATCTGTGTTGCCAACTTATGCTCTTCTATTCTTCTTAATACGACCACATTTTTTACGATATCTCTCTTATTTTCACTGTTATCCCCATATTCACATTTCAGAGCTTGCGAGGTATTGTATATAATTTTTCCTGAGCGTTCATAATTTTAAATATACGCTATGCTTTTTTTTTTAAAGTAGACACACCTTCTAATTCACACTGCTACACTTCCTCAGCTTTTGGATCCTATCCAAACGCAAGTCAAAACATTTAGGCGAGGGATTATTTTCGCCGGTGTGAAAATAAGCTCGCAGACCACTTGCTGAACTCGTATTTTGATCTTTGTTATAGGAACTTTTATCGGAGTGCGTGGAAGAGTTAAGTGTTTGTATGCAATTTCAGGAATTTTATAATCCTTATTTACTGGTCACTTCTAGTTTCGCGTGTACTCCCTCTTAAAGAAGACAAGCTATTAATAGTGTATTTCGCCGTTCGCCATCAACGAATTAATTGCGCTAGTCGCTGAATATGCGCTCCTTCCAGTTCGTTCACTGCAGGCAATTCAAAAAGGAATTTAATATTGTAAACAATAACGCAATTCTTTATTTTTAATTTTGTTGTTTTTATATGCATTGACGGATTTAATCGCGCGAGAGAATGCCGCTTTAAGTTAATTTGGTATTCTGTTCCGAGAATAACTTCGGACGAAACCCTATAATTCTTCGCTATTAGGAGAGAAAAAGATAGTATTCCTTCCATTAACAACTAGCAGCCTCCAGACTTACTTCGAAGCAGATGCCATGATTTTAACATTGAACTATTTGTATTTCAGGTTCTTATGTTTGTTGTAGAGGAGTAAGACAGGGCTGTTGTCTATCGCCGATTCTATTCAATATATATGGAGAGAGGCTAATGCAGGAAGCGTTAGAAGGCACGGGAGATTTCAAAATCGGAGGAAGGATTATAAGAACAGTGAAATACGCGGATGATCAAGTACTTCTAAAAAGAAAGGAAAAGGAACTCCAGAAAATGATAAATAGACTAGTGATAACAGGTATAAAATAGGATATGGAAATTAATACAGAAAAATCCAAGGTCATGCGAATATCCAGTAAAGAAGAAGAAAATTTTAAAATAAGTATTGGAATAAAACCATTAGAACAAGTTTCAGTTTATAAATACCTTGGAAGCATCATAACGAGATAAGAAAATGTACCGATGAAATGAGGACTAGAATAACAAAAGCAAAAGCCGCTTTCAGAAGAAAGAAACTCCTATCAAAGGGAAATATAAAGCAGGAAATCCGCAAGAAGTTGATAAAATGCTATGTATGGAGTATAACTTTGTATGGGGCAGAAACATGGACGCTAAGGAAAAATGATATTAAATACCTGGAAAGCTTCGAAATGTGGACATGGAGAAGAATGCTGAAGATAAAATGGACAGATATGGTGAAAAACAAGGAAGTACTACGAAGAATAGGAGAGAAGCGAACGATTATACAGACTATCAGAAAGAGGAAGGCGAACTGGATTGAGCATTACCTGAGGAGAGAGTACATGATTAAAGAGGTGCTAGAAGGCGAAAGGCGGAATTTTCCAACCGCTCATTAACATTCCATGTTCAAATGGTCATCACCTCTCTCACGCTACCATACCCTGTCGCCATGGGGTCCAAACCCCAACCAAGTTCACTAATCCTCAAGTCCCTCGGTTCGTTCCTCGAATATTGGTCCATTTTTATACTTTTTAATTAATTATTTCTCTTAAACTAAGAAGCGTTGGCCCGTAATTCCCAAATGGTATTTTTTTTGACGTAAATTTTCCACTGGTAGAAGATGAATCAAATCTGAGAGTTACACTCCGTAGCCTCTCCTTGTCAGCCTTTCTGGATTCTCAGACCCTCATTTTCCGCGGGCTTTTTCCTCATAAAAGTTTTATACATTTTTTCATGCATTTAGGTGATCTTTGAATAAAAAAATAAAGCCGTGCATTTACAGTTTTTATAATACGAGCAGTGCACGTGATCTACAAATTGTTAATGAAAATAACGTAATGTCTTATTCAACTTATTGGCACTATTGAGACATCTTATTTTGCCTCAAGATTTGTGATTTAAAATATTAATAATTCATTATTAGACATTACAGATTTAGCGCATTCGGTCTGTCCGTTCTTCTATCAGATTGTAATTCTTCGTAGCTATTCAGCGGATTTTAATGAAACTTAGAGCTAAAGAATAAGCACAGTAAATTAGAAAATCAGATGTATGGCTTGCATAACATAATAAGTTTAGAATACTCTATCGCAGGAAACGTGCTTATTTGTAATTCACCTTACACTTTCCTAACCTGTTGAAATAATTTGCGACGCATGTATGGTTTGTAATTATTCAATCCAAAATAAATCTTTAATGAATAAAATACTAAATGTTTACATTTGAATAATTTATTTTTGTTTTAATATCAGTTTTTTAATATCACTGTTGTTATAGTGAAAATGTATTTGATTTAATTAATTACGTTAATTAATAAATCAGTTACTGAAAGTTTCCTAAAAATATTTTAAGGTCGGAGCGGAAAAAAACTTCGAACCGGTTCACTGATGATTGTCGGAGCGAAACCGAACCGAAATTTTGAGTTTTGAGTGAACCGGAACGAAAACCGGATCGAAAAAAAAAATACGGCTCGATGCTCTGACTTACAGGCTAATTTCCTGTGGAAGTGGTATAAGTTATACCACTCCACGCGTTATACCGTATAACCACATTTAAACTGTGGTAATGAATCGTTTTCTGTAAGTCACGTGTTCATACAGTAGCCGACTCAAGTATATTCATTGGCACACATCAATATCTAACGTAATTTAAAATCAAAATCCGATAAAACTTCCTAATGGCATGCTTAAAGGAGATTTAGCTATAAAGTATAAATCATCAACAGTTTCGCTTGAGTTTGCTCCATTCACGTCTGTACATTCCCAAATAAAAACAATTTATGCTCGTCGATTTTTTTGTAGTATTTGTGCCTCTTTTTGGATAGTATGTATTGGTTTTAGGCGGCACACGATAACGGCCTCAATTTCAATGGAAGACAGAGAGAGAGAGGGAGACGCGATTTGGAGAAGCGAGAAATGTTTGAGTATAATCCGTCCGAGTATTTAAACGTTGGTTTGTGTTAGTATGTGTGTATGTGATCGAAACGCCTCCATTCCCGGTGTGGCCCGACGAACGAGGTGGAGCGGAAGTAATTAGGGGGCAGTCAGAGCCTGCGAAGCCATTCCGCGTCAGACGGGGGCGGAATGTTTTCGGGAGGGTAGCCTTATAGCTCTGATTATTTTCATATGGCGGAGAGAGAGAGGGAAAGGGGGGAAGTAAATAGGCTTAATGTGAATCGCCACGGTCCCTTATGCCCGCCCTTCAGAGCGTTGGCTGGACGCAGTGCGACGCAACTTTTTTTTTCACCCGCTGGCACCATTAATCTTTAGGTGATGGACATGTTGCGAAGGAATCGATTAAAAATTAATTTGTTTTTTCTTTTAAAGAAATTGCTGCGTCGATTAATTTCTGTTTCTTGCCATGCGGCTCTTCTAATCACCGTTGGTTGATATGTGTTCATGTCTGCGTGCTTGATTGATTGCTGAGAAGTTATTGCGTGCTCGACGTATATTTCTCTGAGAGGTTTTTTCCAGTTAAAATATGATAATACACGGAACTATAAATTTTTAAGATTGATAATTATATTAGCTCAAAAGCCTCTACAGATATTGAAATTACCCTCTAATATGAATTTCGCTAAAGGAAAAAGAATGTAAACGTGAAATTTCCAATGTTTTAAAAGATTAATTTTGGAAAGTAACTGAAAATGAATACCTAGGTATATTAGAAACTCTAAAACAGAATTATGACATTGACAGGCATATCTTAAAAACATGCTAAAGTTTATTTCTATACCAACGTCAAGAGTTAATGATTTCGCTGTCTAAATTTATTCCAAGAGATGATTTAATAACTTTTTCACCATAAAATGGTCAGATAAATCGAATGCATATTTCATTCAGGAAATAACTGTCGCAAAGGCTATATTATAGTAGTTATTCAATACGTAGAGATGTAAATTTTTCTCATTTCACTTAACACTCACTTAATTTAACTGAATTCTGAATAATTATCCGGTCTAACGTGTTCCGTTTATAGATAAGTAATTTTACAATAGAACAATTTAACTTCCGTTTTAATATCCATTATGCAGCTGACAGTCATTCATGTTGAGGCACAATTGGGCGTAACACGATCAATTGTCCGGAGGATAATGATAGCCCACCCTGGTGTCCATCACAAGAAGGATTCTTGGTGACCATCAAGCTCCAATTGCGTCGCTCATTCCATTTAACGAACCAGAAGGCTTAGCTATACGATGATATAATTCCCATCCTTGACCTACTAGCACAGGGTCTTGGTACTTTGTATGGGTGCACCAATGCTATTGCATGGCAAAGTTTGCTTAGTAAAACATTATTATTATTATTTCACAGAGGTTACTAATTGGCAATTAGGCCAGGTGGTAACTTTGCAGATTCTGATACGTTAACAAATATTTTTAGAACATACCGAAACATATTTACAGTTTTCGTCTTCTAAATCCTTCCTAAATATTACAATATTATGTTACTTTCAAATAACATCCAACAATTTCATTAGCTTAAAAGTAAATCTAAATGTGTATCATATGCATTTAAACGGCTGATTAATGTAATGATAACGTAATACAAGGATTTTCAGGGTTCCTGGAAGACCTTCACGGCTACCGAAGCAGTCCTGGGACCCACGAAGTCCCCACCGTACACCACCCCTTTATCAGGATATCCTCTTCTTCTCCTCAAATCATGACTATCTCTTAAATATTCTTATTGCAGTTGCGAATAAATTTTTTTGCATTCTTGCCTTGAAGAGACCTAAATACGGAGGAAAGGGCTCCAGCACCTCTGCAGAAAGATTGTTTCATTCGTCTATTCCCCCATTTAAGAATAAATATTTACCCAAATCTGACTGGCTCAATCTTATATTTATGATCCCTACGACATAGGTACATTGGCTTTGCCATTCTGACACCTATGTCCCTCCACGATGATTTGTTGTCGTACGCGTTGTATATTCCTGTTAACCTAGCTTCTTCGAGGTTTTAGTGTCTCCCAACCCAGCTTATCCAGCATTTCACTGACGCTCGCGTATCTCCTAAAGTTACCCAGTACCTACGAATCTAGCTGCCGTTTTTTGTACCATCTCAAGTTTCCCAAATAATTACCATATCAAAAATAAAGTTTGCTTTCACTTAAATCATATTGCATTTTTGGAATCGTTTGGGATCCTTTTACTTATAGCTTGCGATAAAAAAAGGATCGGAATGTTTGACGGTTGATTTTTTCTCCCCCTAGAAAATCGTGACAAATCCGTCCACTAGCCTAAAGCGGTATTTATTTCATAGCTTAAAGTGATTTACCTTAGCTCTTTAGGGTTAGCTACGGAGATCAATCCAAAGATTCTCGAGATGAAATCCAGTAGAGAGGCGTTGTTATTTTTTACTATCAAACACTGAAAATTCTTACGTTTTAATGAAGCTAATCTTGTGTAATGTGCAGATATATCACTCAAACCAGCATCTTTTGTGGAGATCTACGCTCTTGAATTATTACGTACTTGATAAACAATTGATAACGAACTATTTCGTAATAGATCCAAATAGCATTCTTTAATTTCGTGAATATCTGAATAACTATACTACTGCTTAATTGTGCCGTAATAGTCTTGCTCCGTTCTGTAAATATAATGTGGTTGCTTTTAACCAATATAAAAATAAATCCAAAATTCTTACGGCGGTTCTGATGCAAATAGTTATTGACATAAATCATTAAAATAGCGGTAAACATTGTTCAGGGTAATATCAGCATAAAAAATTTATAAAAATTTTTTCTTATCATAAACAGGAATAAAGGCCTTATAGGATGAGATTATTGATAGTAACAGTGACAGAATCTGCCATGTCTATAGCAAGATTCGAATACGCATCCCTAATATTGGGTAGGGTTTTTTGCTTATTCTCTTAATTTTCATTCAAAATTTTGATGTAAACATTATATGGACAAATGATATCACTGGTATTAAAATTATATTACAAAATAAAATTCACTGGCGCATCAACTTATTTGCGAATCATTTTAATTGTGCTAAAAACATGCTCAGGTTGCTTATGTGTTACGAAAAAGTTGAATTACCTGTGAATTCGGCCTTATATTCTTCCAATATCGCGAGGTGTAAGTTGGTTTATAAGCACTATACTTGGGAATAATAACATGATAATCAAGCAACTCTTTATGAACAAAAATTTATTGAGGTAGCATATTTTTATATTCTCCTCGTAAAAAATATCTTATAACTATTTAATCTCGAAGCGCTTAATATGTTATGGCCATTCCTTATGAAATAGGACAAAGAACTTCATATCCGTCTTATAACTATGCCGTTAAATGTATAACTCCCTCATCGCTACATCAAACTTTTATAATTCATTCGTTAAAAAGATCATCTTTCATTTCACTTTATTGAATAAAATTTTTAAAAATTCTTTTTATCTTGTCAGGATTACGTTAGGTTTTGTGTTTAAATGGCAGTTAAGCTCGGAAGATGAAAGTTTTGGTAGGATTTATTTCATAATCACCTTGAAAATTACATTTTACACACCTGTAAATGTTACAGAATTATTTTAATATTAAAACAACGTTCACTAGCGAATGAATTGATATAAATCAATACGGAGAAAATGCTTAATCTTAAGTAAGTAAATCAGCTTAAAACTTGATTAAGACGCTATAAGCTATTAAAGACAAACCAACTGAATAACAATATTTTAATTGTATAAAATTTAATCAATAATTATGCCGGTAATTTGCTTGAATTCCTGGAAAAAAGAACGAAAGTAAGTTTTCATAAAGTACATTTGTCACACATTCGTGCTTGAACTAGTAATCTCAGCTTTGAAGTATCCACATATTTACGTTCGTTATTAGTTTTGTCGAATTTCTCCTTATAGATGTGATCTTTCTACGAAAATACCTTTCGAGAGAGAAAGGAAAGACGAATGTAATATTGCCCTTCGATATTTTCGCCGTTAGCCTCGAAATACCTGGCGAGAGAATGTATTAGAGCGCGAATATTTCACATGCCGGCTTTGTACGCGTTTAAGAACCGATATATGATCTTTATACTACAAATATGTTACTTTTTGTCTTTTTCTGCTCTGTTTCGTCATGCATAGGTTTGAATTTGTTGCATTTACATTGTAGGATGGCCATAATTATATTATTTAAAATAGTAATCTGACATATTTATTTCTGAGATAGTAATCGACACGAGTAATTAAGAGTATGACGCGGGAATTTCATATAGCTCTATTTAATTTCTATTATTGTATATCAAAATGTGAGACACCAATTTAATTGCTTCGTTATAACGTAACTAATTTAATTATAAAATTTTATCACGAAAGGTGAGGTTATCTTGTCAATCGCCGTATAAACCAGGGATCACGAATCTTTCTTCGAAGAAGGATGATGGGGAAATTTTTTTATTACTCGGTGGGATTCATATAAATTTATGTATGCAAATAAAAGCATAGGTGAAGAACAGGGATTATCATACCTCAAACTACAAAACTGAGGCCTTTATACACAATAATGGTAAACAATAGGCGCAGATTTTTAAAAGAAATTTGCAGAGTATCCTATAAAATCTTACCTTTCGTTGGTTATAATTATTTTTAAAGTCTCGCGGGTGTTTAAAAACCTTTTTCGTTGACGTATTGGTGTCCTTGGGCAGAGGAACGGCGAATATTGGTTCGAACTAACAAAATTTATATTTACATAGCCCCTTTTAAAATCTAATATTCTTTCCGTCGTTGATACGATTTGATGTCAGCCCTAGTCAGCGAAAGTACTTTATTTAAAACATCTAATGCAATTTAATAAATTGGGAAGAAGGCTTTTCAAGCAAATATAATTCCATTATTAATCAGGTAAACGACCAGAGAAAAATCCACTTGTGTCGCCATACGTATAAACGAAAATAAAATGAGGGGGATTGGCGTTAAACACATCATTCCGTGAAGCCTCTCCGCAGCTCTACAATTAAAGCTTCCTTGGAGTCATCACTCGTATCTCTAACGGCAATGCGGGTGGCGCTTTCATCTCTCTCCATCGCCACGAAAGACAGTCCCTAATGAAACTCCTTTTATCATGTCTTCTGGACTGCCAGAAAAAAAAATTAGAACGGTGGAGGTCCTTAATCTCGCCCTAGTTGATTACTAAAGGCGGGGGGAAGTTTTTGGGTGCAAGAGTCGCGCTATTGAGGCTGTTATTGCTATTTGTAGGAGCATATGGGCAGCACCCATCTTCTTAGGCTGGCTGTTTCTCACCATAGGGATTCCAGGGGCCTTAATTAAACCCCTTCTGTCTCCTCCACTTCTCTCCCACTCCCTATCTCCTTCTCACGCTCTCCATGCACTCCCGCCTCATCCCTCCTTTCCAACTTTATCAGATGCTTCTCGCATCACCTATTTCAATTCTTCCTTGGTTCATTACGTCCCTGCATTTTCTCTCTCCCTTCTCGTCATCTCCTCTTATCATTTTCATCTATACCCTTCGTTTTCTTTCTTCATCACTCCTACTTATTTCTCTCCATTCCTTGTCACTTTATTTTATCCCCGTCATCGTAGCGTCTGCCCTGCTTCCTCATCTCTCTTATTTTTTTTTAACTCTACCCTTTCTTCTTTTCTATTCTCTAGCTCTACATCGCTCTATTTATCTACTCATTATAACTCTCCACTGTATCATCTTCCACTCTCTTCCATCTCCTCTTTTCTCTTCACTATAATGGTTCACATTTATTTATGTTTGTCTTTATTCCTCCCTCTTCGGACTCATATCGTCTTCCTTTCCCATCGTATCTGTCTCTCTCTCTGTCTCATATCTGACTTCCTCCTCCAGCAATTTCCCCCTATCTTTCTCCTCTCCCCTCTTATCTTTTCTACGACTTTCCTCACTCCCCTCCTATCTGCTTCTCTCTCTCAACTCTTTCAATTTTTCTCGTTTATCTATTCCCTCAGCCAATGCCGTAACTAGGGTATGGCGAAGGTGGCATTTGACATAGGCGCCGCTTGCTAAAGGCGCCAAACGTTTCCGAAAAAAAGTGCCAAAAGTTCGTTTTCCCATAAATAAGTATTATGCATTTTAATACCCAAACGTTAATTTGTATGTAATAAAAACGCTATCATTCTTTATTAAAACGCAGAAAAAATTATATCTTACTTAACAAAGGTGTTCCTAAAAATTTTGCCATAGGCGCCATATCGTCTAGGTAAGTCTCTGTCCTCAGCCCTCTCCGTTCAATTCCTCCTCTCTTATCCTCTCCTCTCTCATCTCTCTAGTGCTCTCTCCTTTCCATAGGCTCCTCGACGGCCTCTCCTCCTCTTGTTGCCTGTGCACGTGTGATACTCTGACCCTCTCAAGTATAAGTGCTTGCAACGTAGAAGATGGTCAGCAGCGAGTTGGAGAGGATGGTTGGTGGAGGGAGGAGGGGGGGGGGGGGAGAAGGGTTGGAGCGATAATGAATGGTCGAAGGATTCGTGTTCCACGAAGCTCTCTCTATGGACGCGAAATATCACGGAGGTTTTGAGCGAAGCCTCACCCACCATATACGGGTGCTGCCATGGCAGCTTGGTCCATAAACAAACGCGCAACCGTAAAACATTCTTTTCAGCTATTAAGCCATGATTAATGGTGGCTATGTCCGGTCCCATGGATCAGGAGGAGACGTGGATGGCATATTTACTCTCTCCCTCTCCTTCCGCTGCCTCTTCCCAACAACCTTACTCTCCTCCGCCTTCCCCTTCCAGCCTCTCCTTTATGAACGACCAACCATCCGCCCTACCGACTCTCACCACTCTCTTATCCATTGGAAGTGTGATGTGTGTAGGGAGGGTGAGAGTCGACCCCGTCTTTCATTTCGTCAAACCTCACCGACACACAACGCATCTGCTGCGATAGCCCGCAAATCGAATTAGCGCCGGAGGCGATGATATGAATCATGGGATGCAAGTCACATGGGATAGAGTGAGACGGGAAGAGGATGTCAAAGGAAGGCTTTAAGGGAAGTAAATGATCAGGCAGGGCTCCGGAATCCCACCAACCCAACCCGCGTGGATCTCTGCTAAAAATGACGAAAAGAGTGCCAAATTTGCCAAGGATTCGAAAATGCTAATCTGTAATTTCTGAAAGATGTCATGTTTCCGTTAATGAAAGGTAGCATAGGATAGAAAGATTTAACTCTGCTCTACTACTTTTCGTGATACTTGTGTTTTTTACTTTCTCATATACGAAGTATATTGAGAAAGAAACGTAATCGCGAAAAAAACCGACCTCGATATTTTGACAGAAATGTACGTTTTAGGTGTAGCCGAGTCCGAAAAAGTGGTTTTCTCAGTGCCATCTGTCTCTCTGTCTGTCTGTCTGTTATTGGCTCTAGGGCTCTGTTGGTCTGCCAGTTCGCGGCTCTAGAGCCCAAACGGTAGAGCGAAAATGAATGAAACCTCGTAGATAGGCATTTTATCATACAGAGTAGAAGCAATGAAGCATTGATCAATAATTAAGGGAAGTTTATCCTACGCATTTTTGACAACAATTTGATTTTCTCAAAAACGGATCTAACGATTTTGATCAAATTTCGTACAGTTTCTTGAGTTTACGTATTCAATAATAACAAATAGCTCACATTTCTCAAAAAATAATTATAAGGCTAGCTTATTTTAGGCAACCTTAACAATAATTTGATTATCTCATAAATTGCTCGAACGACATTGATAGAATTTCGAACCCAGAACTTTTTCCGAGATTTTTTTCGTTGTCACCATACAGTATATGAGTCGAGCATTATTACTAAATTTAGAGTTTTTATCTCGATTCTTTATCGAGTTATTAGCAAATTAATATAGTATAAAGAAGATAATTTATGTGTGGTAACACATTTATTTTACATGACGTCATAAGGGACGCGAGAAGAAAACAATTACGCTTATTATTAATAACTTACACAAATTATCTACATTAAATCACTTAACACATTATTAAAATCGATGTATTGAATATTATTATTATTTACGATATTATCATTTATTATTATCGTCTATGATCAAATAGTGGGTTACGCCACTACGACGTCATAAGTTTACACCAAATGACAGCCACTTTGAAAAATGCACCTTTTATACTTCTTTCTTGAGCTTGAGCTCTTCTGTGTTCATTAATTCCTTCTCTAAATTCCTGATAAAGTTCTCTTCTTTGCGCATTGATCCTATGACGATAATATGAATATTCGGCTCTTGAATTGGACATTTTAAAATTTCTTCTGAGGTATTTATTCGACTAAAAAATAATTAATATAATTAATATTATTATTATAATTAATTTTAATTAATAATAAATATTGTATACTAACCTTATCTTCAAATAACTGACAAACTTCTGCCAAATTTAAATTGCTATTATCGTCTTATGTTTCAAATTTCTTCGCTAGAATTCATCAATAACACAAACAAAGTTTCCGTTGCTATGTGGAACGACGTTTGCTATAATATTATAATAGATATTTAATTTTTCTCAATGAATGAATATAAGGCTAGTATATTCTTGGACAACATTAACAAAAATTGGATTTTCTAAAAACAGGTTCATACGATTTTCATTTTCTAAAGATAACTAAACGATGCATTAGTATATGAGAAAGTTTGTACAATATATGTTGTACCGATTTTCGTAGTTACGCTTTCTGCCGTTAAGTTGGAAATGTATTGTTAGTCACGTTTTGTATTCTTTGCATATATCGTTCGTTTTACTCTAATTCCGTCGGTAACTAGCTATAGAATTATTTGGTATGAACCTCATTCAAGCGAAAACATTTTTGATTGATTTATGCCAATGGCAATTTCGAAAGTAATTCAGCAAATCTTCCACAATATAAAAATGTTGCTAATGTAATAACAATAATATGAGCATGATACAGGAACTTTTACCATTTTTACCGTGTAAACGATTATTTAGATTAGATCTCAAAATTAAAAGATTTAAGAGTCATCGATGATAATTTATATTCCATTTAAAATAATTAAGCACTTTCAATCAGAAAATAAACTTGGCGTTCCATTTAAATTATTTTTTGTGTTTTTGGTTGTATTGTTGTAATACATATTTCTAAATCTTTATTTGGAATAAAAATGAATAAATTATAGGAGAACATTTTTTATTCTAGTCGGGTTTAAAATTAGGAAACATATGCTTAATGAGATTTTCTAAGCAAAAACACATCCATCGTGAGGAAAAATCGGGCATTCTAAAATCTAAAGACTAAGAAGCAACCTAGTAAAGTGTACAGTGTATCATAAATAGGCGCATTTCTTGCGATGGAGTATTTAAGGAGTCTGCAACCCTTTCTCCATGGAAGGAGACATTCGTAGCTAAAAATTGAGTAATACATTTTTCTAAAATGTGCCTTAGAAGAATTTAGGACAAATTATATTTCGCCACTGATGACGTAAGATATTTTTATGGATGATTATTGCGTAGGGTTACTTCGAAGAGAAATTACATAGTCTGAAGGACGTATAAGCCGAAGACGTTGTTCGCCTCTTTATGAGGGGGAAACCCTTGATACAAGCAGTTTGTCAACCTCTTGACTGTTAGGTCACGGATTCAAATGCCTTCGAAGCTACGAAAACAGGCGCGGTGGCAATTCCATACACGTATTCGCCTTCTGTATTCACCAAGCTGCTAGAAACTGTGTGACGTGCATTGTAAAAGATTTTTGTAAATATTCCATAATTAGTTTTTGCTATAACGTAATAATCGCTCGAATGATTTTTTACGAATTCGTTCCTTCGCCTGTCAGTCATATTCAACTAATCTCATTTATTGAAGTAGAAAATCTCATCATCCATAAAAATAACTCAACCTATGTGTAAATTATGTCATTTTTATGCCTATGGGTATTTTAATTTAATAGTTGAAAACTTATGATTCCATGGAAGAGAACGGAAAAATATTTGATATGGAGGCAGAGAATCAAACGTCCGGTGTATTTCGAGTATTGCTATTCATCCATTAGTTCCAAATGTTCATCGTAAATATTTGTAACATGTATATCATTAGGTCTATTCATTAAACCATTTTACTTATATAAAATTAAACCGCATCTGATGGTAGTTTTGACGTTACTCATTATCAGTAGTTATGCCTTATGGTTCCATTTCCCCATGTTTTTCCTTCCCACTTTGCTAACCTTCTCATGTATATAAACGATCATGTATATAATCGCTTATGATGGTACATTTAAATTTTTGAAAAGAAGTGAATATTACTAAATCATCTATAAAAGCACTGTACTGTAAAGATACATTTTCATGACAGTTGGCTTTAAATATAAACTTTTTACTTGAAGTTACCTTACAACAGCTTTAGAAAGCATTTAAATAAAAAATATTTCGTTGAACTCTTAAAGCGATATGAAATCGCATTTTTTCATATATATGTACCATCCATAGTTGTCAGTATATGCTATCAATTTTACTATAAAAACGCGCAAGCTTAATTTTTTGGGAAATATTTTAAAATATAATAATAAATTATGGGTATTTGTAAAACTGTTATTAAAATCAGGAAAAACCGCGTGGACAATTTAGAAAACTCCAAGTCATACAATGGTTGGGAAAACCAGGTGCGCGCTTTGGCTTCAAATTACCGGTACTCATTGGTAATTCACCATCTGTATTTTCTAAAACACAATTCTTTGACGGTTGCATAGTAGCCGAAATGCGATTCTGGTTTTCCCAACTTTACTATGACTGTCGGAGCTAAATTATCAATAATTAATTTTTAAATATTAAACTCGCAGTCAAGCTTCCAAGCAAGCTAACTCTTGCGGTCATAAAATTTCCAAGAAAACCAGAGCCTTCTATTACTAATCTTAAGGTGATAATTAAAAAATGATCGATGCTGAAGAGAACATTGTTTGCATTAATAAAAATATGACCATATACATTTCTCTTTTATTCATCCGTTGAAGTTGTTACATCTTAAAAGTAACGTAATCACTAGCCTTACGAATATCGAGTAGGCACTGTAAATTATTGAAAATCAATCGTTGCTGTCTAGTATTCAGCATAATCTTTTTAATTTTTCTGTTTGGCATACAAGTCAAATTTTAAGATCCAAGGGACAGAATGAATTTTCATTTCAGCATCTGTAATTCATTAATCTCACCATCTACTACACTCGTGAAAATTATTAATTCGGAGTGTTCCATATCCCAACACTCCTCGTCTTAAATCCTTTTATCATCATTGCCATAAAGACAAATCCTTCTAAATGTAACCAACAACAGACCGGCAGGTAATATTTCGAGATCGAACCTCCATTTGTGCCAATATTCCGGGAACGATATCATGCATCGGATTCTTTTCTGTCGTACTTCATACGTCGCAAAGAGTTATTTGCGCAGCGCATAAGTTCACCGCTATATCTCCCCCTCTATAGGTGGAGAGCAAGATTAACTGTGCAAACACATGATGCGAACGTCCTCCTCGGAAGATAAAAGAGAAACATTAGAAACGGGAAAGTCCGGAGGTTTATGGCCATACCGATCCTAGAGAACACGCCAGCTTAGGAGGTGCTTTTGTTTCGAATAAACTGTTGCGCAAGCAGTGTCAGATAAACAGCGTTTATTTACACTTGCTATCAAAACCCATTCAGCATATATCCTTGGATGGTGTTGTCGTGTTTGTTACATTAACCAACAGATTGCATCGAATGCCGAATGTGCTGCAGTTTTAAAGTTTATGTTTTCCAACAGCTCAATAACACGGCTCTTATTATGCGAAATTCTAAATTTCAACAACAACGGTTGTTTAATTACGCGTCCATTATCATTGCAGGACATACAGTCCTATGAAATCGCATGCTTACGTTGCCGTTGGCTGTCTGTTGCAATTGTACTTTCTAAATATATATATGCGCTTCTCACCCAATCCGCTGGAAAAATGTTCATTAAACTTTAACTGATGGCACTGAACACACAAGATCAGCGTCCGTTGTAACTAATGCACTTGCGATGCAGATGTAATGAATATATCTGACCATACTCCACAAGGTTTTACTTTGTGGGAAGCGTTTATACAACGAAATAAAAATAACAAGTTAGAGAAATGTACGGTGCATCACAATTAGGCGCGCTTCGTGCGATGGAATCTTTGAAACTAAACGATATACATAGTTTGAACGAACGTACACCATAAAACAGCTAAACATTTCGAACCGATTAGGTCTGCCTGCTAAAATCTTCCTAAATGTGTGCTTTAATAAACGTATTTACGTTATTTTAGTATAATGACTAAAAGCTACAAAACAGTGTATCGGCAGTGGTGCCAAGGAAATTGAAAATTTTTGATTTACCGATATATTTTAAAATCAGTTGTAATTAATCGAACAATTGTTTAACACATATCTCACTGGAGTTGAATGGTGGTAATGTAATATTTACGTTACGTTCATTCATCCGATGCAAATTATCCATTTCTTTTCATTTACAAAACGTTTGTGTGCACGAAAGAAATGTAAACGTACTTTCATTTCTTTTAATTAATTTACTCTCACATACTAAATGTTGCGTGAGCACGAAATGAAATTAAACGCACTTTTGTAATTATAACAGATTTTATTTACTTCAGTCGCTACGGAGATTTTTTTGTGTTAACAAATAATTAACCGTGCATTACATTTTATTTGTTCTGGGGGAATTAGGACCCTTTTGTTAGGATATATTGATAACAGCTATTTATACAATAAAAATGTATCCGACAATAAATATTTTATTTGAATATCTTTACAAATTTTTTTGAAAACCTTTTTGGTATGATCAATATATTACGAGATATGACGAAAATTAATTTTTGTTTCCAGTAAAATGGTACCCCTAATTTGGTTATATGAATTATTTCTATAATTTTCTTGAAAATTCGTTCTGCAGAAACTGAGAAATAAGTTACGGAGAGATATAAGGCACGGACGGACAGTCCGAAGGTAATAGGCGCTCACGTTGGTAACTAAACGCGCCTAAAAGATAACTATACTCAGCTATTCTGATACACACAAACCGCGACTTGATGTGTTTTTGCGGCTACGCAGACAAGCACGCTCATATATATGAAAAAAGTCGCTGTAATAAAATCGGAGGAAGTAATCGAGTTTTATCATATTTTCAATTTTATATCTGGCTCAATTACATCGTTAAGGACATGAATATTTGCTGTTGCTTTTAATAAATTTAACTTCTATTTTATTACTCCATTGCTCACATCAGTCGTATGTATGAAAAACTAAACTTGAGAATGCTTACGAGCTTATAATAATGACTGAAACCGAGGCAAGAGTGATAAAATACACCACCTTTGTTCGAAAAAACTATTTATTTAAAAAATTCTTGCTTTAATCAATTTTTTTATTTTATATTTTGTTGACATTGAAATGAGTAGGAGTTAGCAAGTAAATTGGGTAGAAATCACGTTAAGAAGTGTTTTAATAAAAACCCCCTTTTAATTTTCCTAAGATATATCCTGCATCATACCAAATATAGTTTAGTAGATGTTCCTGGCGAGCTAGGTTAATGCCGACGAAGTAAAGGTGTAATGTAGTCATTTTTAACCCTTAATCCAATGGTGGCCGGTAGCTTTCTTATCCAAATCATAAGTAATGTGAAAACAATCTAATCTTATAACTGATTAAAAATGGTCTTACGCAGTAATATTTTAGCCTGAAGGCACAATTGACCGCTAGTTTTCTTGGTCTCCAGAATAGAAATAAGGAACATCGATCTGGTATGTGAATTTGACCCTGATTGTTTTAGTTGAAACAACAGGTGGTGTTTAAACAATCGTTTTCGTATGTGATGTTTGCAGGAAATAACCCTTGTTTGTATTAACGTGCCTTTCTAAACAGAGTTACGAATTTTTCGTTATTTTTCTCTTTCTCCAAATAAACATCACCTCGCATCGCTGTAATTCCTCGGATATTCTAGATATGAACTGCATCTTCCCCAACACCCTCTGCGTTGGTCGATCTTACAGTTAGTCTATTATCTCAGGTGAAGCGTCCTTCACCAATGGTCCGCGTAAACCACATTCTTCAGACGCTTCAATTATTTTGTACTTGGCCAATGCTTTTCACAGCTCTTCTCCTTAAACCATCTAAGCGAACCGAAAATTGATCTCCTGCACGCGCGGAGGAATCAGCCTAAGGGATCAAAGAAGGGATTGTTGCGGGATCAAATTTCGAAAATGAAAGTATAAAAATAACGTTATCGTCGATCCGTTATTTTTACGGATTTATTCAGGTTTGGGGAAGTAAACGAAGCGCTCCACCATAAATATATCCAGGTTAAAAAAATATCAATTTATATTTATGAAGTCTCACACAATACAAATATAAGATTCGTATCTATATTTTTAAATTTCTCACTAATCCTCTTGTTTGTTAGTTTCTATATCACGATAATCTAAAATACTTACGTATCTACATACAGATTTACACACATTATTACACACACACACACATATATAATACTTAGTTGTTGCAATATCTGTGTGTGGGTATCATAATTACAAGCAGAACTTTAAAGTATGCAAAGTCTTAAAATTCTACATTTCTGTGCGTTCGGCATGCTGCACGAATAAGCAGTATTTCATCCTCAGTGAGAGAGAATAATAAGATGAAAGGTTCAATTAAAAAGGCAAATAAAAGTTACGTAACATAACTAATAATAAACGTTTTATTAAAAAAACTCCTGAAGACTTCCAATCGCTATTTGACCTATATTTCTATTTCTCTCTCTCTCTCTTTCTCCAGATATCTATATTTGTGTTCTCTTTCCCTCCCTGGAAGATTCTCATATTTCTTCCCCATCCTCCCTCTTTCTTCACATGTTCTTCGCTTCTTTCAAACGCCCACCAAAGCCTACCAGATTCTTCGCATCAGCAATTGAATCACGGGAACTTCAATCTCACTATCGAAAAGGTGTTAGGTTTTCATCCCAAGTCTTCTTCTTTCCAATCTATTCTACGACACGGTCCTTCTGCCGTTGCCGTCAAAAGATTAAAAAAATATCCACGCATTACGCAGGAGCGCACGCCATCGCGCACCCAAAAAAGTATACACTTAACACGCAAATTCGAATGTATTCACTCGGATATCCCGACGCACACCCATATAGATACACAGTTGCTAATGCCCCCGCACGCACGAACGCAAACAGAGGAAAGTTCGGACAAGAGCACGTACCTAAAAAATCGCTACAACATACATGTACAAACTTTCTCATATATTACTAATGCGTCGTTTAGTTATCTTTAGAAAATGAAAATCGTATGAGCCGGTTTTAGAAAATCCAATTTTTGTTAATGTTGCCCAAGAATAAACTAGTCTTATATTCATTCATTAAGAAAAATGAAGTATGTAGTATTATTGCAGACGTATACTCAAGTAACTGTACGAAATTTGATCAAAATCGTTCCAGCCGTTTTGAGAAAATCAAATTATTGTTAAACTTACCTAGAATAAACTAGCCTTATATTAATTTTTTCGAGAAATATGAACAGTTTGGTATTATTGAAGACGTAAACTCAAGTAACTGTACGAAATATGATCAAAATCGTTATAGCCGTTTTTGAGAATATCAAGTTGTTAAAAATGCGTAGAATAAACTGCCCTTAATTATTGAGTAATGTCAACCATTTCTTCATAGCTTCTACTTTGTGTGATAAAAAGTACAAGATTTCATTCATTTTCGCTTTACCGTTTAGGCTCTTAGAGACGCGAACAGACAGACCCGCAGACAGACCGAGAGACGGCGTTGCGAAAACCACCTTTTCGGAGCCAGGGACACCTAAAAGGTGTATTTCCAATTTTTTCGCGATAACAATACTTTCTCAATGTACTTCGTATGTGAGAAATTAAAAAGCGCCCACGCACCCAAATTCACGCGCTCACCCACGCACGAACTACGCGGCATTGAAACTGATAAGATGAGAGCGAGTTGCAAATGGGCTCGTGTCCAAATAATTCAAAATATTTTCTTTCTGCTTCATTTAAAATAAAACGCCATCTCATACGCGGCGTATCCTTCATGTTAAGTAGTGAGATCTAGATCGTAAGGATGGAAAGTGGATTTAGCATTTACTGTTTCTAGAGAATATGGAGGAATCCTTACCGTTGTTATCGTTCCGGTGTCTTCTTCAAAGGACTATGGGAAAGGAGTCGGCTTCCCGCAAATTCCTCCTCGACGGACGTATCACCTTCACTCCATCTCTCTCTTTCTCAACCTCACTCTCTTTAGCGGCGTCGGTGTGAACTCAGGCGGAAGGATGTTGGAATTGAAGAAAAGATTGAATTGCTAAAGAGCGCCCTCTTCCTTCTTCTCGAGGACTCTGGAAGAAATGTCTTTCGGAGTGATCGATCTCCGAATCCTTCCTTTTTCCCTTTGGTGATTGCCTCGTTCAGTTTCTCTTCTTCACTGCTTTCCTCCACTTCTCAAACGAACGTTCATCCACCCATCACTGAACGATAACATTCCGCGAAATATATGTCTTCCAATTCGCTTATCTTTTAAAGTTTCTCTCTCTCGCTCTCTCTCGCTCAGTCTCCTTCCCTTCTCTCTCTCTCTCTCTGCGCTTATGTCTACTCCTCTCTCTTTCTCTCGCTTCGAATAACGTCGTGTGTTCAAAACTTAATCCAGGAAGGAGAGTATAAACGTTATCGGCTTCGAAATAAAAACACACTCAGCGAAAAGTTTTTTCTATGAAAAAAGCGAACGGTTTGTTTCGGTCTTGAAGTGGAAATAAAAGTTTTACCAGGCGATAATTTTACGCAACTCTTACTCGGATCAGGTGTTGCGAGATAAGAAAAACGAAAGGAGGTACGAACAGAAAAAGCGAGTCGGTGGGTTTTGGAGTCGATGATGACATAAGTGGCTATGTATATCTCCTATAACACCACAACATCAACAGTTCGCGGATGGCTTCTCACACGCCCTTTCTTGGATCTTATTTTTTTTTTTCGAGTTCCAAGTGCGGAAAGATATCACAATCTGACGCGCTGAAAGAAAAACAAAAACAGCGATAGTCTCTCAGAAAGAAACGGAATAAAATGACGAATAAAACGATCGTTGTGTTTAGCAAACTTTCTCTCTCGAGCTGTTATTGTCACTATGCGGAAGTCTTTTGTTTCTTCTCGATGTGAATGTCGCTATTTTATTTTATCTTCTTGGAGCGTAGGAGTCGAGTAAATTCAATATATACTATATTTATAATAAAACACTTTAAAGCCTAAACACTGCCACCTCGGAAGAATAAAAATATCAAAGAAAAAAAATGACCGTTCGCGAAGTTTAGAATTATCCACGGGATTTTTCTCTCTTTCGAATAACAGTAAAAATGCAATTTCTTTTAAGAGGGAATAAAAAAGGAAAATTCGCGTTGGAGAGCTTCTCAGCGTGCACGATGAACGCCACGTCTAAAAGCGGAGATCGTGCCCGAGGCGTCGTTCTTCTCCGTTACGGATAAGCAGTCCGCGCTGCTACGTTGTCGCGTTCCCTTCCCTACCAAGCAACGCGGCGCAGACGACTGAAAACTCTCGCCTCCACAAACCTCTCCCTCCCTCTCTCTCTTCCCCCTCTCTGTCTTCCCAACTCTCCCTCCTTCCCCACCCAGGCCCCGTTCTCCGCCTCTTCACTTTCCCACTCCCCTTCTTTCCCGCCCTCCGTAACGACGGCCAATGGGATTCGGCGACTCGTTTGATCCCTCTCCTCCTCCCTCTCTCTCTCTTTTCTATTCTCTACCTCCTCCTTGCTCTCGCCACCCTTTCTTTCTCCCTCCGTCTCTCTCCACCACGTCTCTTTAATGCCTCCTTCATAATGCTTTGCCACTTCTTTTTTTTTCTCTCGCTACAAACAATGAGTAAGACTTCCCATTGACGTAATCTGTGTTGTAATTACCATGAAGAGCAAGAGATCACGGTTCCGTATTCGAGAATAGGAGCTGGACAAAAGAGGCTTTTTCGAACAACGTAAACCGAATTTCGTGTCATTTTTTGTAATACTGGATATTTTTGGCAGATAGGAGCCGGTTTTATTCATTTTTAGCAATAGGCTGCGAATATTTTTTTTTCGCTGGTGATTTTATCTCGCCAGTGAAAATTGAATCAGAAATTTAGCACCTCGAATAATGTCGTTACTTTTTTATTTAAACGTGTCTGGATAAATCGTTTTTTTCCAAATTTACGTAATCGATTTATGCTTCACTCTGTGTAATTTCCCGAGAATCTTTGACGTCGAGGAAAAAAGACGTTTCATTTTATTTTGGCTGGGCAATTTTTTTTGTTAATCTACAATTTGCTATGCTACGCGAAAATTACAACAGGTAAGAGAACGTAAGATCGAGTGTCATGTTGGACCTTAAAAAATTTATTTCTACCATTGTTTTCTATCCGTTGAGTAATATTTTGGTTTAACTTATGATATGCACTAGAAGGTCGCTACGAGTTTTTCCCGCGCTTGTTGCGTAGTACAAAATGTTGTGCTTTCGATATTCGATGTTAATAGCTATAAAAAGTCTTTAGTAGACGGTCTTTCCGGTTATTTTACAGCGTAAATATCGTCAACCTATTTTTCAATTAATTATTAATATGAATTTTTGTTTTTTATTCGCGGAATTCGTAAAATGATTTGACGCTACAAAATTATTTTTTATTTCTGTGAAGACATATTACAATACGAAATGAATCCTGATTTTCTGAAACTGAAAAAGTCATTTAATGATTTTTTGTAATAATTATTCAAGTTTAGCTTCATAGGAGGCCCTCCTAAGGAGGGTATAGCAAATACTAAAATCTGGATTTTATTTCATAACGCTGCTGGTATTTATGCATATTATTCTTCATGAACAAAGCAGTTGGTGTTTCACAAGTAGTATCTGTAGAGAGTATTTTAATTATAATTATATCACTTATACAATTAATAATTTAAAAATTATCCTATTGTAAAAGGTCACTAGCACAGCATATACCAGAATAGCATATTGAACGTAATTAAACTAATGCAAAAAGCAGGAACTCTAAAACATAAGAATGAACCTTGCAAAACCGATTTTTGGTTAAAAGTAATGCGAGTTAGACCGTGCGCCAAATGCACTATTCATTTGCCTTATTTTGAGAAGAAAGGAATCTTTTATACGGCATTCTGCATGGAAATTCATTCTGCATGGGTAAAACTTAGTTACCATATATCACGTTTAATGTAAGCGAATTTTAGAGCTATTTATCATTGTGTTCTAATGCTACCAATAAGAACTATGTATTTGAAACGATTTCTAGGTGAAATTATTAAATGCAATAAGATGACGTTAAGAAATCTTTAACAGGCAAGAAGTTCATATAGTTGGCTTAAACATATTTCAGTTGTACTAAGAAAATCATTTCATTAGTAAACTGCTGTAGTTAACTTTAAAAATTAATTCATTAGTGAGTTCAATAATTGCTGAACTAAATTTGAAATGCACTGAATTCAATTCTAAAAACGCATGCACTATTATACTTTTGGGATTATTTACTTTTTTCGTTGAAGTGAAGAGGACTGTTATTTAGTTGAAAATTATTATACGTCGTACAAAACATTTCGATATAACAACAGCAAATCAGATATTTATATAAGAATGTCGTAACCTTATAAATGTTTATTCATGCAATTATTATTCTTAAAACATTATTGAACCTCGGAATAATTTTGTGCTGGTGATTGAGTTTTTTTATTCTATCTGCTGGCTGAGTACCCCGTTTTAATTTTTCTCGCAGTTATTTGCTTCGCCATATTCGGAGATTTTTCGGCTCTTCGAACTTAATTTTTACCTCATCTAGTGTATTGCTGAGTAATTGAAGCGATGGCGCGTTATTGGCAAAACTACGTTTTCTGGAGGTTTTCTATCGCCTCACAAAGCGTACCGGTTGAGTGCCTTGTAATATTTTCGTTCCTGCTGTAAGTTGATAAAATACATGTACATTATTCCGTGATTCTTAGAAGGGTTTCATTTTTCCTCTTGTCAATATTTCAATAAACAAAATAAGTAACTTTTCGTTTTCATTTATTATTCTACGGAACGGAAATTATACTAATTCGACGAGTTTAATTGATTATTTAATTGTGTTGCACATCTATCAAATAGTTTCTCCTTTTACAAACCTTCGTAGTCATGTTAGTGGGAATTTTCTTTTCCCGTAAAATGCATTGCTTAGTAACTGGAGTGACGGTGAGTTATAAAGCAACAAGATTGAATTTTTCGCTCTGATTTCGCCAATGAATAACTGGCATAGGATATATAATTGAGAGTTTGTCCCTCATTCGCCGCTTAATTAAAAAATAATTGATGTCATAGATGAATTGCAGTTCTCAGACTCTTTATGATCGGATAAAGGGGGGCAATCAAACCAAACCAAACATGAAAAATTGCATAAGCCGTCAATCAGCCAGCGATTCCAGGGAAAGTATACATAATATATTGCAGCGGCATCATCATCATAGGTAGTCCGTCCGTAGACAGGTCCGTGATTATTCATGGTTCTCCATACTCCTGTTTTCCGCGGTCTTCTTCATGTCTTGATAGCTCCCTTTCCCAGTCAAGTCGTTTATCAGCTGAATCCACTTCCTACCTCTTTCTCTTTTTCCATCCAGTTTTCCTTTTACCACCGCTTTAATCATGCTATCTTCTCAGGTAATGCCCAATCCAGTTTGCCCTCCTCTTTCTGATAGTCTTTATAATCGTTGGCTCCCCTCCTATTAATGTATATAATATATTTAATTACCTAAATTCATTTGATTCCTATTTCAAGTATGATATACTCGATTCGTTGCTATTATTCCTAGCACTTTTAAATTTCGTTTTAATGATTCGTTCAAGTTTAGAGCAGACCTCACATAGGAGGAGCACAATATATTTTCGTGTACGTTATATGCCCGTTTCCGTTGCGCCTGTATCTGAAAGATGGTTTGATTTCCATTTCCATCCGCTGAATGCTAAACAAAATCCTTTCCTCTTCTCGCGAAAAATCGCCCTGGCAACAAATACGAGGAGGCCGATACGATGCAATATTAATTAGCTCACGTGCTCACGCGATCGGCGCACCTTCCGGACGACGGAATGGGTTTGAAGCGGATTCAACATCCGGTGCGTAGAATTCTAAATGGTATGAAGAGGGGAAGGAAGGTAAAGAAGGGGGAGAGGGTATAGTCAGCGCCGCCGGAAGTTCCGTCGAAAAATATGGAAAGTTTTAGTTGGTTAGATAGTTAGTTTCCCACCTTGCACCTTCCCTCCCTCCTAGCATTGATAAATATGGCATAATTTAGGTAGGCGCTTTTGCAAATGAGAGAGAGATGCGCGGAGCGGAGGAATAAATAATGTAACGTCTGGGCGCGGGAGTCGTTCGTTTTCGGTGTGAAAAAGGGAGAGAGAGTGAGAGAGAGAGAACTACACCTCTTTCCCTGGCTCTTCCACTCTTTTAAACGAAACTTATCTTTTATTCCTGAAGGTGAGAGAGAAGGAAGCTGGGGATGTCGCGTTATTTTTCTCCGCGAATGAAATGGTCGCCGGGTTTTATTTATTTTCCTTTTCGTTTGAGCAAAATAAAAATAGCTCCAAGAAGTTTTGTTTTTCACGATGTGATAATGTTTTATGCAACGTTTCATCGCTTTACTCTCTGCGACGATTTCGAGGAAAATAATCATATAGTATGGGATGATTTGGTACTATATTGTGAAATAGATGTCGTTAAATGTATGCTATATTTTTATCGTGGAGTATTTCAAACGGTCATTAACAATTTATCACTTAATTTAATCTAGATAAATTATTTTTTGCCAAAATATCTTGTTAAAATAATTTTTACTAGTTTAGCAATAATAGTGTGCCAGTACCCTCGCTGAAAAAATCTGCTTAGTTTGGAAAGGTTCCTATGGTATTATGGTATGGAAAACGTTCATTTGAAGAATTTTAAGAAAAAAACAGGAAATCGATGTACAATAAAATTTTCGCGAGTAGGTAAGTACTTGCAGAAAGTAATGGAGTAGAAAAGGCGATAAACATCCCTAAACTGAAGCGAGTATTTCGTGCAGAGTTTTTTATTTCAACCTCGTCACTATCTCCCTGTATCCAAAGTTGCTGTTTGTTTGGAGCTTTCGTTATCGCTTTTCTATTGTTTCCGAAATAACTCGGGGCCTTGGAAGTCGCGCAAATACCCGCAAGATACACGCTTGAATTTTTGATTCATTGTATTTTTATAGTTGAAGGATAACCTAGGTCATTCGTTGTAAACGAGAATTTGATTTCTTTCAACGTACTATTACAATAAAACAAACCTACCCTCGCGAAATGACCGATTTTACGTGCGTTGGCTTTAACCAAATAGTTCTGAAAAAGCCTATTTCATAACTTTGTATAACTTTAAGGATTGGTTGACGTTTTATCTTTCGTCTCATTAATCGAAAAATTATGCAAATTAATGTGTCGAAAAAATATAAAAAAGCAATCTATAGGGATACATGAACTTAACTAAGGTTGTATAAAAGTGTCACTTCGAATGAAATATGTTCTTTACAAAGAGGGGTGAAAAAGATCGACCGAAAATTTGGTATTTTCCGATGCTCTCTCTCCTGCTATTAAAGCTTTTTGTTTACCAAATACAGCGTAATAATATGAATGTGTCCCACAGAGCGGAAAAAGTTAAATTATTCTTCCACCGGTAATATCGAAATTTTGTTACTACAGAAGAGCTTGTTAATTGTGCAAAAGTAAATTATCAGCTAATGGAAGTATATGAAAGAAAAGGCATGAAATACGAAAAAAACAAGCAAGAAATTGAATAACGAAGGAGAGGTGCGCAAGCATGGGCGGATTGGGCCGCCGGGACACCGGGCAAAGTTCCGGTTGGCCGATGCTGATCTAGGGCCGGGGTTGCCTGAGCGGTTGCTGTTCCTTTTCCGTATTCTAAATTGGTGTTTCTCAAACTATGGGCCGCGGCCTTCTAGGGGGCCGCAACATTATTTTAGTTGTTAGGTGGGCCGATATCCGAGTATTCTTCCGGGCCGATTTTTGCTCCCAATCCGCCCCTTGGCGCAAGGGTTTGGAATTTTATAAATGGAGGCTTTATTAGACCATAAACTTATACTAAATTAGGTACATGTATCATCAAAAAGCCTTCTTAGTGGTTTGAGATTTCTAAATATGTAAATTTAGATTACTTCCCAAGTGAGATTAAATAAATTAAATTGCATTTTAAGCGATTTAGAACATACAAAACGTGAGGTAAATCTCTATCGTATGTTTGGATTGAGTGAGTGTTTGTACATACTAACATTATGTTAATTTTGTAAGGCATTGTAGAGTACCTCTATCTTAATAACTTTATACTCCTGGTTGGATCTGGAAACCCATTGCAGGTGCTCCACCTTCTCATCCGCTGTCTTGCTTAGTTGGGTCTGAAAACCCTGTGTTAGATCGTACATGACCTTTATATAATGCTCTCTTCGATTACCTTGCTGGCGAAGGTCCAAAATGGCTTAATTATTTTAGCATAGTGGGGGCCTGTGAGTGGTCGGAAGGAAGAATGTAACGCAAGGGACTGTAGCCAGCCATTACAGCGAAATAAATAGAAATGAAGCGAGAGCATGGCAGTGTTGTAAGTGCTACAACGAGGCCACTGAAATGCGATTATTGACGAGGACTCTCTTAAATTTTTCAACTGGAACGATCTTTTGCCGGAAAAATAGTTGCAAAGAGAAGATTTCATTTGAGATAAGTTCTTTTCCAATAGCAAAGAACCTTCAGAATTTAGTTTATATGTCTTGTTATCTGAAAATTGATTTATTTTACGAACACTACATTGTCCATTCTACCAGATAAATTATTGATATAATCTGTCAGATTGTAATATTATACGAAGATCCACTTTCTGCGAGAAACTCAATTTAAAATGTTAAATTATTTACAGGTATTTTTTAAAAAGGGTTCCTTCAATGTGTTAAACTGATGCGATATTTTTTCTCTTACCTATTGCAAATTTTAGTTAATTATAGTTGATTTAAGAAAAAATAAATTCGAAAATAAAAAATTTGGCTTTAATAATAAATATAGAGTTGAATTGCTCAATTTCTGAGTAACCCCGTGATGTCTTTAATGTCCTTACGTAAATAGTATTCTGGGACAGGTATTTATTTACGTTACTGCTGTGAAAGAAATGAGTCTTTTCAAATTTACTCGTACATGGATTGTTAAGGAAAAAGAAATGCATGTGAGTTTGTTTCATCATGTGGAATAGAGAAATGTGGTGGAAACAAAAATGATAGAGAAATGTAGAAAAAATGAAAGAAATTTAGTAGAGGGAAAGAGTTAAGTGGAAGAAAAGGGCGGAGAAAGTAGAGAGAATGTTGGAGAGCGAGGGAAAGGGGGGGGAGTCCCTACCGCGGGACAGTGGAGAGAAAAAGATGGAGTGAAAATGAGATACGGCGTGGGAGGTATAGAATGGAGACTCAGATGCCAGAATAATTTGTGTTTAAAGTAAATACAAAGGCTTGTAAGACCGTGCGGCATTCTCGTGCTTACGCCGGAGGCGGAAGACATTCCATTAAAGATTTCTATCTCCAGAATAAGATACCTCAAGCGAGTCGATAGACTAAAGGGACGGGAAAGAAAGGAAGAGAGAAGCGCTCTGAGAAAAGGAGGATGAAAGCTTAGTCGTAAGCTTAGAGACAAAATATATACGAGAGTGAGACGAAGAGGAAACGAGATATTAAAGAAGGGAAGGGGCTGGAGTGAAAGCACCCGCAGTAGAAAAAGGGGTGATTAAAGTTATATTCAGGATTAAAGGGATGAGTCCTTATCATAAAAAAAGGAGTAGAATTCAAGCGGTGAGTGTTGTAGTACCCGATGTAGAAAATTTACGAAAGTGGTAATGGTGCGTGAAAGGGATAGGGTACAGAAGATAGAGATTCTAGGCATATTCAAGCGTTGAGAAACGAGAGGGTGAGCATTAAAGGCGATTTAAGAAGAAACTCAACGAAATACGACAAGAATATCCGGGCAATTGCAGTTTGGTTTTAGAATTAGTATCAGGAATGAGTGGATGGTATACCTGTCTGATAAATGATCAAAGTAAACGCAACAAGTGAAGAAAGAACTGCAGAGCAGTTATCATAAGTCGCATTTTTTCGGCATTTTAACAAAAGGCGGTATTCTGCTTTTTCAAAAATACATTTATCAACGATTTATAAATCTTAAGACTAGAGGCTTATGATAGCTCAGCAGAGATTCATTATTTGAACTTTGTACGTCGCAGGAATGAATTTTTCCGAAAATCGAATCAATTGTGACATTGAAATCAATATGTATTTGCTGCTCTTGGGGATAATAAATCCAATCCAAATCTGGTTCTAATAAATTCTTCTAACTCGTTTCCTTGAGTTTCAAGATGCGTATTCTAAACTGCTGCAACAACAACATCATATCCATCGAAAACATTCTAACTCTACACTCTACACATCAAACATCATACAAACGGAAGAAAATCGGTCCATATTTACGTATTTTGATGAATGAAGGAAAAAAACCTTGCACTCTTAAAAATCGAAAATTCCGTGTAATCTTATGGGAAAATATAATTGCATCCTGGATTCGAACCCGAGACTTTATTTTAATTTTCATAAAGCTAGGAGTTCCCTAAAATACTATTCTCATTTTCATAGTTTTTTAGGGAACCCCTAGCTTGTAGAAACAAAACACAGTTTACCGCATATCTCTACGACGAACGGCTTTTGAGATACAGGGACGGATGGATACTTTCAAAATTATATATAGAATGGCATCGAAACATATACATATATGTACTACGTAGTTCTCTTGGTGTTTGTGTATGCGTGCGGACGGACGGCGTAACGCTTGGTCCCCCCCCCCCCCCCCCCCCCCTGTATCTCAAAAACCGTTAATGTGTGCATGCATTCTGCAAGCATTTTCTCTCACCTTAATATAAAAAGAGCAGAAAAATAATTTTTAAACGGAAAATTTTGCACCTCTGCGCCGATTTACGTGTTTTTTATTGAAAATATTGGAATAAAAACAACACCTAAAATGTATATATATAAATTTTATAGGTTTTCATCATTTGTTACGAATACCTCACATTTATGCAAAATTCATCGATGTAGCACCTCTAGAAGGGCATTTATATAAATTTAGTTGTTTAAACTTTATGAATTTTTAGCAGCTACAATAATAAACTTTTTTGAAATTTTCAAAGTTATTTACCACCAGAATATTATTCCCTAACTATGTTAAAATTTTTAGCTCTGTGGCTCGACGGAAAGGACATAAACATTAGTCAATTTGTTTAACATTTATGGATTTTTAATGGCCGAATAAATAAAATTTTCAAATTTATATAATCCCGTTTTCGTTATTTGGTAAATGTTATAATTTTTATAAATTTTAACGGCCAATAAAATAAACGTAATTTTCGATTTATTTTGGCGGTTTTGTGACAAAACCTACCCATGTACCATATTTCAGCCCTCCATCTATTGTAGTTTGGGCCCGACATTAGTATCCTCCTATCTCATATTATCCTATATCCTCCTCTGTAGGAAGAGAGCATATATAATGATATATATATATGTATATATATACCGCATGTTTAGCAAGAGGGATATAACGCTTCAGAAGAGGAAATAACAAGGAGAATAAGATGTTTCGAGGGAAGAAATAGAAGAGACGGAGAGGACAGAATGAAAAGGTAGAAGGTATTGGTCCAGGCCAACGATGCGGATGTGGGGAATCATCGGTGAGGAGGCGGGACCATGGATTTCGGCGTCGAGGAGGCGCTGCGTTTGAGGGAAAATACGCGGGAACCTGGAGATGTGAGTGCGCTTGATGCTGAAGGAGGATAAGAGCGATAAGGAAAAGGAGGCGCGTTTCCCCGTATAACTTAGGAGACGTCGGAGCTGCTGCGTACGAGAGGAGTCGAGGGAGGAATAGGGACGGAGATGAGGGTAAATACGCAAGGCTCAGGTTGCGTCTGAGAGTAGCCCAGTTTTTTTTCCTATTTTATTTGTTAGGCTGGTGTTGCTACGTTTCGAATCCAAGGGCCGACGTTTCAATCGATAGCGTAGAGCAGTGCTTCTCAACCTTTTTTGCCCCACGGCACACCTACAGGCATGCTTAAGAACATCGCGGCACACCAAACCACCCCTAATTAATTTCACTGCGTAACAAGTAAAAGTCGCAGTTACATTAGATTGTTACGATTGGTAAAGTATTAATTGCACACTTTTATTGTGCATTAAATACATGCATAATTTAAAAATTAAATATCTTCGGAGTGTGCGTCACACTAATGTGCCGCGGCACACCGGTTGAGAACCAATGGCATAGAATATGACTCACCGAAACTAAGTATTTTTTTAACTTCTTTTTATTTTTCCTCCAGGAAGAGTTGGCTCAACGAATTTTGCGTAACTAGGATTGCTTTAGTACAATCGTCTTTGGGCCTTTTTCTTTTGTCACATATCATTGAGGATTGTAAATTTCCTGAAAAATTACAGTTTTGTATGCCTGAGTAATAAACTACCACTCAGCTAAAAATTTACAGCGTTCGCATTACTGAAAGTTTCCTGAATTAATTACAGAAATAAAAATTATATATCAAGTATTACAAACATTCTGAGAGTTAGTTAGTTTGTATCATTCTCAACCCATATCATATTGAAAAAGTAAGACAATGCTTTTTCTATCGATTTTCTGTTTTGTTCGTCCAACATCGCAGGATGGTTTTCCGTTTTGGTCCTTTTGAAAAACGTTACCTGGCTTGTGGTGCAGTTACATGCCCAAGTCCGAAGGGTAATAATTGGAGAAAAACTGCGAGTTTCTGAAGATAAAATAACGAGACCGGAGCGCCTGCTCAAATACAACGCCGCGAGTGGTTTTTCTATTAAAAGCGGGGATACAGAGTTTTTCGTCAACTCCGTTAGATTTCAGAAAAAAAAGAGGTGAAAAAAGTTGACGGAAGGTTGTATCGGTGCTGTGACGTCATGTTTGATTGCTATGAACACGTGTTACCAAATATGCTTATTTGCTGTGACATGGGACGTGGAAGTACAAATACAAATTTTGCATTTCATTATGGCGATCAAACCAAATATGTGGTTTTATCGTGAGTTCAAAATATTATCTATCAAGTATGATATGTTCGGTAAGATTGCCTGTTAAAAACCATCGGTTTCCTATATTAAATATATTTGTAGCGTTAAAAAAATCATGTTTTATTATTTTAATTTTCAGCACTTTAAGTTTTACTTTTCTTCTGGACATACGAGTCGAGATATTCTTTGAAATACCATGGGTGGTCTGGCTTTTATATTGGCAATCGGGGAGCTCTTTTACAACGTTGACTCATTTATTTGGGTGAGAGCATAGGCATCCAAATTACAACTCATGAATACAAAAATTCTGGATCGATTTGAAAAAAGGAGAGTCGCCCATTTTATAAAGGAGTGGATGAATATGTTGAATATTTTTTTAATACTTGTACAAGAAAAATTTCGATCTCACATGATAGCTGATCGAAAAGTTCTTTCACAAATAAACTTTTTTATAGGTTGAGAAAACCATATTAACGTTTTGGTTACAAAGCAGCCGTCGTGAGTAGTGACTCACTGACGGTAGCTTCTAAATCTAAATATTTATACTGTCTGAGATTGATCGGTTCGTGATAGACCTTCACAGCTATTGTGGCGGCTTCGGGGTTCGCATGGCCCCCACCGTTATTCGCCACATCAAATATTCATTTCTTCCTCCAACTCTATCGTAATCTTTGAGATCTGCAAGTCTAACTAAAGCAAGTAACTATTTTCTTTAGAGATTGAGCAGTTTTAGGTAAGGGATACGACAGCATTTCAGGTAACATTAATTTTCCTGAGTCCCCTGTTATTAAAAGAATACGTCGCTGTACATTAATCCTTCGTTATTCGTCGAAGATGCGTGCCTTAGGGTCACTACGAACAATGAAACGGCCACCGAAAACGTTTCTACCGTAAACTATTTGGCATAATTTTACTCATCATCTTTACAGAAATTATCTTACAAAATACATTACTGTACTCTCAAATCAAAATCCAATATAGATGTTTTGTTGAGAGGAAGAAACGCATCTCCGTCTTTAATTTTTGATATGAAAGACTCAAGGTTGATTGCGTGACCTGGGAGAGGGGCAATAACAGTGTGTTCTTTGTAAGTTCATGACTCACAATACCGCTTAACAGTTGAGCTAAAGTCACAAACAAACCATTCCCGAAAAATACCAAGAGTAACTCATACTTTACGGTTGGAGCGCCATAGTACAGTCAGGTTTCTCTTACTAATATTTTAGTGCTCGCGGTTTTTGTGAATGTGTAATTAGCAAGGTTTTCAATTCATAACCCTCTATTGAGTTTTCTCCAACCGTGAAGCGGTTTATCTTTTCTGAGTTGATTAAAAAAATTCGCAGATAATTTATTTTTAAATTATGAATGAACGGAATGAAGAACAAGGCGGAGACGAATAACGGGGCCTTATCTTTTTCCCCCGACTACATTGAGTGAGTCGTATGACGCCGTTGTATCAAATGCCGATAGGTGACTAAGCTATTTTTTCCTTTTTATCTCTTTAGTGCGGCGGAGATCGACGCTAACAACGAAGTGTTGTAGAAGAAAACCCTAATGCTGCCGCGAGTATAAAAGAAGATAATGGTTTCCGTGGAGAAGGAAATATAAGACGAGATTCGAGCCGAATAAATTTTAAGTGATTTTCAGACATGAAAGTCATGGGAAGAATTCTTACGGCCCCACGAATAAGAAAGAAAATTAAACCGAGAGGAGGAAGGCTTGAAGTTGTGCGGAATTCTAATCAAAACGTCGTTCCTTCGAGAGGATGTTTCCTTAAGAGTAAGTTTATTTCTCTAAAAGTTTAATTCAAAGCAAAATTCTTCGGAAAAGAATTTCTCGAGTCTCTAAAACGACTTAACTTTAGTGCAACTAGAAATAAGGATTTGTCAGACGATTAATCTTCGTCTTTAAAACTGCGTAATTTTCATCATTTTATGTGTTCAAACAATTACGAATGTATGAATAATTAATCAAATACCTAATTTGAATTGAATCCTTGTGCTATGCTGACGTATTTTAACATTTTTCATTCTAATTACGTTTTTTAGAAACATGCTCAAAGAATAACAGTCCCTCAAATATTATGTATTCCAGCGGTAACCAAACTTACCTACCCTCGGAGCCGCATACGATAATCTTCAGACCTTCGAGAGCCGCATAACACAATTTGTGCTCATTAATTGACGAATAGACGTAATCTGTATCCAAAGCAATTCAGGTGTAATGCATGTCCTTTAGACTTTTACAGCACGTCTCAAGCCACACTACATCACGTTGACATTTCTCCGAATAGCAATTTAAAAGAGCCGCATACTAAGTTAAAAGAGCCGCATGTAGTTTGCGAGCCGCGGTTTGGTCATCCCTGATATATTCTATTGATCTGAATCGTATTTTTAAATTATGCGCTTATAGATTACATTTTACTGAAATTTAATCATTGGGCATCGATCAGAAATTCTTCTAATTATTAAAGAGACTACAAAAAATCATTATAAATAAAATGCGTGGCACTGGTTAAAGCGATATCTGTAATCATATTTTTTTATTTGTACCACGTGACAATATTGATTTAGTGCGTGGATTTTGTTTTTTACCCTTTAACATCGTACATACATCGTTATAATCTAGAGAGATTTAATGGTGATTATTTATTCCCTTTGATTTCACAAAATTATTTTCTTTGATATGAATCTTCTAATTGCATTTATTTTTATGGCTAGCGTAATTTAAAATAAACCGGTTATTCTATTTAAAATTAAGAACATTATTGTAAATATTAAGTATGAATTCATTGGCAAACTAAGTAAAACAGTCGATTGATGTTTGATTCTTGTTGAAACTCTGTACAGGTTTCACGCTCCACGGACTAATATTCTTGTCGTAAATATAGCAAAAAATCATCAAATCCGAAGAAAGTTGGCGTACAAAGTTTATATGGGGCTGTTAAGCACTATATAAGCGATGGAACATTTTCATGTTCGCCAAGCTCGACTACTTTGCAATGGCTTTATTACAACCGTTTTCTTAACCAAATCTTCCTCGGGAGCGCTCTGACGCGCGCCGGTAGTTACGCATCGCGCGAGAATAAACTTAAGCTAGCTGGCGAGGCGGGGCAATCCGTGCACGTGCCCATAGCCACGTAAAAAGGATTATAACAGATTGAGATTATTGGGAGTCGATTACTAAGCCACGTGCTAATATCGGATAAACGTTTTATTTACTGCACATTCGTTCGTTTATTCAGGAATTTTTTATTTAAAAAGGAATCGTTTTATGCCTAAAAATAACCGAAATGTTTATTTTTGATTTTCTACGCTAAGCACGGGCTGGGACAGCTTTGTTTTAATCCTCCATTCTCAGATACGAGTCTCTGCTTTAAGATATGCATGTTTGATTAGCCTAAACAACTCCACTCAGCTTTTCTCCGACAACGAGCATAATTTATGGTGCATAAAATTCATTACATATCTTTATCATGTATATAATCCGTACGCAACTCAGTCACTTTACTACTTTCTCTAGCGTTGATTTTTAAACCTGTAATCTGTATATCTCTCCAAAAAAATTTTTTCCAAAAATATTCTTCACATTTTTTAATTCTATAGGAAATAACATGGAAAACGATAAAATTCTGTTATTAACATTTCTTTATTTAATATAAGACGTAATTTTTATCAAGGTAATTATTTTACAAAGATACCTAATATATTTCTCTATAATCAAACACGATTTCCATTTCTTGAAAGCTAAATTCGTTCTATTAGAACACACAAAGAGAAATTATCCATTTTAGAACTAATAATAAGCATGCGTAAACATCCAATCTCAGCTGATAGGGAAATTTGTGAGTGGATTTTTTTAATGCAAGTTGGAAACCTTTGACAGGATCCGTTCTTTTTAGGCGCGTTTCGCTTACAGCGTGAGCGCCTATTATCGTCGGTCCGTCCGTCCGTCCGTCCGTCCGTCCGCATGTTCGTTCTCGGCTTCTACCCAACGGATTTTCATGAAATTTGATATTAAGGACTTTCAATCAAATATAATAAGAAAATCGCAAAAATGAATCACGTACGCCAATCAGGGGTACCACTTTACTGGGGACAAAAAATTAAATTTTCGTCATATCTCGTAAAATATTGATCATATCAAAATATCTTTCAAATAAAACTTGTAGAACTAGTAAAGTGGAGTCTTTCCTTTTCTATACATTTTTATCGTAGGAGTAGCCGTTATCGAGAAAATCAAACTAGAAAGTCTTATATCGAGTTGAACAGAAAATTTCTTGCATGGTTACTTCATTGTTGCTAACATAAACAATCTCCCAAACAAACGTTTAATTTCCCTACGTGTGCATGTAATATTATTAAATAGGAAAAAAATTGATTATTTATGATGAAGAAAAGAACTTGAAAACGCTATTTCCCTTAAGTACAGGTGTACTATAATTTCTTTCTAATACTCCATTGCACGAAACGCGCCCATTTGTTATACGATGTACACTTTCCTAACTTGTTTCGACTGAATACCGTGACCTAGATAACTCGCTCTTCATTTTTATTCATCACACACTCGCGATCGCAGATATTATGTACGAGCCTGAAAAAACTACTTGGGAAAAATAAAGAGAGATGGATACACGCGTGGTTGTTAGTTTCCATAAAACTGGCGAGTCGTTTCAGCACGTGAATCGAGTTTTAAGGCCAAATTTGAACAGTATATGAGTTTTCATGTTCCGCCACAGTCCCTGAAGTTATGGCGCACGGTACTTGAAGTGTTTGGAAATAGTATTGCTCTACGCCAATTTGGTGGTAACCAAGACGACGCGACGGAGTTGCGAGCAGTTTCCTTTGGAGACTGGCGAAGATGAGCAGCCCCATCTTTACTACTATATTTTGCGACGAGCTTTTCAAAATTTTTATACCCTTCTTACGATAGAGATATTTCGTCTATTCTAAATCGATTCGTGTATTGGTTTTCATTTGAGTGGATAGCTGGCTGGTTATTCAAATCGGCAACATTAGAATTAAGTTAGGTTGGCAACCAAGCAGTTGACCTGCAAGAAAACATTAGATTTATATTTTATCTATGGAGTCAGGTTGATCAGAAAAATAAACCAAAGGCTAAAAAGTAAAAAATAAAGTACATTAAAAATTTACAAAATCAAATTGCGTTTATTTTCTGCACTATTATGGGAAAATAAAATATGAGAGAAATTTTATTAAACGTTAAATGAAATAAATTTTTAAATTTATTACAAATTCTCTCATTTTAAAAGGAAAGCATTTTACTTAAAAATATACAAAACATGTATTGCGTCGTTAATCAGTTTAAACAAAAAAAATGAGATTTTGTATTAAATTTAAAAATTCGTTTTATTTTATGTTTAACAAAATATCTTACTCTTAAATTTTTGCCTTTTAGTGCAATAAAAATAAAAGCAATTTACTTTAAAATATTTTGTAATATACTTTATTTATTACTTTTTAATCTATGTTAAATCAATTTAAATTTTTAAAATATGTATTTTATTTTTTACTATCTAGTTTTTGGTTTATTGGTGTATTAAGCACACAAATTACCCAAAATACTAGCTCAAATGGAAAGAAAATGTACACTCTTATTATAATAGAAAATCAATCCATTCATAGCATGCATATTATTTACATTGAACTAGATTTAGCTGTTTCCACCATACCCTTTAGGTCTTATTGTTAAACCAATTATTTCTTCAATGGTTTGTTGTAATATCACACTTGTGTCGAAGAAGATTATTTTTTTGAGCGATAAAGAGCATAAATGGAACATTTGAATATTTTAAACTTTTATTTTTGGCAGTCCGTTCGAGCAAAAGAGAAATTCTAACTTCCGCTAAGAGGAACACTCTGGAACATTAAAAAAATAATAAACATACTTTCGAGTTGGCATATACGAACGTACGCTCAAGCACCCTCACATGCGTACCAACGAGCATACTTAAGGCAGTATGAATGTTTATATCTCTTTAATTCGCATAAATTCTCCTCCCAAGATGCCGGCAGAAGTTGGATATTACATGGGGTTATACCATGTTTCCTCCTTTAAAAGGGTCAATGTATCAGGCGAGAGAGAAATGGGTGTTGGGATAGGAAAGACGAGGCACGCGGCGGGAAATATCATATAAAAAATGAAATAACGTAACCGACCTTTCTCTACCTTTTTTATTCATTTTCCTCGAGAGATCTGCAGTATTCTCCCGTCTTTCTCTTTTTCTGAAGTCCTAGGAAAGGGTAAGGAGTAGGAAAAAGTCGAAAGTCAAGGGAAAAAAGTGATAGGGATTTCTTTGGAGGACGGTTTAAGGACAAGTCGGTTGGATGGACGAAGGAAAGGAACGCAGGCGGTGAAGTGGGGTCGTGTCTCCACGAAGATGGAGCTGATGGATTTTGGGGGGAGGGGGAGGGAAGAGGGAGGAAAGAGGGATAGAGAGAGGGGAGTAAGGTAGGCGGAGATGGGACGAAGGCATCTGTTCGGTATATACTAGAAAAGAAAACGACAGAAGAATGCATGTGCCGATTCATCGAATAGGGAATAATCATTTTTCAGTATTTATGAACGTGGCGAATGAAAATATGCGTCGTCTCTTTTAGTTTGTTCTAATTATTCGGAGGAAAAAATCGTTGGAAGCCACGTGTATACACTTCGACTCAAGCGTGAATTCAAAAAGAGAAGAAAAAACTCGATGGTGGAAAGGCGCGCGAGATAAAGATTCTGTTTCTTTCTTGTTTTCTTAACGTGTGGGAAAACGTTGCGATTGCTCCAGACGGTATAAATAATAGTTTCCGAAAAATTTGGGAGGAATTTCGGATTTTATTTTGGTTACAAAATATCAGCTAAGGAGAAATTTTTCTTAAGATAGAAACCAGTGTGTGGGTATGATTTTTTTTTTACTTATACAAGATTGACGTTAAGGTACGGGAAGAAGAATGTTCACTGTTGTAAATAGCCGTCTTATTTCTTTATCAACGCACTTCGAAAATGTTATGCTGTCGTTTTTCACTTTTGGCAGCAGATATACGTCAAAGAGATTCATGGTTGTCATAAAAACTTCTATAGACACGGAGGGAATCATCATAGAGGGGGAAATATTGGTAGACTGAGACCAGACCATGTCCTTTGGTATAAGTGAAAGTTTCGTGGGACAAAAATGATGATACTGAACATTTCTCCAGAGAAGCTTGTCAGACTTTGATGGAAGAATGTCTATTTTTATTCCCGAAAACTGGAGGCACGAAAGGGGACAAGAATAAATTTAACGGCCTGGATAGTTAGACTAATAACTAACTAATAACTGCGGGAGCAGAAATGTATACAGACACACTTTCACACGCTGACTGAGCAGAATGACTGTAAAATTCTATTAAACTTTAATTTTAAATGGTTAGAAATCTATAGATTATCTTGGGTGGTTATCAGGTTATTCACTCACTTTCCATCTTTATCGATTACCCACCATTGTCTCATTTTTGGGATGCAAATATATTATTTTAGTTTAATCAGTTAAATTGCTACCGAAATAAAGCAACGTAAATATGAGAAAAAAATTAAACTAGTACTGTTTGAAAGTTATTCGAATTTCGTTGTGTGTTTTGGCAATTTTTTTGGTGATGGGATTTTATAGTTCGCCGTTCAGCAAGAAAGTTTCATAAGTATATCAGTTTCATCCAGTGCACGTGATAACATCTCCGGGTATCTCCTGTTAACACCTGACAATTTGGTTATTTTATCGATCAACCTTTTAGCGAAATAAAACTGAATATATGCTATTATGCTCTTCACAAAATCTCCGGAGCCCGTGTATTAATGCATGGCAAGTTGAATAATTTATAAAGCAATCTTTTACCGGGATAAACTCCATTTCGTACCATTACGCTTCAGTTGCATTAGTAAAGCCACACCAAACGTTATGAAATAGTTTCCAAACTTGCGGGCAAGGTTAAACCTTCTACATTGCTTATCCACATCAGTGGAAAATTATTCACCCACCCAGAAATTAAAATTTGAATATGTGAAATTGTGCATTACATTATCTGAAAAAATCACGAATAAGCCTTAAAGAATTATTTATGTGTTATAATGGAAAAATAGCTGTTATTTCATTATTGCACAAAAGATTTTTGTTTCGCAAAAATTAATCATGTAATTCATTATTATCGAACACTTATATTTAACACACAAGATGCTACATATATTAGAACCCAACAAACAATTTTCTGCTAATTTTGCAAAATATATATTAAAATAAATATTCCATCGTGAAGGAATGACAAAATCCATGCGGACAGCCTTATTCAAAGAAATGGTATAATTTGAAAATAAGATATTTATAATACTAATGTTTGCCACCTAAAATTTTATAAGCCATTTTTGATGATATAATTTCAATGTATTAAAATCTAAATATAACCAATACTATAAAACATAAATCAAAAGTTGATTGATAGTATGATCCAGTATATTCATTTTCCGCATTTTACAGGAGCACTCCCTCAAATTCGGGACTCAGAAAATCTGATATTTTTACATTTTAAATAATTTTGCTAATAATTCGGCAAATTACCAGGACATTGAAATAATTTCACTACCGCTAAATTTTGCTCTCAGAAAAAAAAACTACTTACAGCCATAGTACTCCAATGCGTGTAAATAAGCATTTTCGCAAATAATAAATAAAAATTCTTGTAGGTATGTACATCATCAAAAGTTGTCACCTAATTCGAAATCAGTTCACATACACGAATGCCAATTTCGAGGAAGAATGCCTTATTTAAAAACCAGAAAAAAAATATATCGTCTCGGTCTCGATCATCCTGGATTTGCTCTTGCATTTATGGTAGCACATATTCAACTGGCACGATGAAGTAATTTGTTCGATTGCATAAATCTCGAAATGATGATATTTTTACGTTCGTGTTTTTATTAAACTATTATTTAATTTCCATTAATATTAGCTTAAAATATAAATTTAAAACATGTCAGTATCTTTGATAAAAGCCAAGCACCTGTTCCTACTATTGTGGCATGTTTCTGTAACTGACAAACACTAACCCCTACGGTACACAGACAAGAGGAAATTGAGATAAAAGACATTTTTCCGTAAAAGTATCAGAATTTAATTTCATCCGTATCGAGACATTAGTCTAATAACGCCTCCAGAGAAACATAAACGAAATATTACTAATGGAAAATAATGCGTTGAAAATTAATTATTATTCTTTTAATCAGGCAAAAGATATGCACAGAACAAAAAGACGACAATTTCATAAGAATTAATGGCGTTCGTTTTTTAAAAAATCATCGGAATTCCGTAGATATCAGAATAGTTGAATACTGAACTTTGTGGAAGAAGCGATCCGGTTTATTTAATGCTGCGGTTCTCAAAGAGGCGGATAAAAGTGCGATATTATTCCAAATAATTCGAAATCGTCGGTTTATTTTTCGCGATGCTCACCTACGTAACGAAGAGACGATAACTTCCTTTCGTTTATCTTCTTACGGATTCCGTAACTCCTTATTTGAGCTCGCTGAATTAACAAAAGCTTTAGAAAATGGAGAAAATAGCTCCTGGAGCTGATCTCGAAATTTCTATTCGGAAGACACCGGATAAAGGAACATTTTTTAGGTCTCCGCACGGTTTTATTCCCTTCTTTATTTTCTCCTGAATGGCCGGCTTAGACATAAAAAGGAGCGGATTCGGTCGATACCGAACACAAGTACGATCGTAAGGCCAAAAAAAAAAGGAGCCGCAGTTGTTAAGGGTCAAGGTCGTTCTGGGACTCTCTCTCTCTCTCATCTTATTTTCCGACTTTTTTTGTTTTGGCTCAGCTTCGGTCTGGAAGCGTTTAAAGCGTTCGTTTTCTTTGTAGTTTGAGGGAAAACGGGATAAGGTATGCGCGAACATTTTAAATAAGAGAATTTTTTGTTTTTTTACAATGAGCTTTAAATGCCGACTATAAAAAGACAGATGTGAATCTTCTGATTTTCCCTAGCAGGAATTTATGTTGATATTGTTTTCTGTGCTCTACACGAAAAATAAAATGAACGATGGTTATTATAATCCTTTTTAATAAATTATCTAATGCGTTCGCATGAACATCGCCTTTACGTAGTTTTATATCTGAGGGTAATGATTGGTTATCAAACTGTAACAGTAAATATAATTTAAAACTTTTTGAGTGTGTGAAGATTATATTACCTGGACTATGTGCACTGAAATGTAATCTATTACCAACATAAAAGCACAATTTCAATTGAAATTAACCTGATTAAGGTAAAATATATTGTGGACAGATCCAGATGGAATCCAGTAGTCTTTCTTAATCATAGTTGGACAAAAAATTAAAATTAATCAAAACACTATTACCTAAATCAGAAGATATAATTAGATATACACCATTGGTTTTACACAATATCATCTCTTATTAATCCGGTCTTTGACATGCATATTGTGACGAGCGAGGGAAACTTCCAACAGAGAGGAAGAGAATTCGGTCATAGCAAGGAGCATGCTTCAGTCTGGAATAGAACTAAGAGGTTGCATGATGCAGTTAATCTGCACAGTCAACGCGGCAGTTTAATCAATTAACTCGTCCCTTGTCCAAAAAAAAAGGCGAGAAATTTTTGTGAGATGTGAAACGACGCGGTTTAATCTGGGAAAGGCAAAATTACGCCAAATTTTGGAGTCCTACCCGAAAGGTGTTTTTGTTTCACTGGAGACATGGTCTTAACGCCTGGAGTACTTTTACGGCAAAAAATTGGTATTAAGTCACACGGAAGACCCGGAATAAATTGAACCGAAACGTAGGTTTTAAATATAGAGTCCAAGCATTTGGAGAAATGCGGCTTAGAGGGGAAGAAAGCTCCTTTTTTGTCCTTTCGAAAGCGTAAATCTAACGGACAAAAAGAAGTAGTAAGAAGAGAGAAATTATTAGATAGCGGCAACTGGCGAATTGCTGCTATGTTACACGGTTACCGTAAAAAATCCCACCTGTTTTTGCTAAATGTTCGCAATCGTGCTTTAAGGTCTCATTTTACAGTGTTGCGATTACTTTGTTCAGAAATATTTGAATAAGAAATATTATCTGGTAATGGTCAAGAGACGGTGACTTAATTTATAAACTATATTTTTATTGCGATAATCTAGTGTTGAGATGTTGCACTGCACCCGATCCGTAAGTTAAAACATTTTTATTATCATTTCACATTCTGAATTTGTTTATATAGGTATTGCGAGAAAGCGACGTTTTTAAGACACACGATTAATGTAAGTTCCTTTGGGCACTCATTTTTTTCCTCAATTTAATATAGTTTATTTTATCAGATTACGCGTGAATCAAATTTCCAAATTCATTTTAAGATTTTTCATAATTAATTTCTGTTCACCAAAAAAGGACCTTAGAAATGTAAGTTTCAGTTTTAAATGTTTTAAGTTGAAAAAGGAATATTAAGTTGTATCATATCAAGCATTCATAATTTGGAATTTTATATTAAAATAAATATTTCACGTCTAGAAATAAGCACCACTAATATATAATATTTGTATCAAATTCTTATCTACGGTTTATATAGTGTTGCCTGAGTATAATTATTTTGATTCTGGTATTTATCTCCATATTCAAATGAAATTATTTCTTCTAAGGATTTTTTTTAAATTTACGTAATGCATAAAATTTTGAATTAGTTCCATTGTTATCCTATTCTAAACTTCTTGTTTTTCCTTTTTCCAAATGCAGAATTGTGATTATTATTACTCAGCATCATATTTATTTTTTTAATAATCTCTTTCTGTTTCATAAGTGTTTAACATTAGCATTCATTGCACATCATCGTTTTATGAGTCTTTATTAATTTTTACATATCATGTTTATAATGTGCTTTACGATTAAATTTTATTAACTTATATTTTTAATAAAATTACTACAATCGCACGGATAAAAAAGAGTAATTTATTGGAAAAGACGACGCATAACGGGAATAACCCGCCCGTTCTTCCGAAATTACGTCCCAGATAAAAACATGGCTTTTACGAAGCGTTAATTGCCGACTGCAGTGAGCTACGTTTCGCTTTGAAACGTTAATCAACTCTTCCCAAAAGATGGAATTGGAAAGGCAAGACGATGGGAGAAAGAGAGTTTAGTTGCTCAGCGCGGCCCGTGGGGTGGGTTGTTTAGATATATTGGGCACAGGACTTAAGATCTCTGTGATAATTGGATTTCATAGACGTGGGTTTCCGGAACGGTACGGTCTGCGCGTGGGATGTGACCTCCGACTGCGTGGGAGGACCATTGTTACGAGACAAAGTGAAAGAGAGAGTTAGGACGTTACTTTCGTTTTGGAAACGACAAATCTCCAATTATGGGAAATGACCGAATTTTATCTTGTTTATCAGCGGGAGATAATCGGTATGGCGAGAGAGTATTTTTTAAAGCGACATTACGCATTTGAATCTACGGACTTACTCGCGGCGGAAGCGGTCAAGCATGAAGGTTTCCGTCCCCGCATAGTGTTCCTCCGGCGTTGTAATCGGGCGCATAGAGCTTCGGAATGGTCTCGCCCGGAGAGGGTGACGTGAACGCCGCCGCCGTTTGCTATTCTGAGGATACGACTTGTTTTTATGTGTCTAGTTCTCTCCGTTTCATCTTTTTTATTCAAATAGGGAATATCTGATTACGCAAACGGAGTGGAAAGCTAATGGCGATTCTTACCATTTATTCAAAAAGATGGCGAAAAGTCTTTATCGCGAAACGTGCGACATCAGTACTTTATTTCACTGCTAGGTTTCAGGTTTGCTCATTCCTTGCTGTTCACTTAACTGATTTCAAGACTAGTATTTCGAAGAACACCTTTATTAATCATTAGTTATTAGAAGGGAGAGAAAATAATCCACTTTTATCACATAGAAAAATTACAGCCAAAATCTAACATTTTCAAGTCATTTAAATGTTTTACTTGGCTAATGAAATAAATAAATAATTACTGTAGTCCCTCGATTTTCGCGGTTTTTTCTCGCCGTCGAATCAGACTTATGTTTTCATACGTTTTACTTAATCGATCAGTAGTAATTTCCTTTTTTTCTTCAATTTTGGAATTACCTGAATTGGGAGGGAAACAGACAACAAGCACCTAGCTCACGCCTTTTATACGAAATGACGTGAGCCAGGTGCTGGTAAAACGTTAAATGGCGATCGTTGGGTCATTCATAGGTGTTTCCTCCCGATCCGCAGTCCAGCTCCATCACCAGAAGGTTATAGATGGCGGTTGCTATATGCATTAACGCTCCACCGTACTATAGAAAAATAGCGTAAAAATGGATTCAATGCGGTTCGACCTCAGTCTTAAGCGTTTCCACCATTCCTCGATGGATATGACGCTTAGGTATTGTTAGCTGGTGTGACTGCCTCACTGCCGGCGTCCTATGGGCCAACACAACGTCAGCGTGCTGCGATATCTGTGGAGTGGGAGATGGCATATCATAACAGTATTAACAATGGGGAAAATAATACCGTTCATTGAGGAACGCCGGACTATATATTAAAGGGGATAGACGGATAATTATCAACCCGAAGCCTGGTAAATCCATTTTTATGACTGAATATATAAAACGCGCATGGCCTGCGTGAAGCATGTGCAGTCGGTTCCCCCGAACAGGGCCCCGCGCTTTATTAGGGGCCCCGCACAGGGCTCAATTCTCATGTATTGAGATTTAGACAATTTTTTTAAACATATACATTCCGGAAGTAGAGGCCGACTGGAGTGCTATCTTCAACAAAAATTTCACAACAAAAAGAGTCCACCACCAGAGGGGAGAGAGGGAGTCACTACAAGCGTCATTTTTTGCGCCACCGGGTATGTATACGTACTTAAATAGGTCCCACTCCCGCTTACTATCGAACTAGGCCCCGCCGGCCCTGAAAACGCGTTTTATGAATTGGGATTTCTGTGAATTTTTTCCTTTTTAACCCTTCGTGCCAGAGTTTATCAAGTGCTTCGCCCATATTGAAGAAGAGAACAGACGTGAAATTTCCTCTATTTATCGCTTCTGTCGCGGTATTCGTAAGCAGAGTCAGCGGTTAGGAATCCATATCGACGTAGAGTAAATATTCCATATTCCCCAAGGATTTTTGCCAGTATCTTAGGGGGAGTATCTTCTTCAGCAACTTGCTCATAGCACTACTAAGGCTCATGTGCCTGTAATCACGGGCGTATGTGGAGTTTTAACTTCTTTAGACACCATGATGGTGTGACGGTTCTCCATTATTTTGTGTCATATTCTAGGTAGAGCATGCTACAGATATATTTATGCAAAACATTTTGTAGCGCTGACGTTATTATGTTATGCTGTCCGATTATATCGCTAAGTATACATAAATTGAGCATTTATATAAATTTTAGTACGTATAGGATTTTTATTAATTGAGAAGTTATTTGCTACTGATCAGCGTTTTATTTTCTCAGGTTTTTCTGTCGATGCGATTCACACAGTATGTTCCTGCGAAAAGCACTAGCGGGTCTCTTCCGACGTACGGAATCGCGACTTTAATATCCTTTAATGAAAAACCAGCCACCGCCAGGATTCGAACCCGAGCCCGCTCTGTGGAAATTCAGCACTCGAAAAACTCTCCCAAAGATAAGAACATTGCATCAGTGGCTAAATGGTACTATCTTTACTTTATTTAATTACTTAAAATGGTTATAAAAGTTTATTGTTTGCTGTTAAAATAACAGCAATAACATTATTTGTGAGTTTGATCACATTTTCTCAGGCAGTGTAATTATTAATTTCTAGAATTATTACTTGAGCTTCAGTGTACAGTAAAGATTTAGATTAAATAGTTTATGTATAAGTATAATATTCCGATAATATTAATAATATGGCTTTTTTGTATGACTTAATCGAGTATAAATATATCCCGTCTTCAGTCGACATGCTCTCCTAATGACTCATTTCCTTATTTTTAAAGGAATTGTAGCATGGATGGCAATTTTCCGTTATTATGAAAAAATTTAAAAAATATCATACAAAATTATTTTGGCTAATTAACTCTTGTATACATTATTAATAACCATAGTCTTTGGTATAACTCTGTAGGATTCACAAATATTCATTACGAGGTGGTTAGGAATTTTATATCCTTCCACAATATTAGTTTTTATTCTCTTCGAAGTGCATGTTAAATTTAATTCATCTATAAACGCTGTAGTTCAATAAATCCTTTTATTGGCATGAATATGACCTGTTATTCCGCATAAAACTCAACTTAAAGTTATTTAAAGTCATTTATATTACAATAAATATTGACACAAAATTTGTTAATTATAGATGTAGAAAAACAATAGTCAATTGTTCCATTAAAAGCAAAAAAAGGTTTGATGATAAAGTAGCTCTTAATCTCTTTGTTCGTCGCGATCAGAGAGAGAATAATATCCCCCAGCGCTTCTGCTCACCATATCGAGTCCCTTGTCTTGTCTACCATCTTGACCCTCCATTGAAGGACGCCGGCAGACCCCTCGGGCACGACCCTGTACCCCAGACTATAAATTAATTCTCCTCTTCCCTAAAGGGATTCTGAGATCCCTACTTCCCATCCTCTCCAAAAGGCTTGCTGTACACACCTAAGCAACTTCAAATCCAACTTCTCTCAGCGTATTTTGCGTCCGTATCCGTGCTGTTATAAGAGGAAGGAAAACTTTTTACGTGATGGGTATATTAGAAGTTGAAATTACCACAGTGGGCCAGGTACCTTGTAAGTTAAAGTCAAGTATACCTAAACAACTTTTTGGGACTAAGAGTTCACCATGAAAGATATTGTAGCCGTGTTTTAAGTGAAAATATTAAGTATTCTGCGTCAACTTTCATGGGTCCTTTATCCGTTTTAGGTTTACTGGCCTGATGAGCCATAGTTTTTTTATACTATTCATGATATGTCTACTGAGAAATCGTTAAAATATTTCCTTTCATGCCTTTCGGAGAAAGAAGAAATCTCTTTTATATCTGATCTTGCAATTTTGAATGTCGCTACTTCATCGAACTTGACCTCATTCCATTTCTTGTGGATACAAATATTTCAGAAGGGCAAAGTCTATATTTATGAATCGGTTTAATTAAAATTGATTTCGGCTATTACCCAGAATTTTGCGGCTCTTTTATACGTAACCTCTAACTTACCGTAAAAATTATTTGACATATCATTTGGTTTCGTTATCATTTGAGCTATTACCTGTGAATACTTGTATAACGTGTCACAGTTTTTTTGTATTTTTAGCTTTAACGCAAAGGTATATGTAAAATGAGTTTTTTGTGATTGCTCATATTTTATTCGTTGCCATAAGACAGCCTTTGGTTACCACAATCGGAATCGCGGCCATAAGTTTTGGCGTCTCTGGTATAGTTAACGATTTGCTTACTTCAAAATTGTAAGTAGCCATCATTAGTGATAGTTCACCCATCGACGCTTCTGTAAAAATAATTCGAGCTGATTACCATTGAGTGCGGATATCTTGCAGGTAAATGCACATATTGCTATACACGACAATTTCGGTTACATTTCATTGAAGAAATAGTTGTTTTCATTTTCTATAGGTTTTGATTTTAGCATGGTAAACTTGTTTAAAACTTAGAGTCTTTATTTATAGAAATCCTTCTGTCATAAACTCTAAAACGCAGTTGTTCTTTTTTTCAATGTAAGAATAAATATAACTTCATCGAGCATGTTTTTTTTCGGGTCAGACTATTTCATTTTAAATTAATTCAGTGCATCATATTATATTAAAATTGTACTGACACGTGGAACATTGTCCCGAGTTGCTGAATTATTCGAGATAAGTAGGCGCTACTCTTTTTACGATGGGAGAGATTTTCGCTTGAGTGTCCATAAAAACATAAAATCGTTTCCCTCTTGAAAGCCTTCTCCTTGATTGAATTCTGGAAAATATCTACGAGCGAGACAGACAGAGAGAGAGAGAGATATATATAAGAGGAGGAGAGGGGGTGTAGGAGAGTGTGATATGGTGAGGGGAAGAAAGAGGACGTAAATTTTCTTCCGGATGAATATGTCCCCCAAAAAGCCGGTTTCCTCGGAATATGAAATGTCCCGAAAGCATTATCGAATTGGTGGAACCAGGAAATATCTCGCGCATGATGTCTGTGTGCGTTGTATCCGTTTCGAATTTACCCAGCCTCTTCCCCACCGAATTCTTTTGTAAGGCTGGGTTGGTCTATGGAGGACGACAAAAAGTTTTACGGGGAATCGTGTAGACTTTTTCAAGTGGTGGGAAATAAATGCTGCGTGGGTGATGGAGGGTTCTGAGAAAACCGGGGTGCTTTGCCGGCTCTGGTTCTTGTGAAGAAAGGACAATATCTGCTTCTGACATGAGGGGATGGAGCAGCGAATGTTTTTTTGCAAAATTTCTCCGCCTCCTTCCAACCTTTCACGTTCAATATAAATGCTGGAAAATTTTCATTTATTGATTCCGTAGAGATACGTATATCTAGCACGGTGAACTAGTGAAATATACCTAGTTAGAAGCCCCGCCTTTACGCGTTTTGCACGCCATATCCGCGTCGTGCCGAGAAGTCGCTCCCCTCGATGGCTCTCTGACGGTATCCATTCTCGCTCACTGTGCATGAGTGATTTGTCTAACACCACTGTATCGTGGCAATAATTCTTTGTTTTTATACAGCTTGTCATACGCATATTTCTTAACAACTCTGCAAAATTTTCAACTCGTACCAACGTCTCTATTTTCCGTAATATTATTAATACATATACTCCTAAATGTTCTCATCACCATATAAATAAAAATCTGATGCGGCCAACACATGACTTTCTCCGTACAGAGCAATGAATATGATTGCTCTTGACATCACCGTTCTAAGAAATATTTATAAGCGATTACAATAGCGAAAAATTTTAAAACATTTTCAATAGTCTTTATGAAAAACAAAGTGAAAAGAACAAAAAAAACACCAACCGAAAAATCTCCTCATCTCAATGTATCACAAGGCAATTTTAAAGTAGCGACTGACGCTTTGAATGCGGTTGCTATGTAAACAAAAAAAATACGAAATTGCATGTTTTAGTGAAGAGTAAACATTGACGACGCGAAACATTTATAATAGATCAATTATTTCGAAAATGTATATATTTCAAAGTTAACTTTTGAGCTAAAATTATTATTTTTTGTGAAATAAGAATACAGTCATCCTCTTTAAGCACCATTATTGGATAGATAATACTTTCCAATTTCTCCGATAAGTGGTGTCGCTGTCAACTGGAATTTTACGAATAAGTTAAATATCTCCAAATTGGATAGTTCTACGAAACTTTGTCTCAAGCAAAAGTTGAAAGGAATATTATTCTCTACAACTTTGGTCCTCACGAAGATTACCAGTAATTATGTTTTTAAGGAGATATTTGACAGAAACCGAAAAAACCGATCATTTATAAATAATTCCTAAACAATAACTGCTATGGAAAATTGTTTCAAATAAAAGTTATAGGAAATTACATTCTCTATAACTTTTGTATCGGATTGTATATATAATAATGATGTTTTAACGAAGATATTTCGCCAAACCCGAATCGGGTTTTGAATAAACCTCGACTTCCGATTAACTAGTATTGTCCAAAAACTAATCAGCTCTTCGTGCTCATACCAAAGTGTTATATATGAAATTTGGTAATGCTACGACAAGTACTTTTCGAGTTAGAGCACCCACAATCTCACATATACGCACGCACAGATATCATTCCGAAAATAGTGAGAACGTGTTCTAGGGACCTCAAAACATGTATTTCCGTTGAAATCTCGAAGTCGATTTTTTTCATGAAAACAATACTTTCTCTGTACTATGTATATGGAGAAAGTAAAAACACAGATATTAAAAGGATAATAGTGTACTGTCGTTTTACTGTGGCGGCACCGAAAAGGAATTCGTTGAAAAGCATAGATTAAGTTTATCTCCGTTTCTCATTTTTTTTTATTCGAGAGCTATAACGTAAAAGGAAATGGAGAAGGATCGAAGTTGATTTAAATTTTATTCCAATATTTAATGTGTTTATTAAAAAGAATAATGCCTCTATATTCTATTTTTGACCGTGCTATAAAAATAAAATCAGTATACCCCGTCGTAGCCTTGAAATCACATTACGCCGGAAAACGCTTTGATGACAGAGGCATGAGCGATGGCATAACCACCATATGCTGACATGTTGGGAATGCTGTTTTGGCGAAGTTCAAAGGTTCCCTTTTGGGTTAGAAACATCAAACAGCGGAACACATCGATCACAATGGACCTTTTCCCTGCCCAAAAGGGCCAACCTGTGGTGGTCATAGAGATGAAGCCTTTTGGGAGGTCCTTTAATTCCAAAAGTTAGCTTCTAAGGGAATTCAAAGGAAAATTTCTTTCGATTGACGAAAATGAACATATCGTAAATTGTAAATAATTTATTCTTGGTTATGACAAAACAAACATTCTGAGACGATTTACCCAGATATAGGTGAACACAAGGATACCACTGCACCATTTTCCCAGTAGCAGTTCCATTATGTATTTAGGTTGCGTCAAACAGTTTAATATTGGCGAATTAGCAAAATATTGCTTACTAATTAAGTAACTTTTTAAATTAAAATTTAATGATAGAAATTGTATCAAATCGGTCGTTTGCCTGGTTGGATATTTATGAACTTGATCTCTTTGAAAGTAAGGACTGTTGTATTTCGTTACGTGTATCGCAATGATTTAAGATTACCAATTTAGGTGCCAATCACAGCAAAGCCGACAAAAACGCTTTAAAAAATTTTGGCCTATTTAAACCAATCATTTGCGACGTAGTGAAACTTATAAATATTTACCCAAGGGTACATAAGAAGGTGAACGATGTTCGTGGGTGGTCACATTTTTCATGTATTATGACCATCGAAATATCTCCGGAGATTACAGAAGTCGATGATCCAACAACTCCAAATATAGAACGTAAGAGGTTAATGAGAAGAAAAAGAAGCGGGATTGATGGGATTATGGAGAGAAGTGAACTATTGACGTTCAGAAAAAAAGCGTAGGAAGAAGCCTGGAGTCAGAACAGGCGTAGATGGTGTTGATGTGTATCCTAACCAGTAGCGTAGCCGGAATCGCGTGGGCCCTCGACTTAGATATTTTCATTTAATCTCTAGCGTTGGAATGAAAAAAAAATCGAGAGACAAATTTCCCGCTGAGGAGGAAATAAAACAAACGTTTTCGTTTGAGAAGTCCAAATCTGTTTGAGGTAATGTTTTGGAAAATTTATCTCAAAAGTAAGAATGGGAAGCGTTCGAGGTTCAGCTTCGGTCTTCCTTGGAGTTACGTTCTGTCGCTCTGAGACGCTAAGGACGGAAAAGGATTTAAACGGCGACAATGGCTTTGCGGGACTAAATCTATCGTTTACAAGAATTTGTAATTCAGTTTGTTTCATATCTTTTGCTGTAATGCGCTCGCTCGTATTACAAAGGGGGAAAAGATGTGAGGAAATAATTGCAGAGCAAATTTACATAAGCGCTTTTTTCCTTGCTTTAGGATTAATACGTCATCATAAGATTACATATTTGGTTGCAATCGACGGCCTCATAACCTATAAATTCCTTTTAAAAGCATTATTATATTTACGTAATGCTATGCAATAGTATTTTTACCATTTAAAATAATTCGACTCGTTTTATTTCTCATTATTAAAAATCGGAAAATTTCCCTCTTTTTTGGTTTAAAAGCAATAATATAGATTTTAATTGTTTTAAAATATATAAATCTCAGTCTTTCAGCTACAGAACTGTTCATATTCCGATCTCCTGAATTAATTTTAACTAATTTAGAATTACAAATGTATAATGCCCTGCACCGACTTCGTGCTTTTCCTATTGGTGGTATAAATGAAACAAATGGGATGGAAAATTATTTCGATTACTCCTCAGTAGATGATCCTAGATCCACCAAATTTGTACCATGTCCAGCACTGATGTGAACCGCTCTACAAAAAACATTTGGCTACTCCATGCTGCAGGATTCCAGAGATCTTTCTCAAAAAAGACGGAAGGACGGACAAACCGAATACATAAGCGATTTTTCAAAAAGGACTAATAACGGAAGTGTGCTTCAAGTGACAACACATGGAATTTACGCGCAGAAATCAGATTTCAAGTTTACCGCAAGAATAACTCGTACTAACAAGAGATTTTTTGGTACAGTTTACTTACCTATAACTGTTACTACGATTCTAGATATTTTTGGCTCGACCTCCTCCCCTACGATAGTTGCGAAACTCTTTTTATCGTTACTTAACTAAAGCCTCTTCATTTACTCATAGCAAGCGCATGTCTTCATTTTCAAGGGCATTTCCTCGTTATTTGGGAATATTGGAGATTTTGCTTTATATCAATTCGAATCCTACTGAATTTTGTTTTATAGAATACGTTTGTATCTTAAACCCAAAATCGTCGGCGATCGTGCTGAGTTAAAGTTTTTATGTCAGTTTATAATCCGAATGGTACATTTAAGTTAAGAGTCGGAAGTTTTTAGAAGATTTTATTTATTTTTCACTTGCCCATTAATGGTAATTATTTGTTCGTAAAGAAGTATAACCAGTAAATAAGTATTCCTCGATTTACGAAACCTATTTACTAATTTTTGCTATAACGCATACGACAGATTGGAGCAGTGGTTCTCAATCTATGGCCCACGGGCCAGATACGGACCGCGAAGGGTTCTTATGCGGCCCGCGAAGCCATAATAAAAAGCAATCTAAAAAAATTAACACACAAATTCATACATTTTTATGAAAAATTTGATAATACAACTTTTAACATTGGAATGTTTACCATAAAAGCAACATTTGGACTCGATTTTCACTAAAATGGCACCTCAGAATATATATAGATAACTTCCTATTAAAACTCTTATCCGGCCCGCCGAATATATGGCAACATCCAATGCGGCCCGCCGAAGGATTCACGACCACCGATGCGGCCCGTCATGCAGTACAGTTTGGGCACCACTGAGTTAGAGAGCCGTTTTCGATATTTTCTTATAAAATGGATTTTCGCTATGGCAAAAATTTTGATAAAAGCAAACTTTTGGCTCGTGGTTAAAAATTAATCATTTCATGAAAGGTGAAAACCAGCATCATTAATTTCATCCAATATTTTTCCAAAAACTCATTCGTTGGACTCTAGTCTTAATTTATTTTCACACTGTAACTAGGTAGTTTCCTGAAAAAGCGATTTTTTATCATACTAAGGCCAGCCATGATTCGTTCTTTTATTTTTCATCTATATATGTATACTAGATTGAGTGCCCGTTGAATTTCAACGGATTTAGAGAATCTAAAACTTCGATCGTGTAACATGTAAACATCGCAAGAATAAAATAGTGCACAGTAAACCAGTAAAGCAAAAATGAAGAAAACTGCTCCACATTTACCTATTTAGATGAATGAAGGAAGAAAATCTTGCACTGTGAAAAATCGAAAATTACATATAGACTTATTAGAAAATAATTATTGATTTAAGCTCTCCCTCCATCAAAATTTTTTATCACCATCCATATAGCCTATGTTACCCACAGGGTAAAATTATATACCTATGGGAAGTTTCGTGACGATTTCTTCAAAACGAAAACTGTAAGTAAAACCAGCAAGACCACAATAATCAACAAATATACATGAACAAAGGAACTTACGAAATGATTTAATTTAACGAAAGACAAAAAAGTAAATAGAGAACGTTTAAGAATCACAGGGTGAATATTACCCTCAGACCATTAGCTCGATTCTCTCATCCACGAGTTCTGTTACAAGAAAATGGTTTACATCAACAATACTTTGGAAACAATGAAACGATTTATCCATTCACAATATTTGGAAAATCTACGATAATTATGTAAGTTACTTACGTAGTTTTAAAAAAAACATCTTGCTTTGGAGAACTCTACGCCGAACGAAAATATCATTAAAAACTATTTATTAGAAATATTTCAATTATTATAATCAACAAATATTAGGTTGTCATGTAAACAAAGCAAAATCGAACACAGAAATTGAAAAACGATGTTACGTTAAAAATTTTCCAATATAAATGCATTGGACTCTCAATTTCGGCGACAATGGGATTTGTCATGGTAGCTTATAATGGGTATTGTAATAAAATTGATAAAATAACGTATTTTACAGATTCTAAATGCATTTTTATGCTAATTCAATCAGGATTCGGATTCTGTCTTCAATAAAAATAAACTTTGTTCTTTTCTTCATAGAACCATTCAAGTCTCAATTTCGGGCCATGTTTCCAAGTAATTTTAAAATTCAAATGAAAAATAAGCTGCACTCGTCTCTATGGTATTCAAATGAAAAAGGAAAATATTTTTTAGAATTAGACAGGTCATTCAAATCGATATAAAAACCTTACTACGCACCCGTACTCGTTATTCCGGTTAAATTGATAGCTTTCCCTTGTTTCTACATGCTGCAGTTGCAGAGCTATAAAATTACATACAAACACTTTATTATTATTATATATATAGAATATAGATAAAATGCTTAGGTACGTGTGCCCACTCGACTTCTCGGCGTGCAGGTTTTCATTTATTTGCTCATATAAATTCGAAATATTGGCATACGAATTTCGGACATGGATCGTTTTAAAGAAAATTCGAAATCGCTCGCATTTTAAGTTTACTTCACATAATTTGCGCTATATTTGCCATTTTAACGGTAAACATCTTGTCGATATATATTGTCGTACTCGAAGTCCTATTGTTGTAAATCCGTATATACGTAGCTTACGAGCGTAAAATTAACCTGTTTTATAAACCGTTTAAATGAAGAGAGTGCAAGGGGAAAAAGGAGGGAGGGAGGGGAGAAATGAGAGAGGTGGAGGGGGTAAAGGAGAGAGGGGAAAAGAGAGATGTGGGAGAGAGGGAAAAGACAAAGACGGGGAGGGGTAGCGAGAGAGGCGGATAGGGAAAGAGGAGAGAGAGAGGGAGATGGTTCAATAATGCGAGAACTTATTGTTAGTAAAATACGTCTATAATAGAATAGTTTTCTATGGGGATATCATTTAATTCACATTATTATTAATAAATTAATTGAAAAAAATGCGCGCAAACATTGCGCGAGTACAGCTAGTTTATATTTAATTTGTGTATTTGTTATTATTATAGTTGTAGACAGTATAACTTTCTACGAGGTTTGTTTCCATTGAAAGGATTTTTTCTGAGATATTTTGATTACCCGTATGAATTTTTGTTAAGCAGGTCGCTAAGTGATACCATAGTTTCCGTTTCTATGATGAACATTTCTAATTGTTGAAAACGATGCCTACGATGCCAAGGGGAATTTTAACTGGATAAAATTATCCGAATGCCCTCTAGAGGCATATGTTGAAAACTTTTTTTGTAAATATTGACAGCGATGCCTACGGCAATTATAATCGTGTATCGATATTTTGTCATCCGTAGCATCAAATAAAAATATTGTTTACTTATTTTTTCAATGTGAAAGGTTATTCAATTTATTGTGAAACTTATTTACCGTATAGAAATTATTCAAGAGCGTTAATTCTGATAGTTATTCTGGAGATCACTGTTGTCAGGAGCAGCTTGTAATTACTACAGTTGTATGGAGGAAGGCATGTGCTGGACACAGAATTTTTTGCTTAACGAATCACAATTCAGGAACGTATCCCTCTCGGTAAACGAGGAATCTCTTCAGCAAAATTGTCCAAGGGCTGAATTGCCTTAAATATTTACGAGATCAAATGCAACAGTTAATCGCCATGCATTTTATCATTTGTAAATTTAAGAAAGCCAAGTCTATGTGATATTCGTGAAATTCGTTGAATTTTCATAAAGATAAAATAAGGAGGGGTGTATTCAGTGACGTGTATCTACGAAGTTATGCTCCAAGGCTCCTAGGTGCAAGTCTTGCGTTCCTGCCTTGAAAGTTGTGATTTTGACTCGGGTGGCGTAGAAGTAACCGGATCCTCTCCTGACCTAAGGGCGTTCTGCAGTTTGATGCAAATCTACGTGAAATATTTTCTCAAATATATGTGCGCCCACCGCTGTAGGCGGTCGTTGGGATAGTCGCGATTTCTTTCCTCCCGCCAGTGCACTGTACAGTCGCCTGGCTAGGATTGCTCGGTCACCAGGGCTAGGTTTTATCAAGGACTTTGCATTCAATCCCTTCCGAGCTCCAGGTGATTTACAGTAAAAAAAATGCAAGATACCGTAGAGACAACATTTTTTCGGGACCCTAATTTTTTTATTTTATTTCATTAACGGCACTTAGTATCTTATAAACTCTTGGTTAACACCTTATTAAGTTAAACCCAAATGATATAAATAAAATATGACATTATTCATCAAGCTCGGATTCATTAAAGAACGTATAGTTATTTGTTTCAAACCGTATTGATTTTTTTATAGTGACGGTTTCGGTTGTAATTACAACAACATAAATTTGAACTCTCGTCCTTACGGTGTTAGACAAATATCATTACCTTTTCTCCAATTAGTTAATCGGTAAAAATTCTCATTCGTGCTTTTCAGAGAAAACCTTCATCCCTTCTCTTAACCACTTTACATTGACTTTCTATGCCTTTGGCTCTTTCTATTTCTCACCAATTCCTATTTTCTCCTCCCATTTCTCCCTTGTACCTTCTTCCGCTTCACCAAAAATGAAAAAAAAAACACTGCGACAAAAATTGTACCCTTCTATCTCTTTCTTTCTCACGTACAGATTCTGAAACCTTTCCCTATTCAGCTGAAACGACAAATTCCTTAATCCGTACCAGTATCCCAAACTTATTTTTTTTCCGGCCTCCTATTTTTCCTCCTCTACGACTATTATCCAACCGAAAAAAAGCACATCGGTTAGGTTCTTCTCTTTGGAGATTCCACTCGAGAATTTCTCTGTGTAAGCTTGTCAGTTTGTGTGTGTGTGTGTGTATTTGAGCGAGAGAGAGATTTAGAGAGGGAGGAGGGTGGAGAGAGAGAGAGAGGCATATCTGCCATCCGAACCATGCGAAAGGGAGACGAGGTGACATTTGTTCTTTCCTCTCGCCGCCCTTTTATCGCTTCTAATCTCCCCCAAACCCTCCTCCCTCCAAAATCTCACCTTCCCTCATACATTTCGACCTTTCATCGGCGTCTTTTGTTTCCCCCCCCTCCCCTATTTTCTCTCTCAGACTCTCGAAATCACGCCTCATCCGTATTATTTTTTTTTCCTTTATCGTTTTCGTCCGATCCTCATTCCTGTTGTTGCTATCCATCCCTCTCCTTAATTCCCAATCCAGTCTCCCTTCCCCTATGCCATACTCATTCCTCGCGTCCTCGCCGTCTCTTTTCCAGCCTGTTACCGAGTTCTTATTCTCCGCCGCCAAAGGACACACACATACGCCCTCGCAAAAAGGTCACTGCTAAAATGTTGGGATAGTTTTCGGAAACATTAGAAAGAGGGAAAAAGGGAAGAGGGAGAGAGAGATTTCATTGTTTTTGGACGAGAAGATCGCGTCTAGTTGCCATAAGCATGGAACCATTTGTACTTTCTCCATAGACATAGTATATATAAAGTAGATATTGTTTTCATGAAAAAAATCGACTTCGAGATTTCAACGGAAATACATGTTTTGAGGTCCCTAGAATATGTTTAGACTATTTCGGAATGTCTGCGTGTGTATGTGGTTATGGGCCTTCTAACTCGAAAATTACTTGCCATATCATCACCAAATTTCATATATAACACTTTGGTGTGAGCAAAAAGAACTGATTAGTTTTTGGACAATATCGGTTAACCGGAAGTCGAGGTTTATTCGAAACCCGATTCGGTTTTGGCGAAATGTCTCCGTTAAAACGTCATTATTGTATATGCAATTCTACACAAAGGTTATAGAGAATTTAATTTTCTACAACTTTTATTTGAAACAATTTTCCATAACAGTTATTGTTTAGGAATTATTTAGAAATAATCGGTTTTTTCTGTTTCCGTCAAATATCTCCTTAAACACTTCATTATTGGTAACCTTCGTGAGGACCAAAGTTGTAGAGAATAATATTTGTTCCAAGTTTTGTTTGAAACAAATTTTCGTAGAACCATCCATTTCGGAGATATTTTTGCTTTCAGTGTTCAGCGCCAGCACCATGTAGCGATGAATTCTGTAAACATATTCAAAATATACCTAACTTACGTCAATAAGGACGACTGTATTCTTTTACGATACGAAATAATAATTTTGCCTTATAATGCTGTTCAAAATAATTTAAATATCTATACCCCAAATATGGAGAAAGTCATTGTGTTGGACACATCAGATTTTTTCAATTTATTAGCAAAAAGCGATGACTATTTTCCCTAAAATGTGTTATGAACGAAAATTATTTTTTGTAGCTTAGGTGTAATAATTAATATTGAAATACCATAGACAAATAATATTACATTAGATGCAGAATTATTACACATATATTATTCAAACTATTAGCGTGCCATGAGTATCTGTTAGTGTGTCATAGGTTGACCGCCTTAGCCTTGGGATTTGCATTAAAAATATTTAAATTAATTGTTTCATCTTTATTGAAAATACATATCAGCGTTAAATACTGGCACATTCATTATCGCACTGAAATAAAATCTTCTAATAATAATAATAATTATTATTATTAATAATTCCAGTTTCTGTCTTTTTGTCTTTGCAAATAAGAGTTCACCTCATCTATTGGTGCTACCACCTTGTTGTTGGAATAATTTCCCGCACTCCACTTTAGAGTTGGATTATCAAACAGGAAAATTATGCGGGTGAATATGGTAATTGGCGAAACAATTTTAAATAAAGAATAAGGCACCGGTTCGGAACAGTGTTATCGCCTGCTTTTCAAATGAGGGAATTAGGGTGATTTCGATATTTTAATTCCTTTCATATGCTCTCTTCGTTACATTTATATTATCCTCCACACTTAAGAGTACCGGTGTCAATTTATCTCGTCATCGGTGCTTTCAACCGTGACCCGCGTCGTGTTATATTGACATATATCACAATTAGCTCGGCTGTATATTGCGACAAGCTGAGCTTCCATTAAGGTAAAGGCAGTGCTGGTTGCTACGTTTTTCTAGTGAGAATTTCTCATCCGCCCATGTTTTATTACCCTTCACGACTCGCAGTTCGCTCTTCTTTATCGCCAAAAATACCTTTAATTTTCCCGCGCCTCAAAAAATATATACGTCTCGCTCGTAAAAACGCACATTATCATTACAGCCGCTCTCCGTCCCGCCGAAATCCTTCCACGTGCTCGCGCGTGCGCACTCGTGTTCACATGCGGGCTAATATTACATGACAAACTCCTTTTATTTTACGAGGTCATAATTCGAGAGTATAAAAGGGTGGCAATCCTAGAGGCTTCATCCGCGCAAAAAATAAAAGAGTACAAGGTAAAAACGTCTCTCTAAAATGTTCCTTTGAATGTGGAAAACTCTTTATTTTATTGAGAATAATTTGGCTGGAAAGGCTGAGCTAAATTTTAATGTGGAATTAGAAGTAGGGATTCTTTAATTTTGGTCTCCTTCAGTCTCTTTTTTGCGTCTCGTATTAACTCATTCGTATATGTAAATTGTACAATTTCAAAGCAATCTGGTCGATTACGTGGACGGCATTTATGCCGATAAACTAAAATATCATTGTTTATTTTTTTGGGAAATTTTCATTACGCATTTGCGGAATGACACCTTTCTCATTTACCATTTCGGGAAATGCATTTGTCGGACATTATACGTTGCTGATCATTACATTTAATTATCTCCCTTACTGGTAAATAATGAATTAAATTGAATGAATGAATTCGTTGGTGCTATCCTTAGATGTAGTCACGAATTATTTTATTCAAATGATCCAAGAAAGGATTTGAAATAATCAAAATAGAGAGAATTATGTTAAATATAATTTTTATAAAATTTAAAAAAATAATGAATTTAATCCCTAAGAAAATATATTTATAGCTCAAATTCCGTTTTTATTTAATCCATTTTCTAAATCCACTCGTAACTTCCATAAAAAAATCATAACCTTCAAAGCTTAGGAAACTTTTCTGAAGAAATGGAATGATGGAATACATAATCTTAAACCAGAGTTCACCAAACTACGGCCATTCCTTTATGACATGATATATTTGTCTGCAGGATGTGTCATTAGACATCGTTTATCAACTTAAACGATATTTTTCGAGTACCCGGATTCAGTATACTTTTAACATAGGTTTATGACGCATTTCACGTTCAAAAAGTTCTCAAATATATTTCTTTTAAAATTACAAACGTCCCGATTAGTCATTCGAAAGGTCGTATGTGACCCGCACAGTGGTATATAAAGCTCCATGTGGATTCCTTTGTAAAAAGTATGGTGAACTCTGCCTTGAATTGTGACCCATTAATCTGCACATTTTTCTGGCTAATTATTATTCATACAGAATTATTCCATAACTTCCGACTAAGGATGGAGAAAGACACGATACAGTTTTCCGTAACTAATGGGAAAGGGTGAAAATATTCAGAAAGGAGAAGATAACAAAGAACAAAGGAGCTGGAAAAAGGGGGGGACATAGGGTTAAATGAAAATGGAATCACTACGGACAGGGAAGGGGGGGGGGAGGTGCATGAATAATTACTGTAACGCGGAGCTCTGCGGAGAAGGGTTCAGACGTGTGGATAAAGAACAAAAGACTCTTGAAAAAGAAGGGGCGAAAAAAATGTAAATGGCATATTTATATAAATCTTTTGTTCTTTAAGAGAGGGTTCTTCGAACTGGTATAGAGTGAGACAGAGAGAGGGGTCTGGAGGAGAGGAGAGGTGAGAGAGGGGAGGAAAACGAAGGAGAGGGAGTAGAGAGATTGGTGATTGAAAGGAAGTAGAAGGGAGACAAGAGAGAGAAGAGAGGAATGAAGATAGAGGGAGGTAGGGGAAGGGACTGAGGGGAAGAGGGAGTGAAAGAAAGAGGGAAGGAGGATAGGTAGTGAGAGCGAGAGAAAGGTACATTGGAAAGAGAAGAGAAAGAGGAAGGTTTTTTCGAAAGGACGGAAAAGAAACGAAAAATTGGCATTCATGAAAACGATTCTTTCTCTTTTATCTCTCTTATATATATAGAAGTTATTGTAATCGCCAAAAATAGACTTCGAGATATGGACGGAATTACACGATTTAGGTGTCCCTGTATCCAAAGTACAGGGTGGCGCACGAAATGTCGTACCATTTTTATCTTGTAGGTATAGAATGTTTATTAAGAACAAAAAAGTTACATGCTACATTTACAATTAATCATTGAAGCCAGAAATCTTTTTTTCGGTGCACAATATGTTCAATATGGCCTCCATTTTGCTTCACGACCTCTAAAAGGCGCACTCGTGCGTTCGTGATCACCTTAGGGCACGCCATGCAGTCTCTCTGTCCGTCTGTGCTCAGCTTTAGAGCTTAAGCGGTTAAACGAAATCAAATGATGTTTTGTATTTAGGAACAATATTATCTAGCATTGAAATTTTGAGTAGATGAACTATATAGGGCAAAAATGAAGGGTAGTTTATTCTTGTTGATTTTCACTAATTGTCGATTTATTAAATAATGGATTTAACGATCTTGATTAAAATTTACTCATTGTCAGTTATAGAGCACGGAGCCGTAAACAATACTGTATAAGACATTTCTCAAAAAGTGACTATATATCGTACAGCAACATTATAATATATATTGATTTTTATGCCAAGATAGAACACAGCTCTCCCAACATTCTTCGTCCAATAATAATGCTTCAGTGCTTGCGTGGCTTCGCCAATCCGCATAATATTTTATGTATACATATGTATGGTATAAATATTTATCAAGTTTGATTTTCACATATATTATCAATATATTAATACAATTTACTTGCAGAGAACATTTTATGCGGTTTTGTTGTTTTTGTAGCAGTCAGGAAATAGTGCTGTGAGACCAAACGCATACGTATATGAGAAAGTTTGTGCAATTTATAGTGTGCCGTTTCTTTCCTGCCCTCTTACTTCATACTGATATATGTGGAAAGTTTAATTCTCACGATGAACGATAATATAGAAATATACCGACGGGGGAACGAATCAAATGTTGGGAAGTTACGTACGAGGATGTTAAGGGAGAAATGTAGTACCGTAGCCGGTTGACGCCTGATACAAGACCGATAAACTCCATCTCCAATCTCTCATTAATTTACAAATAATCGTTTAAATTCTTTCAAATAATATATATATGCAGTGCATTTATTAACATAAATACATAAATTCGATCAGAAGAGGAAGTTTTCGAAATATTTATTTAAAAACTATATACTTGGACTTGTTTTTAGCCGCTCTTTCACTTCGCCCTTCCCTTGCTACCGTACTGAGGAAATGAAAACTCGGAGAGTCTGCAAAAATATTTTTAGCGGAGTTTGCTCTTGCGGCGACAGATGGCTCTTGCGTGGAATGTATTTCTCCGAGCGTTCTCGTTGGCGTCGATGCTCATGCCGGTGCCTGCGAATTAGGAGAGTGGATCGGTAAGTTCTAGAGGAAACGGAAGAAAAAAGTTCCATCTCGTTCGGTGCGAAAGAGTAAAAAGAACACCGCCTCGACTAGCAGAGGCTCCTAACGGTGAAACGGGCGAACTACGAGGAGGTGATCCTCCCTGAGAAACTGGATCCCTGTTTTAAAGCCGTTACGAAAGTATAGTTAATTAATTGATCATTTTCAATATTTCTATTGTTCTTACCATGTAATTGACTTCAGTTAGTGTTTTCATAGTAAGAAATTTGAATTATAACGTAATTTATGCTCACTGTTTAACCCATTACTATCCTGAGTTACTTCTGGAAAATATTTCAATAAACATTTGTTCGTTATTTGGTTAGCTGGTTTGTGTTTTAATTTATTCTGAAATTGACACTTTTATATAAAATGAATAAGTTAGTAAAGTGGACAGCGTATCACAAATGGGCGCTTTTCGTATAATGGAGTATTAGAAAGAAATGATATACCTGTACGTAAAGGAAATAGCGTTTTAAAGTTCTTTTCTTCAACATACATATTCATTTTCTTCCTATTTAAAAATATTGCATGCACACGTAAGGAAATTAATCGCTTGTTTGTGAGATTATGTTAGCAACAATGAAGAAGTAACCATGCATAAAATTTTCAACTCGAATTAAGACAATCCTGTTTGATTTTCATGATAACGGCTACTCCTACGTTAAAAATGTATAGGAAAAGAAATACTCTACTAGTTCTACAAGTTTTATTTGAAAAATATTTTGGTATGAGCAATACTTTACGAAATATGACGGAAAGTTCATTTTTATCACCAGTAAATTGGTACCCCTGATTGGCTGACGTGATTCAGTTATGTAATTTTCTTATTATCTTTGTCCTTAATATCAAATTTTATGAAAATTCGTTTTGTAGAAGTCGAGAACGAACATGCGGACGGACGGACGGACGGGCAGACAGACGGAAAGACCGACGACAATAGGCGCTCACTCTGGAAGGGAAACGCGCCTAAAAATGAAATTATAAATGCATTAATTCCCTTTGCCTTAACGGATTCTTCTACATCTCTTTTGAAACCTTAATCTGTCATATATGGCACTACTCGTGAAACGTAAATTTTTAGATGTCCGTCAAAATGCTAATCCGTTCGTCACCGAAATTGCGCTCTTTGCAAAAGATGGATTTCGAAATAATTATTCTTGGGTAGAAGCTCAGCCAAATGATAGGTCCCTGCCTCGGAGATTAGTCCAAGCTCTCATTGAATACGGAGACCATTAAACAGTTGTGTTTAAAATACCTTTATTTTTCTAGAATTCGATTATTAGTCAACATTTTACCAGGAAACTTGCTTGTTTTATACGTTATCAATTTTCATGATTTCAAATTGAATTAGTTTTTAAAATAAAAGTATTTATAATTATTTGTTTAACATTTAACAACTCAAATATAGATTCGTCTGTCTTAATATTAAAGTCGACATTGGGCCGAAACCGAGTCTCAATAACACTGCCATAACATTAATTTTTAAATTACCAAGATAAAACTGAAAATTTAATTAACATTTTTATTTATTTATTATTTCAGTTTTTTGCTGCCAGTAGCAGTAGTGAAATTTCAAATGTTTTATTTTATGGTCAAAAACAATAATTTCTCTGCATTGTCTTCTATCATATTGCTTCTGCAGTATTGAACACCTGCAGTGTTGAAAATTCGCTCACTTTCGACAGAGGTTGGAGGAGGGCAAGATATTTCTGTGCAAACTTTGTCAATGCGGGATACTGCTGCTTTCTTCTTTGCAACCAAGTTATTGGACATGCTTTCTTAAAAAATAGTTTCTCGCCAAGGTATTGAATATTCCTGTTTAACTACAGGCAAACTTGGCGGTTTGGTTGATGCTCATGGATACACAATTCCATTAAAACAACCGATATAACAGTGGAACTCTTTTTTGCCTCTTTTAGTTCTAATATATTTGATTCCACTTGCTGCTTCACTCTATCGTCTGTGAAAAAATTGTTCTTAAACATAGGATCTAGAAAAGTGACAATAGTGCAATACAGACAACAAAATTGTATCTGGATTTCATTCTATATATCACAATCAGCCTTCGTGGCATGTATACCGATGTCAGTATCTTCACTGGAGTAGAATAATAAAAGGCTTTTTGTGTATGTATCGAATAAGAAATACTTGCACTCTCAAGACACCTCAGCTTTGTAGTTTCTTCAGCAGGCTCCAGCAATTGAACTGTTTTCTCTGCAAGCAACCATTGGTAGTTTGTGAGTTGTTTTATGTTGACATTGTTATCTGGAAAGGACAGGATGATGGATTTATTTTGCTCAGGCAGATTTTTAACATGTAGTAACTGCTGTTTCATCTGGTTTGAACATCTTGTATAAGCATATGAAGAGGCAGTTCCAGCCTCTCTCTTGTGTCTCGCGTAGTTTGTCTTATACAAGGGAAGAATGATGACAGTATCCCAAAATCTTTCTGCTTACGTCAGTAACTCGAATTGCTTTCTGCACACAAAACTGAAATGTGTGAAGAAAGCATCTTATAATGGTGATTCCTAGATTGCTCATTTCTTTCACCATATTTTTCCACGTATTTACAATTTGTATTACTTTAATTTACAATGATTTTTTAATTAGGCATTTCGTAAAGGAAAATATTATGCATGCCGCATAAGGATCCTCGGATCATCCTTTCCATCAATTTAGGCAATTCGAGAATAACAGAAAACCTGTGAAAAGTAAAAAATAAACAGTTTCCTACAAAGTCTCCGGGTTTCAGATAAAGGTTTTAAAGTTGGCAACCCTAATCTATAACTAAAGCTTTTAATGTTTACATTTTCATAAGCACTTTATAAACACCTGAATACTGTTAAATAACAATAAATTTGTATTCCATATTCTTCCCTTAATTATAAAAAAGTAACAATATAGTAGAAATAATTTGGTATTTGGATAATATTCGGTTATTCGGCCTTAAATACACCGAATAGTAGATTTAGTAGATATTCTGCCAAATGCCGAAGCCGAATCCGAACTTCAATGCATCTCTACTTTGTGCTACTCCGTAATTAAACAAAATGCAAGAAATTAATAGCTGGTCCGTAGTACAATCTTTATTATTATCAGAATCACGACGTGTAAGGAAGAGGTCACCATTCGAATGGAGAAACGGTAAAATATCGGGGCGACGTTTTGAGGCTTGGGTTTCGAAAAAAGTGGTCTTTATTATTTATTTCAACGGATTTAAGAAGAAGGTGAAAAGACGTAAGAGGTTAGTTTTCAAGAAAGGATATCGAGAGGTTTGGTCAGAACAAAGGAGGAAGTATGAAAATGGAAGAATGAATGAAGCATGATGCAGAAGAAGGAGGGATTTTTTTTGTTTCCATTACGAAATTGAAAATGTAAAAGATGATGGATTCCAGAAGGAAAGGATCGCGCCATTTAATAATGTTTGATTCGCAATGAGGTGGGTTCGGGGGAGGGGGAGAAGAGAAATATGGAAGGAGAAATTAAGAAATTAATACTCCATTACTCAATGACAATAGAGGAGTATTTTCCCCCATTTTTTCGACTTTTTTCACTTTTACCGTCACGATTAGCAAGAAAGGTATCACCAAGAAACAAAACGAAATTTCGGATTTTTTAGAACTCCGGCGATGAATTCCGAAATATAACGTTCGTAAAAACTTTTTGATTAAATGAGTTGTAAAAGATAAAAGTTTATTGCAAGTCATTTTCTGTGAATATTTTTGCTGAAAAGCTTAGGTACTACTTCGCGAATCAAGAAAAATATTCTACTTTTTCTTGTAATCTTTCTCCTTTCTGTTCTCTCCATTTCACTTTATTTTCCTATTTTCTTTTCCGATGCATTTTGTTGTACATTTCGTTTGCCAGTGTTTCGAAGTTAGTTCTGCTTTGTGTCTAGTAAACATATAGTTAACTTAAAGTATTCTCTCATTTTAAGCACATGTTCCTTTCAAAAGGTTGAAATTGTCGGAAGAAATAGTCACCCTTTAGTTTTTACCAAACAGTTATTCGACTAGAATACACTCTAATAGACGGAAGTGTCAGCACAAAGAACCTTTAGCCGTAATATCGGGACGATGACAATGGTGAAGATAAAAGAAATGAAATGGGGTGATAAATAACGTAAAGACTACCACAAATCCGTTTCGGAACTGGAACGGAAGATTTCGTCAATGGTTCGTTAATGGATAGAAATAAACCATGAATAGCCCTGGCGATGTAGGTCACCGCAATGCTGTGAAGCGTCGAAAGCTCTTCCCGCTAAAAATAATCGACTGTAATAGTGAGTTATATACAATCAGTTGATGAAGCGTCTAACAGAGGGAACAGAATCTCAGTTCGCATTGTTCCCAATTCAAACTGTTTCACGATCTGCGGGTTTTTTTACTATGATAACCGTAAAAATTTGAAAAAAATATGCTTTCATCTCAGTCGTTAGGTTAGATCGATAGTACTTTCTCGAAGTACTTGTCGAAATACAGACATAATATCTAACAAAGGATACTACTTTTTAAATATAATAATCATTGAATTTTAAAAATTTAACCGTCGTTTTCTTTTTCTTCTTAATCTCACAATCGTTTCGTTCAACCTTTCTCTTGTATCTGCTTAAAATAGAATCAATGGAAAACTTGTTTGAGAGCCTTGGCTTAAAAAATATGCATTTGCTGTCACATTCCAACTTACCTGAACCAATTGCCTTATTCATCGCTGGCATTTGTAGACAGGAATCAGGAAACATAGTGAGCACGGGAAATCGTCTCTAGATTTTCGGTCGGTCGATTATTCTGATCCCGAGGATCGAGGTCCCTCGCGAGCATTTCATATTTCGCACGTCCAGTCATATTAACGCCGAATGGCTTTAGCTTGACGGCAATATAGTCGGCGCCTTATGGACGGCGCTGATGCCGTCAAAAAACGTAATGAGATATTTCGTCTCGATATCCTAGTCCTTCCTCCTCCTTGCCGTAACTTCCGAAGCAGCGCTCTATAATGCTATCTCCTCTCTCTTGTCTGTAGAGGCTATTCGGATGGGCGGTCAACGAGGTCTGTGTCGTGAACTGTAACAGCTCGCTATAAAAACATCCCGAAGTCGAACCACTTCTTTACGCTCCAATTTATTTTGGGGAAAGAAATGACGCCTTTGATTGGTTTAAATAAATTCTGAACGTTTTTTTATATTTCGTTAGTAATTTATTTTTAGAGAATTAATCGCATCGCGAATGATGATCGCAACGAATAAAAATTTAGTATTAAAAAAATACTATTATGTTTAATTTGTTCTTTTTCATATTTAAGTAGAGTTTAGATAATTTACAATATAAGACAAGTTGCCAAATTTAATAGTATAAAATAATTCGAAAATCATTTCAACATGCACTTGCCCAAGAATCAGGAAAATGTTTCATAGTGAATTATACGGATGTGAACGTTAAGGAATATATTTTTACTTTGACCACACGTAGTATTATAGGAGACAGTATTGTGTTCGCGAAAAAAGGAAGGAATTCGAGATTTCAATGGAAATACAAGTTTTGAGATCCCCCAAATACGTTTTATTTTTGCTATTATCTCGGTGTTGTGTATGTGTTTGTGTGATAGGAATTTTTTGCGCCCTCAAAAACTAATACTGTCAGCAGAAAACTTTATACTTAAGATTTTTTATCAGTAATGCAAGATATGAAAAAGCTTTAGCTGAAACTGATCAACCGGAAGTATAGAGGTATAATCCTGTCACTTTTCCGTTTGTTCCATCTATCTCCTTTAGGACATAATTTATTTAAATATTTGTAGACTGCAATATTCTACGTTTTGTTTGAAGCATTTTTTCATAAATTGGGTTGTTTAAGAGACATTTCGACTATTCGTCTGAATTTATGTTGAGTACGTCGCTATAAGATAACTTTCGTAGCTATGATGAAATTTTCTAATAGATTATATTAATGCTTCAGCTGTCAGGTGATTTTTATTTTCGTACCAATATTTTGTTATTCTTAGCAAAAGCTAAAAAATTTACTTATTATTTTTTCAATGGGAAAAGTGATTGAAATTTCACCGCAGAAATTATTGAAATCGTTTAAAAACTAATCAAGTGTAATTGTAGGTAATTATTTTAGAGGACGCTGATGTCGAGATCTCATTACTCTGTATAGAGACAGTCATATATCATAGAGTATTTTCAGTGAATGTTTTGTGGGACGTTATATCTATTTTTAAATTGACTGCATAATGTAAGTACATTTAAAAATATTGCAATACTAACAGCATAAATAAGAGTTTCTTATTGTGTCTAGGAATTATCAACTTTTAAAAATGATTAATTGCTTGATCAAATAAAACCTACGCTATATAATTACGGATAAACAGAAGTTTCTCATTTGCATGAATTGCCATAGAGAGTATTCTTAATAACGGTAGTAAAATAATTTAACTCCTTTAGTATAAATGTTTTCATATATAAAAACTTACGGAAGAGGAAAGGTAAATGAGGATATTTAGGGCAACTAGGTGTTGAAGGAAACCCAGTGAGCACTTGCCGCAAGGAGAGCCGCTGGGGTGTTGGAGAGACACATTTGTAGAAGTTATTGGAACTTTCGAGATGATCCCTTCGTCAGCACAAGAGAGATATATTTATTAGTTATAATTACTCCATAAACGAAAAGTGACTGTGCCCTGGGATCATTGTATCACTGATTGTAAAAGCATTCGCCACCTTGGACAAGAGCTTGTTACATAGGCAGCTGCGCAAATATGCAGAAAAACATTTTATTGCAATACATTAGTTATACACGGAAGTAAATGCAAGGAACCTTTCAATGAACGGTAGAAAGACAGACAGGGGAATATGTTTAATATCAAGCCTATTTCTTCGCCAGGAGTGATTCAGTTTTGATAAAGGAATTTGGAAAAAAGTATTTTTCCGGGCATCAATCGTCCCCAGCAATCGGGCGATGATATATCCTCCGTTTTTAATGTATTTTTAAATGAATTTCACATCAAGGTTACGTTTGTTTTCTTAAACAGGAAATCTAATCTTACTTCTTCCTCTACCTTTTACAAGTCCCTAAAAATTTCGCGGATTAACGTGGGACTGTGATGAGCATTACCCTTAGAAATGGCATATTTTTGTGCTGGGAAAATACGAATCACACTCAATTCACACACATCGGCGATTGAATTGTTGATTGGGTGCATTTTTATTTGGAAGTGTATTGATTAGAAAGTGTTCAGGCTCTCTCTCTGTCTCTGTTTTCCAGGATTCTCGCGGCATTCCTCTCACATTCCTCTCATTCTTTAAGGCTTCGTTCCATAGCATTTCCAGAATTCTCGCTCCCTCATCTTCCTCAACTACTATCCTTGCTCTTAATCCCTTCGTACGTACACATCCTCATTCCACGTTCCAGCCTGCCCATCCACCCCTCATAGTGTCACCATCCCCTTCCCTCCTTCTATAGTCCCTCCCTCTGTTTTCTCCCACCGGTAGTACTCCTCGCTCCGTCCATTCCTCCGAGTCCCTCTCTCCACGTCACTCTCCACGTCCCTCCCTTCACGTCTCCCTCCGCGTCTCTCCCTCCGCGTCCCTCCCTCCGCGTCTCTCCCTCCGCCTCCTTCGCTCCGCGTCCCTCCGTCAACCTCCCTTTGACTCACTCCCACCCTCCATCTTCCTCCCTCCGTGTCCTTCGCTCCACGTCCCTCACTCCAAATCCTTCCCGCTATGTCCCTCCATGTCCCTTCCTCCATCTCCGTACCTCCGCGTCACACACTCATACTTCCTCTCTCCTCGTGTCTCTCTCCTCGTCCCTCCCTCCGTTCGTTTGTACGTCTCTCCTTCCGGTCGTCCGATCCTTCGTCCCTGCTGGTTAGGTGGAAGAGGAGACAGATTTAGTCTCAATCCCACCCCAATAAAGACGTTATTCAATTCAATTCCCTCCTTCCATCCGACCCTCTCTTAGTCCGTCCGTCCCTCCCTCCGTCCATTCCTCCCTCCCTCCCTCCGTCACTCCCTCCCTCCCTCCCTCCGTCCGTCCTTCCCGCCCTCCGTGCGTCCCTCCCTCCTTGTCCCTCCTTTCACGTCCCACCTTCAACGTCCCCCCATCTCGTTCCTCTCCCTCCCTCTTTCCCGAGTCCTCCCATTCTCGCCCCTCCCTCCAGGTTCCCTATACATCCCACCCTCATCCGTATTTTCCCTTCGGTCCTATTTTTTGAACGTATTACGGTGTTTCGTGGTATTGTTTCCAAATAAGGAATATTTGTTTACTTTCCCGGACACAAACTCTTAATTGTAAGATTTATGCTCTTGTCAAAGTACAGAGTGGCTTTGTTCAGGAAGGAAATCAAAACAGGGAAGCTCTGAGCTCTTGCTCGACCGCTCCCATACGTTTTCTGTTGTCTTAGGTAATTAAAACATGGAAAGTTTAACTTACACAATTAAGCTGTGGAAAAATGGTTACAAAATTGAGATTGCATTGTTTAAGATTACTGGGAATTGATTTGATTCAGTCATCCAGAATGTGTCCGAGAACATTAGGCCACTTCTCACAAATCTCGCACCGGTGTCATGTTCGAAAATTATCACGGAACAGGCCCTCACTCTCCTTTAGAATTCTTTAAATACTGCTCCTCCTACGTGTCTTTGTAAAAATTCTGTCTGGCAGCACGACGTTCTGCTATATTCTCAGGTCTCGGATATTAAAATTCTTTCCTCAAGTTAACTGGATTCTCTGGTGAATGGCGAGTGCACAGATTGAGTTATACTCAATAATTCAGGCGTCCATTCTACGCTTTGCCCACGGTATCGGTATTCCGCAGCCTTAAAAATGGAAGAGATAATTGATAGGTTGTGGGAACGTGGGCGGGTCGGATATACCGCTCGAATCGAAAAAAGGAATAAAATGAATTCGAAGTGGGAGTCCTTTCGTATCCGATCAGGAAATTGATTGAAGCAATTCATCTAGTGATCAAATTCCTCCTCTCATTTTTTCCTACGTTATAAAAATGATTGACAGAAATCTTAATACGATACCTTAGGTTTATTTTGTTTTTTTATTTTTGCCGTGTTCGCGGTCGGGTAATTTAAAAAATTTCCTGCTGAGGTATAAAATATGAAGGCATACGGCTCGATGTCCTCGGGCTTTTTTAAGTTTTTTATTTTTTATTTCATCGCAATGAAATTGAATTGACGGATGAATGAATTTCTAAGAATAGCGAACTGTTTTCGACGAGGAAATTCGACGTTTTGTATTGATTTTTATTATTTATCGTTATGTATTATGTTTTTAGTTTCTTTTAAATGTATTTGATAATTCATGTCACAATGAAAACTCGTGCTAAAAATGTAAGCCCAGGTTATCAGTCAGAGTTAGTTAGTAGTTACTTATCGCTTGGATTTCTCAAAATATAAATATCAAAAAATAAAATTGACCGTACCTGAGTTTAAAAAGTTAAATGGTGCAAATAAATTTGTACCTATTTATTTTACCTTGGTGAATTAATCGTCATATTTTGATGAAATGAATTTCAAGAAAAATACGTTAATATGTTACTTCCAATTTATTGTATCTCTGCCGCCCACTTCATGAACTGAGCAAAAAACGTAGGTTTTTTATAAAATCTGTTACATGCGTTCGTCCGATATTTATTTATTTATTGATTTATTTACTTATTTATTTATTTATTTTTGGGTAGACTATATTTTGTTCCCTCATATTTTTTTAACGAATGATCAGATCGTAAAGAATGTTACATTGATTGAAAGATTATGGCTTGCAGATGGTTTTTAGCCGATAAACAATTTCGTATCTCATCTAGATGTTAAACTGTGAATTTTCAAACTTTCCAAAAGTCTATCTCGTTGCGGTAGCTCAGCAACTACTACATTCTTTGCCCCAAAGTTATAAATGATAGCGGGAAATACGGATTTCAACATGAGTTGCCATTTTGACCAATATATGGCGAGGGAAGTTATAACGCTTAATTGTACGAAAATTTAATCTTATTTCTATTATGTCATTTTATACCTAAGTAATGTTCACCATTGGTGTTAAAACTTTGAACATTTTCATAAAACAATTAACAGCTCGTAATCAGTAGATGGTTCATTTGGGAATGTATTTTTATTCCTCACGCTGCTGTAGATGACTTCTGGGCAGAAAAGTATCTTCGAAATTTCAAATTTTGCGAAATGGGATTGCCGTGGCGTAGTGGCGATCGCGTTGGCCTGCTACGCTGAGCTACGTAAAACCTGCGAAAGTTGCATTTTTTCATTAGATCTTGCGGCCCTCTATTTGCGTGTTTATAGGAGAGCACGCGAATCAACGCTTCGTCCTTCGGAAGGGACATAAAGCAGTTGGTCCTCCTTGGTGCTTTTCGAAAAGAGTAGGCTAATTCCGGTACCGGATTTCTCTTCTTATTAGCTTTGTGATTTACACTGACGAGCTTACTAATGCTGGAGTCGTATGAGGTCACAGAGTTCCACATTTCACGAACTTTGGCATCAATCATTGTAAGAAAGCGATGGAGGTAGATTATTTATGTTCGTTATTTTTCGTTGAATGTTATTCATTTTCGCGCTTAAAAGGTGAAAACAAGTAAGAATTTTTAAAAAATTCAAAAATAAAATCATTTTCCTTTATAAAATACGCGGCCTAAAAGAATAAAACAAGAAAATTTTCAGATTATTTGTTCGCTATAAAAGATTTTGGTGTCATTTACTTTTCATTACTATAAATTTACATATCATTTATGTAATGATCTCATTCCATAAGCTGGAGTAAGTTGATTTTGAATATAAACATTTTTTAATGAAGGTCAACCTTGAAAACCTCCTATCAAAGCGAAATTATTACGTAAATGATATGTGAAGAAACAGGGTACGTCTCTGACGTGAATTATTGTTGGGACAATAAAGTTGAATTATAAACTTTATATTGTAATGGATTGCGGTTGGTGATCACTGACTATATATTTTTTTAAAATAACCAATGCTTTTAAGTTGCGAAACAATTTTTTCTTTTCCTAAATATGAAATGACGTAAATATTTTTTGTTGCCTAATGAACTTACAAACTTATCTTTTTTATATTATTCATTCTGGAAACTACATTTACCATTGGAAAAACGTTAGATTTTTTTTAAATTTAGAACCAGTTCGTTTGCGCTCGTATTTTCAGCCGTCCATAATACTGCGCTCGCGTATATATTTTCAAATTTGGTAATTTGGTTACTTTTGACGGAAAGGAAATATAAATATTATAAAAGTAAAAAATGTAAACCTTAATAAACTGACTTTGAATTCAAGCAGAAAATGTTATCGCCTATATTCCAGTCCTTTATTGAAACGTTTTACCATTTATAAATATTTCTATTTCCAGTAACTAAAGTTTTATTTATTCGGTTAATTTACCTTTTACTTATTTTACTCCCTTCAATTTACCTTGAGCTTATTAAATGTCAAAATATTGCACGCCTAGAAGCGTTCCCAACTCCTTAAAGCTATGTAATATTTCCCTAGCGTCATTGAATTCTCGAGAGAGATGTCTGCCGTCTACGCTTTCGAAATTTTCGCGTTATTTAGGGATGTGTGGGCGTGAGCGAGCGCAATTACGCCGTCACTTTCCCATAAGGGATACATGTATCTCACGAGAGGGGGCGAATATGCCTTGAATAATTCGACATTGGAGGACGCGGGCGAATTGGCGAGCGAAGTTTTCAGGTTTGACGGCCATCTCAACGGCGCGGAACCCTGTCCGGTCTCTTCTTTTCAAAATGTATGAGCTCGCCCATTAGCGTTGGCGGATGGAGAGAAGGTCGTAAATGGGAACCCGGAACTTTACTCCTCTGTGCTGCACGGGTTGGTAGAAATCAGCGCCTCCGCCGACCACTGCCACGACTAAAGGCGAACTATTGAAAGGGTGATGCAATAGAGACGGTCGCTATACATCGAAGCCATTCAGAAATTAGAGGAGGTGGGAGTTTCAGATAACGCACTTTAGAGACCGCTTTATCGGATAAGGGCGATTAAGCCTATGCTGCCTTATCAGTCAGTGGATCTGTCAGGTTGCACTTCCATTGGTTTTTGGAGAAGGCTATATCGTCTTGAAAATTCATTGCTGCTCACTCCAAAGTCTTAAAGATGATCCCTAGTAGAAACTTAATACATTGTCCAAATCATGTTTAAAATATTTCGGAGGCATTTATAGTGTCATTTTAATGCTGTTTTTGTTCCAAGAATGCGTATTTTCGGAACATATTGCTAATAAGTTTTAAAATAGAAGCCCTGCTACTTACGCATTTATTATTGCGTGTTCGTCCCAGCATACAAATGGTTATATTTAAGAAATTCATTATTTTTTCATTTAATATAATTGTATTTAAGAGAGGCCATATTTTTTAATTAAGCTGAGTGTAAGCAGTAGGTAAGTGAAGAGGAGGTAGAGCGCGTTTTCGAGAATGAAGGATAACACTTTTTATTACATTTACCAACTTCCTTAATTGCGTTTTTCCTACTTCGGGGCATAATAATTACTACCTAGAATCGGGCTTCAGTGTTACGCTTTGCTAATATCGACGGTATTTTAATGTGAATTAATTAATGAACTTCTTTATACTCAACTTCTCAGTAATGATGCTTAATGTATGACAGTACTCTCGTTTTCACTGTTGGTTAGGTTCTGAGAAAGAGGATGACAAAGTCTCACTATCTTTTTCGTTACTTTGATGACGAAAGACAAACGAGCTGACACATTCACGTGCCTCTACCAAAATGAGATTAACCACGCAAGTTTTCGTTTGAGTAATATCAAGTTGTATACCCTTTTAACTGGACTTCCTATATATGCTTAAAGGGCGACAATTAATATAATAATATTATTTATAATACATCTACAATAAGCATTCATCCCATTTTAGAGGAAACGCACTCGTAATTCCCATAAGAATCGACGATATTAAATGAGAGACCTTTCAATCCTCTCCATCGTTGACATTTATCGTTGGCCTTAAACGCATATAACCTTCCTCTTGAGATTAAAATTCACTGTTATGCGCAAATTCCGTCAACTAAAGAATAAAAATGTATTTGTAATGTCATCATAATATGGGATTTAGTCATGCGTTACTGAGTCTGTCCATTTGTCCTAATTAGTCACGGATAGTCTATCAGCGTAGAGTAAACGACCGTTTGTAATTTATACAAAACAAATTGCAACTTTTGCCTTCCTCTACGATTCATCGCATCGAAATTCCGTTTCATACATGACGGTTATGTTTGTGGCTATCGTGATGAATAATGAGCTCTTTGAGTCTGTCTCGTAAAGGTCATGCAAAACTTCTGAATGGGCTAGCTACCACCGACATGGAAGACCAGGAATAAAGTGTATGACATTTTTGAAACTTGTATTGTAGTACCCTGGCATTAGCCTTTTACGTAACTAAAAAAAACACATAATCCTTAGGCGTCGAATAAGGAGGATGATTACCAACGAATGTAATTCTGAAAACTCATTCGAATGTTCTCAGATCGGGGCAATTTCGATTCGAATAGGAATGTTGTGATCTATGAGCGAAAGAAAGGCGTATGAAAGGTAGATGAGAAATAGGGTAAGAAGAGGAGGAAATAAACAGAGAAGAGAAGAGAGAATGAGAGAGGGATTTTCAAAGAGGAGGAAAGCCGGAGAAAGAGGCAGCAGCGGCAGGGGAAATGGAAAGAAAAGTCATTACATTACTCCAGCGGCGATGTCGAGGCGGGGAGCTGAGGAGAAGAGCTATTAGTCCCGTGAGTGGGGACCTACGCTCCCAATTAAATCCTCCACTTTGCCTCCGTCCTTTAACCTCTCCCACACATCTTCCGTCCTCTCCGCCCCCCTCCCGACACACTTTCCTTCTCCCTCGACCTCTCTCACCTATACGACGCACTTGTGCTTCTCCTCCCCTCACCGTCGGGCGCGCTTGTTTCCCGATCCTCTCTCTCTCTCTCCTCCTCCTCTCTCTCTCCTCCTCTCTCTCTCTCCCTTCATTTCCACCGACCACCTTCGACTTCACCTCCTCCCAAAAATCCTGACCAAACTCTGATCTCCATCCCGACCACGCCCCACCTGTCGCTTCCCACGGTTCATCGGGGCATGCGATAATTACGACGTACTGTCACCGTCGAGTACGTCTTGCTGGTTGGGAAATTCTACCGAAACCCTCTCTGCCGTTTGGGGAACGCCCACTCTCCTCCCTCGCGCGAATCGAATGCCTTTGTTGCTGCCGTGGCCACTATAGGATCCTGTCTCTACAGATGGTAGTAAAGGGCTGGCCGAAATGGATTCTGGGTTGCATGGAATAAAGGCTCGCTTCTAGAGGGAGAGAGAGAGAGAATATTGATAGAGGAAAGGAGTGATTGAGAGAACTATGCTGGAAATAGAGAACTAATTCTGCCATTCCTTTGCCAAGTCCGAGCAATTTAGTAATGACCTGAGGCTCCAGTAAAAGCTTCAATTTAATTTAATTTACTGAAGGACGAGATTAATCTGCTATTTTTCTAACGCTTTGAATGGTATAGGCAATAACTCAAAATATTGAGTTTTCATGTTGTTTTTAAGGTTTATTAAATATAGTTACTGTGATCACGGTTTATCTCTCAGTATGGTATTTAATACGCAGCTTTCAATGTTACTTATGTAAAGTTCGCAAAAAATATCGATTTAATTTTTTAAAAATTATGTCTACTTATGTCACTGTGTAAGTTAACTAAATCTCAAAGTTAATGTAAAATAATAGCTGACACATGAAATTATTGGGTGCATATAACAGTGTTGACGTGAACATTCCAGCTCTTAAGTAGGCCTCAGCGGCAGTTGACGCATCGTTGACTACAAAAGAAATTGTTCAAAAAAAGACCCATTGCAACCCAATTTATCTGTATAGCTTGTAAAGGAATGTTGTATGGCATTTCCACCAAGGATTTCATTCCTCTAAAAGCGTGTTAAACGGGGTGATAACTAAAGGAGTTAGATATGCAATTAATTGTACACGTTAATTAAACTTCAAAATTCAGTGTATGAATGTTTTTGCATTTTTAGCAGTTTTGCCGTTTTTTCCAAACCAAATCCTTATTACAGTAAGCAATACCGCGAATAACAAAAAATAAAATCCTTGCCTTCGTTACGCGAGCTGATATTTTTGGGAAACTTTCGTCGAAAACTTTCCGGATAAAAAAAAAAGTAAAAAGAAGATTTGGCCTCCGTTCGACCGCTTAATTCTCTTAAGTGCGGTTCCAAGTATTTCGGAGGTTGGGTGGAGGAGAGAAGAGAAAGTGGGAGAAAACGGCGGATAAGAGAGGCTTTCGAGGTTGTCCCCAGGGTTATTTACCGGTCCCGTAGAATCCCATCCCATCCACCTCTCTTTCTCTCTCTCTCTCGTTACCTTTCTCTGGAGAGACGGAATGAGAGAGCGAGATCATTGCACTCGAAGGAGCGAAACAATAAGGGGTTAGGCCGGAAAGAGAGAGAGAGAGAGATGGTAGGGGAGGAGAGAGGGTGAGGGGGGATGTAAGGGTGGAACAAGAGGAAAAGGTAGGTGGCGGACAGGAAAGGAGTAAAGGTCAGGGCGGGATCGGTGATGAAGGAGAGGTTTTTTAGAGGCAGACTCAATTGTGCTTTTTCTGGAGATGGAGGGAAACAATGGAATTCAGTTGGTTTGGAATGAAAAAAGGTTAATGGCTAAAAGGCTGAAAAGGAAAACCATACTTTATTATTCGAGGCTTATAGACGGAGGGGATTCATTCCGAAAAAAAAACCTGATTTTCTATACCATTTTCGTTGAGTTTCGCTCCCATTCTTTTGGCGATTTTTCATACTTACAAGGAATTTAATTCTTTGTGTTTTCATTATGTTTGCCGCGCAATTTTCATTGGTTGTGAAAGAACTTTTCATAAGAGAATAATTATAGAGTATTTTTTTGCGCAATAAAATTCATTATATTCCTTGAAACGAGCTATATGTGGTCTTTATATGCTTTAATTACGTATTTTATAATATTGTGGCGTGATGAAAAGGCTCTTCTTCTTTGTTTAACGAAAATTATTTATTTTTTTGTTACACTTATTTCGTCTGCAAATATTTTCTCTTTTTTTGACAAGTAAAAAAACAAATTTTATTGAAAAATTGCTTCTTTTAAATGTTTTCAAAAGTAGTCAAATATGTAATTAATGTTTTGAGCTTATTTTCTTGTAATGATGCTAACTCGATATCTTCGAGCGGTAACTTAACCCAATTTTCATTGCAGTGTATAACAAGGACCGCATAAGAATTACGCATTATCAAAATCGATTTAATGAAATTCCCATCTTTACGCAGAAAATATCTCTTCGATAATTAAAAATATCATTTATATGTGAAAATTGTTTTGGATAGTGACGTACTTTATACGCAGATTAAAGTGTTTGAGACTTCTTTCTACAAGAAAAGCTGTAATAAATCAAAGATAATATGGAAAGGGATAAAAGTAATTGTGTGAATAGCCTTGAAATAAAAAGTTTTTTCATTATCACAGTTTTGATTATACATATTCAGGATTTCTTTTTTTATTCTGAGTTACAGTTTTAGGTTGCAAGAGACTATAATTATTTCCATCAATCCCATTTTATGACTCAGAAGAAATTATTATAGCTCGTGTACGGTCACGTCTCAATTTTGCCCAAAATAGGTTGTATATTTTTAATTAAAATCAGAATATTCTAGTTGCTAACAAAAAAAGGCATCATAGAGTGAAGGGAAGTTTTTCCTATTTTTTAGTTTAATGTATCCAGAAATTATTCCGTTCTTCCAGAGATTTATTTAAATAAAGTTTGACGATGAATTCTGCCATAATGAATCATTAAAATACAAATTATCCCGCAGTATGGAATGTTCATGTACATCAAAGATGTTATTGGGGTATAGGTTGTATATAAATCTTTAGATATCTTCCTTTTTGTTGAGATTAATTTTGTGCTGTTTATCTCTGAATGTCCAAATGAAGAAAATCTGTTGGAGAATGCTCCCAAAAAGTTTAATTTTTTCCTGGATTTTCATTTTTAGTGTATATCACGTAGTTCTTTATTCTGCGCTTTTATTTTTTTATCTACACATTGCCGGAATATTTCCCTTCCTAAGAGTATGGTAAAATGTTAAGGGTATAGTGAGGCAATAAAACCAAAGCTAACGTATTATTAAAGGGAGGAAGATCATAACTCCGGTAACTATAATTTGAACGCAGGATAAAACAAAATATAAGATTTTAATTGAACTAGCCTTTGTGTTACTTACGAACCTCAGTCGAAAATAGAGTATTTTACGTTTATCTAAAACTCCCTTAATTCTGGAATGTATAATTTTTAATTTTTTTGTGAATTATTTATTTGTAATAAAATATTTTAAATTTTAGTGTTTCATAAAGATTTGAACCTATTAAAATTGTGCTATGTCTTATCCGATTTTACGCATTAAAGTGTGCCGGCATATTCCTTTCGTAAATAAAAGCGAAGTCGAAAAAGATCGTAGTTCTATAAAATCATGCATTGAAAAGGCTTCCTTCTGTCTAGACGTCCTAAGAACTCCACTCCCAGTTCTCTAGAGACGTATTGCTATATGAGTTATTCAAAATAAGAAATACTAAGATAACGGGACTGGGTTTAACTTAAAATAATTAGAAATAAAATTTAAAAAATAACTTTTATATTTTGCGCTAAACCTTTAAAAATAAAATTTGATTTACTAGATGTGATTAAAAACTTTTGTAAAAGTTATATGACTTTATAAAAGTGTAAGAAGGTTGAAAGCCGTATAACTTTTACAGAAGTTTTAAATAAAGTCTAGTATTTCAAAATTTAGTTCTTTCTATTTCGTGCAGAACATAAAAAGTATTTTTTAAATATTATTATTAATTATTTTATTTTTTACTTTTTGGTCTAAATAAATAAAACGATATGCTTTATTAAACAATTAATAATGTAGTAACTTCCGATGGAACTTCATATTTCCACGCGCCTGAATAAGAGTGCACTTTTTTATTTACAAAAGAAATGTAAGCATCAGTGTTTCCGTTTTATATTCATTTTTTGGTACGTGACGAGTTTAGAAGCAAGGATTATTTCAATTTCAAATCCTTTTGGGTATCCACAGAATTCGGTGGTGGGGATTTGGGTAAATATTTGCATTTCTTCCTCCTGGTGCTGCAGCTCCCGGATCTCTCGCAATTTCGGATGGAAATAGGAATCCGTCGGACAGTGATATCCAAAATAGAAAGCGTATTTCGGAGGATGACACACACTGTTTTCCCAACTTCATTCCCCTGCATTATCTTCCTACCAATATCATGGTGTATTTACTCAGGTGACCTCTCGTTTAATCGAATACAAACATAAATACCAAAGAAATTACGATGAGAATCCTTTCCATTTCTATGGAGGCAGTGTAGATGAAATCTTACTTGTTGTACTAGTTCGTTAATTAAGGATCTGGCTTCTTCTCTTTGATTGGTTTTCTTTATATAAATGACAATGCCACTGATAGCATTTTCCATCTCGCCTGGCGGTGCTTAAAAAATTAATGTGTCAAATGTTTAGTACGGAGGATCAGTTTAAATAGTGCGGTGCCATTTATAAGTTTAATTAAATTTGTCGAGGTGGTGACGGTAAAGTTACTCTGAATTGATTATACCATTAATTTCATTACAGTGATTTTATGCTATTTTGGAAATAATTCTTTTTATTTCATCTTAAGGCCAAATATGAAATTTTTACTCTCCTTTTATTTAAAAAATGGAAAGTTCTACTCATTCAAATAACTTGGTTCATATTTTTTGAATGGGAATATTAATATCTTTTATTCGTATACTTTTAAAAAATATTGAATTTACTTTCCAGTAAGCCCTTCACATATTTAGGCAGTATTAGTCAGTTGCATCATAAATTTTGATGGTTGAAATTTATATCGGAGTAATACATGAATCGTTTTTTGACCTAATCTTTTGAAAATTCCGGATTTATATAATTTTTTTCTGTACGCAATATGGCATTATGTTACAGAAGTGAATTACTATAACTCCTATCAAACGAATAAAATTTCAAGATAACTAAATAAGTTATTTTTCTGGATAAAATCTAGGTGGAAATCTCTCTTCATTTCTCGTCATTTCTCTCTCGGCTTCCATCGAGTTGTTCACGTGCTGGAAAAATTTCAATGTCACAGAAAAGGAACTAAGAGGAGCAAGTGGTTACGAAATAAATGCAGACAAAAGGGATTTACATGGGGGATCTGTGCATCCTGTATCTGAAATAGAAAGCCAACAGCAACAAATACATTTCCTTAGAAATTCGAGTCTAAGTCTATCCCATTAAATTACTTGAGAGGTGAAAGCTCATTGTTGCGCATTGTGACAAAACTCTAGTTTTAATTTCTTGCCACCATTGAAAATGTTATTTTCGCCACCGTTTTCGATCACAATTTGTTAGCAATTAGTTAATGGAAGGGTCATTTAACTATCAACTCTCATTGGTGTCATCTACCAAATATATTAGTTTTAGTTAGACTGTTCTACACGTTTATATATATTTTATATGCTGTAATTTTCGTGCTTCATTGATTTTTATTTACTAGGTAATTTTTGGGATATAGTTCCTGCTATTTTCTTCAATTACATCCTTATCATTAGTTGTATTCATCTACTAAAGAATTATTAAGCTCGTTTAAGGCTAAAAATAAATAAGCACCTAATTATAAAAAAATTGAAAAAGTACTTATCTCAGGTATCTCCAGTAGCCATAACAAGGTTATGAAAAAAAGGACTTATTTTTATTCGGTGATCACGAATGAATTGTTATGGCTATTGGAGGTAACTGATATAATTACTTTTTCAATTTTCAAACCTAATACATAAGCGCTTTCTTTACTTGTATAAAAGTTTGTCTAACCGTCCGTCTTTCCATCCGTCTATACGGGAAATATCTCAGGAACCCTGCAACAAGAAACCAAATTTTCATGAAAATTAAATGAGATGAGAGAAAATTAAATGAGAGCTAGACATGATGTAAATTTCGTGGATCTAGGATCAGTTGCTTGGACGTAATCGAAATAAATTGCTAAATATGCATTTATAGCAATACTCCGATGGATATTTAGCAGTCGGTAAAAAAAGTCTTACGTAATTTACTCTGCAATTATTCTCCCACTTGTTTTGATATTGAAGTGCTTATTCGGAGTTGAAAGCAAACCACATATTTACGAGTGTACTTACAATCTGTTTACACTCATAAAATTAGCAAAGGCATCTGTAATTTCTTCACCAATAATGTATCCACTTGATCTGACATGGAAATATTCTTAAAATGTTTGACAATAAATGCTCGCCCTATTAAAAAATCGATTACTTGCCCCCGAAGCCTGTAGAAATTATATCGGCTTTGGAATATATATAACTCCTCAAGAACTTTTTTTATTGAATTAAACGCTGGAAACCATCTCAACTCCTCCACGTGGCGGAAATGTTTTTAATCGGGTAAGAATTTTTCGGACAGGGAAAAACCCAAAGTGATCTCAAATTAGGGAAATGAGAGGAAAGAATTGGGGCGCATCCTTTTTCCCGTCGTCCCATCCAGAAGGCACTTCCGATCTACCTGTCTGATCTGCGTCTCTCTCTCTCATACCCGCGATTCGTTTGATCCATCTCCTCCATAGACGCCCTTTCGCAATTCGGCAGGGGTGAGGAATACCCTCGTCACCTGTCACGGACAGTATCTCAGACATCCGATTCGAAAATCCCAACGACGCGTTAGCTCTGCCAATGCCTGCCTAGATGCGATGAGGATGAAGTCAGCGTGGACTGGGGATGAGGAAAAAGTGAGCTCGGCGCTCATTCCCCGTCAGTCACTTCTTGGCACAGGAATCGTAGCAGTGCCATTTTCGCTATTCTACGATTTTATAGAGCTAAATATTGCACCTAGAGATATTGTGGAAAGAATTAACTCGGTGGTTATGTTTGCTAAATAGAATACTGAATATTGGGGCTTGAAAGTTGGTTTGGAAATTTTGTTGATTAAAAAAACATAATTTTTTCGATATTACTATTTTCTTCGTTGATTAACAAATGCTTGAAATTTCCAGTCTTCTGTATTAATTAATTAATTAATTTATCGACAAATTTTCAATGATTGCAAGAAATTTGCAATAATTTTACGTTGAATTTTATTCTGCATTTGCGTAAATACATCCTCATCCGTTTAAGGAAATATCTCAAAGCACTTTTCAGCAAAAGATGAGGATTACCCGTTAATTAGCATGGCAAAGTGAAACTTCCAATTAACTTCCACAACGAGCAATCTATATGTAATCTGTTGGGCACGGTAGGGATAGGAGATTAAATTACGGAAAAACCATCAGTTGCCCAATTAAAACCGTTCGAATCCGTTTGATTTAAATAACGTGGAGATTACCTCTCACCTTAAGGGGAGGGAGGAGGGGGATCGTTTGGTTGCGAGGAAAACAATTCGTTCTATTTCGCGGAATCGACCTCCGCTACTCATTAATCGGATTAGGCTCAAAAGGTACCGTACACGAAGCCTATAAATTCCCGATGTCCACGGCGCCTAGATCAAAGGGCATTTTCCGTTCGTTTTAATCCAAACGATGCCAATTTGTAATAGGTCATTGATCCTACAAAACTGGGAAGCGGTACTAAGCTCCGGGAGGGAACAGAAATGCTAAAAGAGAGGGAGAGGGGAGGGGGGAGGGCGGGGAGAGGGGGGGGGGAGGGGGGGAGAGGGGGGGGAGAGAGAGAGGGAGAGGGGGGGAGAGAGGGAGAGAGGGAGAGGGGGAGAGGGGGAGAGAGGGAGAGAGAAAAGGAGGATGATAGAAAAAAGTGAGGGGGATAGAAGAAAGGGATGAGAAGGAGAGAGGGAGAAAGCGAAGAAGGAAGATGGGCAGAAAGGTGTGGAGAGTAAAGGTTAGGCATGGGTAGAGGGGTGAGAATGAAAGGGAAGGGGAGTGAGGGGAATTAAGGTGGATGGAGATGCAGGGACAGTGTGTGTGAGAGAGGAAGGGAGAAGAATAGAAATTCTCACCCTCAGCGGAGTAATAGTCTTTAGCGAATAATGTAGTGAGCGTAAGGTCTACAGCTAATCCAATGAGAGAGAGAGAGAGGATATAGATCACAATGGGAAAGGTGCACAAGGGTCGCCGCTCTCTCTCTCTCTCTTCTCGGACCCAAGTAACCCTTCAACGATCGTGCCCTCTCTTTCATCGAGGTAATGGGTAGAATGAATAGAGGTGTTGTTGGGAGGAAGAAACGGAGGATTTGTGCAAGTTGGCGAAAGAAAGGAGAGAAAGGAAGAGGACAGATGAGAGGTTCGGGAGGGAGGAAGCGCAACAACAGCGGGGCAGAATGAGAGGAAAAAGGAGGAGAAAGTTGAGAGATAACGTAGTATATAGCTGCAGGTGTCGTAAGGATGGCACAAGCACAGGTGAAAATTGGACTTAACGGTCTAGATTCGTGATTTTTCTTGTCAAGTTTATTTGGGGTCTTTTTTTTTACCTTCACTGTAATCTTGAGTTTAAATAAGGCGAATGGAGGAGTGGAATGAAAAATAAAAATCGCGTGTATCGGTGTCACTTGAAATAACGAAGGACAGAAAGTTGCTGAGGACTCAATTTTCGTGGGAAACAATTTTTTTTGGAGTCATTTTTACCTTCACTATAAACTAAGTTTAAATAAGGCGATTGGAGGAGTGGAATGAGAAATAAACATCGTGTTTATAGATATCGCTTGAAATAACGTAGGAGAGAAAGTAGCTGAGAACTCAATTTTCCTGCGAAATAATAGAGAGTATTCTGGGAAAACTGATAATCCATATCTGTGGCTATACTAAAATTGAACGTTAATTGGGACCAGTGGTAAAAAGAAAAGTACGCGTGGTGAAAAGTACGCGTGGTATTAATTGGTGAAAATTTACAAGACACGAAAGAGTCTTACTAAGACGTGATTTGTGGACATTAAATTCAAAGTTCGCCTTGCTGAGATCAGGTATCGTGGGCAATAAACCAATCTATTATGGCCAATAATTGATAAGAGTTTTTTAAAAAATATTGAAGCGCATCGTTTAATATATTAATATTTGAGACGACTCGTTTTAATTTAGACGTTAGGTTAGCTTATAATTTTCTCCTAATACCTCCAACCATGGGTTTTGTTTTTAAAAAGTGCATCTCTAAGAAAAAACAGATTATTCCCAATTTCCTCGTTTCCGTGCTTTTGTGGCATAAAGTGAATTCAAATATACCGCTTTCTAAGCAACAAAAGTCTTGCCCTACGTATACACAGAGGTCAGATATACACTATATGAGGAGGAGAAAAACTCTCCTATCTCTGAATCACAGAAACGGTGAGCCAGGACTATCATTTATGGGGTCGGTACAACCCAATATCTCCATAAGGAGTAAGTATACATGCGCCTTTTTGTCCTGTTGTGGCGGACGCTGCAGCAAAACCGAAATAGGTTTATCTTAAACTTAACTTCCACAAGGTTAAGATGGGAGGCTCGGGACTGGAGGAAAATCCTTTTACCGGAATTAGATTTAGATACGGAGGAACTGCAGGCTGGGAAGATAGAGGACATATAGAGCTCCGACCTCCTCAAAATATACCAGAGGCGTCTCTCGAAGAGATTTTACCGTGTCGTAAAAATCGCCTAAACCGACGGTCATGTCGCTCGGCCGAACAATGGAGGCTACGAAGGAAGCTCTGTTTGTCTCTCTGATATGGGAAGAACGGAAGGGATGGAAAATGTAGATGAGAGAATAATAAGACAATTTGAACGAAGGAAGAAAGGGAGTTAAATCATTTTTAAAAAATATGAAAAAAATTAGATCATTTTGTCTTATAGTAATAACGAAACATATGAACCGCTCAGATGCTATTTCTCCTTCCGTATCAAATTAAACCTATCACAACATGTTAATTCAATTCGATCGAAAAACAAATAAATATTAACGTGCTGTACTAATCTTATATGCCGTACGATAAAGTTAATACCTATGTTTGGAGGATTTTAGTATAGAAAATTGCAGGAAAAATTCATTTATACGCCATCAATTACAGTTATCAAAAACATCATCAGGATAAAAAATGTTATTGCATGAATAATTCGCAGTTGATGCAATATTAGCTTTACTTGACTAATAAGTCAATGATCGTTATTGCAGCCCAGAATTCAATATGCAAATTGAATTAAATCACTCCGACAGCCATAAAGAAGGAAATGAAAACCACATTTGCTTTACAACCATGAAAAATTGGTCGTACGCTATTATTGGAGAGGCTTCGTTTGTCAATTTGATTTAAGCACTCACTTATTCGCTTTGGAACCGATTTAACGCTAGATAAAAATTTTGAAATACTGATCAAATCGATCGATTAACGTGATTTGTGTATTCGGGTTTATGAAAATGAGAGTATTTTGAGACTTAAAACAGCGTGAAACATTCAAGCAGCTCCCAACTTCCTTCTCCCTCCTCTCTCGAACGATCCAATATCCCGTAACAGTGAGATCCCTAGTAATTCGCCATCCCACAAGAAACCGTTCCCATCATCCTCTCCAACCTGTTTTCCCCACCCTTTCCTTCCGCTACTCTCCCCCCTGCGCTTTCTCCTTTCACCGCCGGAAGTTCGCCCCATCCTTTCTACCTCATGGCTCAATCCACTCCGCCCATTAACCTGCGTTAATTAATCTTCGACTCCCCGCCCGCCCGCACACTCCCGGCAGCACTGTTGACAACCACCTTAGCGGTATTTGTACCCTAATACGCCCAGCCCCTTCCATTTGTCACTCCCTACTGTATATCTCTCATTCTGAGCTCATATATATATATATATATGTATATATATTCTCAATATTCCATTTTCAAAATTTTTACCACTGGTTGTAACGAAAAAAAATTATCTCAGAGGCTTCTTTCATTTTTTATATTTTCTGCGTAGTACTGAAACGGAATTTCAATTATTATTATAAATTTACGGTAAAAGATCCCGTGCAAATGTACACACTCCGTATTTACGTCTGATTCATATGTGGATAACTTATGAAACAGACAAGAACGTATCAAAACTTGGTTATTTATATGTTTAGTTTAATTGGTTACGATCACAGCGTTAGAGGTGATATTTCGAGTTCTCGTCGAGTAATGGATAGCTCTAAATAAGAACGTGTGATAGATAAAAAATTATTAAAATCCGGAAGTTGTATAAAGAAAAATTCCTCGAGGGATGATCCATGCCAGTGTCTTACAACGAATTGCGTCGTTACATACAGTTGCCTGATGAAAGTTGGACCGATGGGGGACGGCGGACATTTAAGTTAGCTATGTACACATTGATGTAAGTATAAGAATAGGTATCTTTGCACCGTCTTCAAAACGCAATTAAGATATAATGCGACGCAGCCTCGGCCGATTCTCTCTCTTACAATTCGATTCTCGAAAGTGGTCGGAATTCGAACGAATTAGAACAGCCAGACTGTTGAGTTACACCAAACTTCCATTATGATTTGCTCCTATTCTCAGTCCTTTCTGCTCGCGCGCCATATAACGCAGTTTCCATCTCCAATCAAATTAAACTGCTTCATTCAGAATCATCCCCCTTCTCATTCCCGTTCTCTATCCGCAGTCGAAATCCTCCTGTGCCGCTTAATTTCGCCCCTTTTATCGAATTACGCCCTGCAACGCGGTTAACAATTCGGAGTGAAAAGACACGTGAAGGGAAATAGAGGAGGAAGGGGGGGAAGAATGAAAAAAGAGAGGGTGCGGAGTTGGCGTGGGGGATCGAAGGGAAAGTTAGGAGGTGGTGTAGGTGGGCGTGGTTACTTGGCGATATCCAACGGATGAAAGGTCGCTTTTTTTCGCTAATTAATCTACTTCTCGACGTTTAAAAATGTTTTCATTTTATTGTTTTTATATTATATCGACTGCTTTTATTTTACTTTATAATGTCGACATTTTTATGTCATTATACGATGCTAGATACTTTTTAAGCTATTGAAATTGAAACAGAAATTGTGCTTTTTGAAAACTATGATATATTTCGTCTTTAATATTTGCTACACGGAAAGGGAACTTCAGACTATTTTCTCTAAATTTTCTTCTAAACTGTCTTGAGAAACCCTTCCTTATGTTCATATAATAGTTCCGCAGTCAACTGTGCGTTCGATCCTAATAGTTACTTAAAAGAATAGATATTTTATTTTACTTTATACGGTCGACATTTTCATATCATTATACGATGCTAGATACCTTTTAAGCTGTTGAAATTGAAACAAAAATTGTGCTTTTTAAAAACTATGATATATTTCATCTTTAATATTTGCTACACGGAAAGGGAAATTTAGGCCATTTTCACTAAATTTTCTTGTAAACCGTCTTGAGAAACCCTTCCTTATGTTCATATAATAGTTCCGCAATCAAACGTGCGTTCGATCCTAATAGTTACTTGAAAGAATAGATATTTTATTCGGATATTTTCCCATTTTTAAGCGAGACAGTTTTCTGATCCGCGATACAATTTATGATGTGAATTTTTTTCTGTCTGAATGAGAATAAAGGCACCTTATTATTAAACCATTATAATATATTGAAGGCTTATTTAATTTGAACTTTTTTCATAAAGAAAAGTATTTGTCGAATAATGCCCTCGTAGCTATTACTATATTAGCAACTAAAATATGCACCGAGATGCAGAATACTTTCACAACTAAGGATAATATTTTGTTGAATCTGACTTTATTTTACCCAATTAACAGTAACAATATATGTTAATCCTCGGTTGGCATTTTCGAGCACAAACCTCCCGAACCTTTTGTATCCTTGACCTTATGCATCCCACCAAACATTTCCTACCCATCCGTTTGAGCACACTTGTTACTGCTTATGATCGTGTGCATGTGCGTCCATTCGAACAATTTCTAGTCTACGCGAATACCCCTAGTTTTCTGAAGTTTTTTAAACTCCTCTATTCCCCCGTTGGAGACTGCTAGGAGAGAGCGATATTAATCCGTTTCGGGCCCTATACATAATCCTATAGAACGCTATGAATTTTGGGGATCGGGTTTATGTTTCAAGGTCTGAAAAGGGTACGAGCAATGATGACGTTGAATCGTTCGTCTGAGATGCAAATTGAGTCCCTGAACTTCTAACAAACGCAACCCACTCCCTTTCCCCCCCCCCCTCTCTCCCTTTCCACAGGGTTTTGCAGTTCCTTCTCCAACGCCTTTCACATTGGTCCCGAGAAGTCATTCGCGTGTAAATTGCATCGGGAAATTCGAGTTACGAAATTTGGAAAGTTTCAAATATTATATTAAACTCCTTACTTCATTAGCAAGTATATATGGAACATCGTTTCTATGAAAAAAAAAAACGCTACAACATACATTGTACAAACTTTCTCAAATATTATTGCGTCGTTTAGTTATCTTTAGAAAATGAAAACCGTATCAGCCGGTTTTTAGAAAATCCAATTTTTCTTAGTATTGCCGAAGAATATTCACTGATTGAGAAAAATGAAATATGTAGTATTATTGCAGACGTATACTCAAGTAACTGTACGAAATTTTATCAAAATTGTTTTAGCCGTTTTTGAGAAAATCAAATTATTGTTAAAGCTGCCTAGAATAAACTAGCCTTATATTCTATTTTGAGATATATGAACTATGTAGTATTATTGAAGACGTAAACTAAAGTAACTGTACGAAATTTGATCAAAATCGTTAAAGCCGTTTTAGAGAAAATCAATTTGTTGTTAAAAATGCGTCGAATAAACTTCCCTTAATTATTAGCAATGTCAACCATTTCTTCATACGAGATTTCATTCATTTTCGCTTTTTTTAGAGCCCGTAACAGACAGACAGACGGCGTTACGAGAACCACTTTTTCGGACTCGGCGACATCTAAAACTTATATTTCCGTAAAAATCTCGAGGCCGAATTTTTTCGCGATTACAATGCTTTCTCAATATACTTCGTATATGAGAAAGTAAAAATATGAATTATGAGCTCTATGTTTAAATAATGATGATGAATGGTGTGTATTTGTGCGTGTGTGAGCAAAATAAGGGTCCCTGGCGTTGGAGTAATTCCTCCTAAACCCGGAGTGTTTGTTAGACTGCATGTGTGTTTTTGTTCCCTGGCGTGGAGTAAATTCCCCTAAACTTTCCTTTTATAAATATCTTTATGGTTATTGGGAGGTGTCTCCATTCCTTATCATTAATTCTATGTTTTGAGTTATTGCAATAAATTACTCTGATATTATTAAAGTATTTTTAAGGAAAATGTTTGTTTAATCTTTGTTTTCTGCTTTTATTTAGTGTGTTGCAAAGTTTAAATTGGTGATTCGATTCGTTTATTTGCTAGAACGCAACATTTTTTGCCCCCGATCTAGGAAACAGGGATATAAAATCCATTTACATTAACTCATGTGTTGGTATTTCAAACGAGAGAGCCAATTGAAATTGTTCCAGATTAAAAAAAGTTGAGTCACATGCAGGCCCTCTCAGAGGTCGAGAGGGGCCCGGTCCACTTCCATTTTTTGAGGCCCCCGGGATATTAAAAAATGAAGAAATGCCAAAACAGGGTTGGAAAAATTGTGGTATATTTAAATGTTTACATTTAACAAATTAACGCTTTTAACAAAAAAAAATACAATGCAATAATTTGTAATAAATGTTCTTTTTTATTTAACGAGTGATTTTTAGCACTTTTCTGTGCAAATTGACCAATTATTGTGGAAAAATTTAGTTTTCTAGCAATGTCACAGTTTATATTAAGCATAGCAAGGCCATTCAAACGATTTTGTCCCATAGTTGAACGGTGGTAATTCTTGACCTGCTTCAGCACATTGAAAGATCGTTTACCTGAAGCTACTAATGCATGTAGACTGAGAAAAATCCTCAATGCAACGGTGACATTAAGAAACACACCAACAAATCCAAGTTGGAGTATTTCTTGAAGCAATTCCTTTGGCTTACAATTCAGTTTAAAGTTCACGGAATGTATTCGCTTGAGGAAAATGACCTCGTCACACAGATCTGTTGATATTTCTTTGGTGTACTTTCTTTGGAATTGTTCTGCTGATGTACGTAGATCTTCGCTACTCAGGCTATTAAATTGCCAGAGAAACCCAAACAGGTTACATATTACATTAAGTGATTCAAACCGCTTTCTATGACCAGATAAAATGGAGTCAACAATAACAAAGAAGACATTGATTCTCTAACGTTGTTCAACATCGGACTCATTACGAATCTTGCGGTTGCAGGTAACCTCAGATGAAATGCCAATATTCTGAGCTACTAATTTGGTCTAACTTAAGATCGCATCTTATTGTTCACGAAGCTGCTGAATGCCAGAAATGAGACTTTCAATGTTACCCCTCTCAACACCAAGTGTATCGTTACGTGCTTCAATCAACAGATTAGTCTGGAGGATCATTGTAAATAACTTAACCAACAAAGATGGCATTAGAACACATTCAAATTTGGACATGTATTTTGGTTAGAATTAAGTTCAGTTCGAACCTGTGCAGTGAGATTGAGAGATTCGAGTTCACTTAAGGCCTTTCTTACTTCCACCAAATGATATGCAACTAGTCGTACACCATCAATCCGTGCAGACCTCCTAGTTTTGGACATCCCATGCAGTGAAACTGGAAAAAGTTGCTTCAATATTTCCCTCCTTTGTGGACTGCTATTGAATAAGTTGTACATTTGCTGTATAGTTCCAAAGTAAGTGATAGCCTCTTTTCACGATTCGGCACAGCCAACACCTATAAGGTGTTAATGTGTGGTTTCCACAGCTGGAGAAAATGCATTTTGAGTTATGCTCAAGGAGAACTGATTGTACGCCGTTATACTTGCCAACCATGTTAAATCCATTATCGTAGGTTTGACCAAAGCAGAGTTGAAAATCTAACCCAAACTCCTCTAGAATTGTTAAAACTCGAGCAGCAATTTCCCTTCCAGTTTTTTAGTGATATTAAAAACCTTTCTTCCATTGAAAATGTTGAGCTGATGTCGACAATCTTTACATACCGAATTACAATAGTTGTTTGTTCTTTGTTAGAACAATCTGGCGCGGCATCAACAATTATTGAAAAATATTTGGCATTTCGTATCTCATCAAGAATAAATTTTTGTGCGAATGAGCCACGAAGTTCAATGAATTCATTCTGTACGCGCGTGGAGAGATAATGTACTTGCTTGCGCTTTTGATTCTCTTGCGACTTTCAAACCTTTTTAACATGTCCAAGTGGTTCATATTTGCTGAGCAGTTCAATTATGCCTAGAAAGTTTCCATTGTTGTGATCACCTATGCGTTGACTAGAACCAAAGAAAGCCAGTCCCCGTTCAGAAAGAAAAAGAATGACATCCAGGATGCGCTCCAGAATTTTCTTCCACGAATTGACCTCTGTAGTGAGTTCAGCCAAAGGTAAATTCTCTAGTGACTTGTCCGCTGATGCTGCCCTACTAGCTGATTTCCATGCCACATAGCTTTCTTTGTGTGATGTTGAACTCTCATGTGATGGTATTCTGTCTTTCAACTTTCTCCAGCCTCTGTTGATGCTCCATCCTGTTTCATTGGAGAGCAGTGGTGCATTTGTAGAACTTTTATTGGAAATGAAGCATGGGACACAATACAGAGATTGTTTGACTGTACTCCGACATAACCAGTCTCTGGTCAAGTTTCACCATTAGGTAAAATTTTTGTCAGTAGACGAATAGGAAAGGCATGATTTTCAGCATCGCGTGGAATGTTACTTGGAATTTCAAAGGAATTGATTTTGAGAAAAGACTGCATTTGGGCAGCATTGTTCTTGTCAGTAACTCCGATGTCATTCACAGACAAAGCTGTAGTACTGATGACTGAATCTTGATGCATAAGATGTACATTTTCCTGTTGCTGATAAGTTTCTTGATTGCAAATGGAATATTCTGATGACTTTCTTGGTACTGTTGCTAACACATCTCTTTGCATACTGTCATCATGGTTAGATATTGGCACTGAAGCAGAGCTGCAAACCACTTCAAAATTTGGAGTGGTTCGGTTCGCGGTTCGGTTCTAAATTTTTGGAAGTGGTTCGCTTCATGGTTCGGTTCAGATTAGAATTTTGACAAGTGGTTCGGTTTGGTTCGGTTCAACTAAATTAATCATTTGAAATACTATTCAGAAATAATTTATCCAATATAAACATTACACATTCAGTATCAATCTGTAAGTAAATCAATCAGCAGTCATTATTATTTTAAATGAAAGAAGAATTTATTTAAAGAAACGGAAATTTTATATTTTAAATATATTACAATACCATCATCATCTTCATTTACTTATATTTAAAAAATGGTATTTTTGATCCTAACATGACTTTTATGTTGATTGTTGTTTACATATCAATTAAAAATTCTCTGAATGGATTCATTTCAAATTCATTTACCGACATAGACAATCATACATAATCAGAAAGAAAATGCGCCTGTAGCTTAAACCGCTTTTGAGATTATCCCTGGATGGACGGACAAACCGAAAACATAAAAATGTTTTAAAGAAATCATTAAAAATCAAAGAAAATTAGTCCCTCGAGCATTTTATTTTATTTTCTTACCTGTAATACACATTATTTAGAGGAAAAAAGATTTATAACAAGGGCCTTACCACCCGTCTCCCAATATTTAACCTCTCTAGTTCTACCATCCGCACTTGCCTTTATTTTTCTTATTCCCACACACATACCCATTGCCGCATTGATAATTTCCTCCCTCCTCTCTCTGGGGTTCACCCTCTCTCCGTCTTCCACAAAGCCTTTCTTTTTAGTCCTATAGTCCTTCCTCCATCTTTCCCCAATCCCTCCCGAGATGGTCTCCAGCCTTTCTTTCCCCTCCCCCTTTATCCTTTTACAAACTACCCTCCGCAGTAACCCTCTGACAATGAGACAGGTTCCTCCTTTCCCTCCCCTCCATTCCTTTCCGTCTTAAAAACTACCCTCCCTCCCCCCCTCTCTACCCATTTCTCTGTTTATACTTTCTATTCTCACCATATCTGCACCTGACGATAGCATTGTAATGTCGAAACCCGGGTCGTAAGAGAAATAAAAACAATGGAAGTTACAAAGCGTTATTCCTTTGGTTCATTTATAACAAATAAAATAAAAAATGTTCCCTGTATTTATCAAGGGTCTAGGAAAATTCTTTTCCGTAAGCCCTTATTAAGATTTCCGTGATTGAATGATAGATTTAATTATTGAAGTAGAGAGTTTCTTGATTTCCAGTGGCGATGATGCACGGCGTCTCAATTTTTCCAACTTTCAATAATAAATTTATGTAAATAAAATATTTTAATTAGTTAATTGGTTAAATAATATGGAATAAAATTTACTCTGAATGAATTTATTGATCTTGATGCTTTAGCTGCTGCTTCACTTTCTTGTTTACGCCGTCTCTTGCTTGCGCCACTTTCATATCTCCTCTTCATAGTGAAGGGTGATCTATTAAAATACGGAATGAAAAATTAAAATATGGAATGAAAAATAAATTCAAAAGAAAGAGAACTCCTGTTTTCTAAATTTAATAATTTTATAAAGAATAAGCAAATTGTTGTTGTATTTATTTGGTAGAGAGTTAAGAACACAACGCAGCCCTGTCTGGAAATTACGAACTATCACAACATTTGAATGTGTGACGAAATTTGCAGTACTTATCCACTAATGAAGAACAAACAACAAACAAGTCGGACGGACTCGTAGCGTAGTTACAGTTGTGACAATAACTAGACTCCCGTGATGGCTCCTTTGCTCCCCTGCAACGCTGTTGCCAGTGTCGCCAAGCGCTAAGCCAGTAGGAAGTGTACTGCTTGCCGCTGTTTATGTTAACACATAGTGCATTAGATGCGGTGTGGCCCAGTAATGGGACACAAGTTTTAAATTGTATGATGAACATCTTCTTTCAATCCTGTCAGTGTATCTCTGTGTCTGTATATATAACCTCATTTGGAGAAAACGTCAAAAGTAAATTTGAGGCCCTCCGTGAATCTGAGGCCTGGGCCAAATGGCTCTCCTGCCTCCCCCCACCCCCCCTCTGTGATAGGCCCTGATCACGTCATTAACACTTTTCTTTGCAAATCAGATGTGATAGGTCTCAATCGTAAAAAAATCGAAGGAGATCAAGATTTCGACATTGGACATTATATCGTATTCATATAAAACTCGAACACGCTAAATAAGAAAAGAAGAAATGAAAAAAGTATTAAATCACAATAGATTTAAGAGGTTAAAATAAATAAATTCTTGGAATTTAAAGCATGAATGAGTAAATGAATTTGAACAAATATTAATTGGGAAAAGACCAATATTTTTTTATTGTGTATTAGGTTATAAATGGGGTTCGTTGTGTTAATATTTCACTATATATTCCTAGGAAACTCTTTAGCTTGAAATTTGTTGGATGCAGCCTTTTCATAATAAAAACGATCCAACTTATAAGTTGTAGTAGAAAAAAATGAGTTAGGAAAGATATATCAAACAAATGTTTTTCACTATAGTGAAAATATATTTCGAAATATAAGGATTATGAATGTGTACTATAGAGATGTATTGAGATTTTGCTCCAATGATATTTAAGGTATCACTATACTTTTATGTGAAACTATTGAAATAATGAAAGTAGTGACGGAAATGGTTTCGTTAGAGGAAAAAAATTTAAAAAAAGATAAAAGGTAAAAAATTAATATTACCTTTACGTTTTTGACGAAAATCTACTATAAATTATATGTATCTATATAATTCTCACAGCCGATAACACATTTCAAAATGTATTTTATTTGGTTTTGATAGAAACGTCCCCCTGCACAGAAGCTAGAAGAGTTTTTTGAGAAAATTTCTCTCCTTCCATCCATTTAGTTACTCAAAGCAACACAGAGACACCCTCCTCGGAGAACTTTGACAATGAAGTTAGTAGTGGGACGCCTGCTCACAGTTCTGAGAGATGAAACAGAAGTGGATGAGGTTTCGAGTAGAGGAAAAGACAACTC
>JAXCHB010000089.1:3000000-3235000 GCA_036926305.1 Uropetala carovei | reverse complement strand
TGCCATAAATGCTCCAGCGGAAACATTCGCAATTTGTGTTTGCATGTAAAATTAATTTTTAAATCGCCCAAATACAATTTTGTTCAATGCGGAATAATAATGTCTTACTGTGAATTGGATAGTTTTGGAAAAAATTACTCGCTTTTTGTTTTTCACATATCTGCTATGATTTAACTCTTTCGGCGATACAACCTTAAAATTAACTCAGTCTTGTAAGGAGAGTATGATATTTTAACAAATTATTATGTGAAGTAATCCTTCCTTAGAGATTCCTTTTTTCATGTAACACCCATCCGACATTTTTACGATTCGCAATGCTCCTGAGTCGCCGACCTCTTTTAGAGGTAACGAAATTCAATGCTAATGTAGAAATGAAAATAGACACTTATAATTCAATATTCTCTCAACGCAGGGGATAATCCAAATCTACGTACTTATAAATATTTCATGGCGATGCGCGGAGACCGTAGTGTTTTGTATGCTGTTGAATCACGGCATTATTCTACCTTTCCAAGGAGATCGTTCGAGGAAGCGGCGCAGATGCACGTTGGACCTCGAGGACCGCAACCTCAATGCGCTTTCTATTCCCAAGACAAGGGAAGTGAAGCGGAAACTCCAGTTTTTCCCGAGGGAGCGTCCTATTTGTGGTGTGGGAATGCGCATATCCTGCACACACACACACACAAACGCGAAATGCAAAAACCAACGAGGTTGGAAAAATAGGACGGTAACCCTCGCACCGGCTTAACGCTTCGACGAACGAGGTGTGCGCTGGATTTGGTCCTCTGGTCAAAGGAAAGATTAATGGCTTCAGAGGGATGATTTACAAGGGAGAGAGGTACTCCAAAATGCAACCTAGTTGGCTAACTATGAAAACGCGTTCAAAACATCGTTCACGAAGATTTTCGGACGCATAAATCATGGAGATTTAGTAGGGCAAGGCTTTCTATTTCGAGAGGACTTGTTCGTTTCGACAGCTTAAAACGAATTAATGGCCACAAACAACGAGATTTTTAGACGGAGAAGCGATTAATGTAAGACGTCACTGGCAGTTTTCTGGGCCATGTAATCTATCTACAGGGTGTCCCAGAATTCGCGTCTACGGACGTAACCATGCGAATCATTGCGAAATTTTAAGCCGAAAATGTTCTTTGTAAAAATACCAGAAGACGCATAGTTTCCTCAGAAAACGTGTCTAAATTTGGCAATGTGTGGCATCACAGCATGTACTGGGAAAGGATCGGTTACGATAATGATTCTAGGGTCTAATATGACGACAATACTATGTTTATCATTATTTGCTTGCAATCTTTAAATTCCCTAACTTGCTTTTATTTATTTCTGTTTTGTTTTTATTTCTTCTGTTCTCAATCTTTGAGTTAAATAGATGTTTGTTGCTACATATCACTGATCAAGAAAAAGAAATAAAAACAAAACAGAAATAAATAAAAGCAAGTTAGGGAATTTAAAGATTGCAAGCAAATAATGATAAACATAGTATTGTCGTCATATTAGACCCTAGAGTCATTATCGTAACTGATCCTTTCCCAGTACATACAGTGATGCCACACTTGCCAAATTTAAACGTTTTCTGAGGAAACTATGCGTCTTCAGAAATTTTTACAAAGAACATTTTCGATTTAAAACTTAGCAATGATTCGCATGGTTACGTCCATATACACGAATTCTGGGACACCCTGTATAGTTCACCGAGACTACTGCAATTGGTGGTTAATATTTAGTTGTGATTAAAGCTTCTTTTGGTTTTCAGATACCAACTCATTTAGATCTCCATCACAGTCCCACGTCCGTCGCTTGTCATTTTAAATTCGTTTTTTTCATTATTGAAGCGGAACAACTACAGTGTCTACGAAAGAGGTTGAGGACCTCTTCTTTAAAAGGTTACGCTCTGACACTTGCCAAAAGTCTATATTGTTACGTTTTGTTTTTTGAACAATTTGCGTTGCAGTCAGGATCTACGAGTGTGCATTTTGGTATAGAGAAATAGTAAAACTTCATATCGATATTAATTTATAACAAATAACACCAAAAAGGTGAGCGATTAAATATTTCTTCTATAAGAAATCCACTGTGAATTGCATAAGTTGGGCAAGCCCATCTTGCTAACATTCGCGCTTATAGAGACCAAATTGTGATGCAGAAGCGAATTTGGTTCACATACCCACCGCGAACGATGACATTCGGAAATATCGCGAAGTTTTAGCAAAAATATTTCAAACGGCGAACCTATATTTCCCCTCGGCTATCTCGAAATCCTCCCACGAATGTAACATAAAGCGGATGCGTGCGAGCGATCGGCGGATATCCTTCCATCGCATGGAAAGGGAACTTCTATCCCATTGCAAAATAAAGCGAAAATAAATACTGGAATACAGATTTCGGGCATGGATCCCCACTTCGTCAGCAGAACGGAAAACTCAATTTTCTTTCGAAATATGAGTTGGCGGATTGGCGGAATGCGTGTATATTTATTCATTCCCCAAGAGGGAGTTCACCGCCCTCTCGCATCCCTCCGGTAGTCAATTTCTTTATTTTTTCCTTAGTGAGAGAGAAAGAAAGAGATTTATTCCGAACCGGAGAAAAGATGTAGTAGGTAGGACTGATATAAGGCTAGGAAGAGAAAGAGGAAAAAAAAGGAAGTGTGACGGAGAACCTTCCGCTCCGCCTACTAGCTTTAAAACCTTCTGCCGGAATGGGAATTTTCGGCGTGGAACAGGAAGTGGATTCTGTCTTGGGGCCTAACCACTACCTTCTACCAGCCTTCATGTATCCGAGAAGAAATAAGGACATATTGTCAGAGGTGTAAATAAGGCGATTGGTGGATCATAATAGAAGGATATAGGATGTAGAGGAGAAAAAGTTGTAAAGGGTAGAGAGAAAGAGATGTTTGAAAGAGAGTTAGGAGAAGAGAGATAAGTGAGTATGAAAGGGGGGTGGGAGAGAGGAAGAGAGTGAAGGATAGAAGCAGAGAAAATGTGGTAGAGGAAAAAGGAAAATACCTAAAGAGGGAAGATTGAAGAAAAAGGAGTGAGAAAGGGAGTTATTGGTTGCGTAAGAGGAAGAAAGAGTACAAGGCATATATATAGAAAGCTTTCAAGGATGAAAAGGAGAGATAGAGGAGGGAGGAGGTTTAGCAGTTAAATAAAATAACTACAAGAAATTTGGTTGATGTTATTCGTGTCAGGCCACTAGTTTAACTTATATTCCTTCTGGGATTTAATAATATTTTTAAGCATGCATTTTTCGACCTATGGGCTAGAATTACATATATGTCTTATTGTTAGTCATTCCAGATGACTTGAGAGAGGAGAAGTATTAACAATTAATTTTGTAATTAATGGAATATGAACTTTGAAAAGAAACCCAGATTTGAAATGATATCAATACGTAAAATATCACATTGCAGAGTGATTTCGTTTTATTTATTTATTTAGTGTTTATTAACCTTTTCGTTGATTATTCATGGATGATGCACACCGTGCTCTTTTATTGAATAAGCTTCAACGAGAATCGTTTTCAAAAATTTGTTTATTTTTCCAACTCTTTCTTCACTATCAGCCTATACCACCGACCTCTTTCCTTATCACCTTGCTCCCATACGCGATCTCTTCCGTTTTGTGAAGTACCCTTCCTTCTGTTTGGACGAGTTGGTGCGTGAGACGGTCAATAGATGGCGTATGAGTTCGGGTTCATTCCTCGCCAATACTTCTAATGTTGACATCTGATTTTGCAAATGGAAACTGATTGCCTTCGCTACTGTCAGATAGGATAGTTTATATAAGTTATATAAAATAATAAGCAATGGTTAATAATCGGTAATTATGGATGACATGCTTTGTAATGCATGCAGCGCTCGATGAAACTGTTTTTAAAATTTCAAAAAAAGCGCGAAAGGCATTCTTAAATGCACGAATGTCTGTATTCAACGATTTAAAAATTTTTAAACTTTGGCATGTTGCCAACTAAATTTCGCTTTGTTTCGCCATTAATACATCATTGAGGCTTATTTTATTTTTTAAGTTAACAAAAACAACACAAGCACCCATAATTTGGTAAAGTATTCACATAAAAAATTCGTTTCTCTAGGTGATGGAAGCATGTCGAAGAGAGATGTTAGCAAAATTATTAACAGCAAGTAAATTTATGCTGTGCCTTGAAAGTAATCAGAATAAAGGACCAAAATACATCCATGATCAATCATATGTTTACAGCAGTTATCCGGAGGAGTATGTCTTCTAACCTCTTATCATGACAAGAATTTACATTTGATGAAGGATCGTCGGACGCAAATTTAAGGTAATGAAAGAAACTTGTTAGATATAATTATTATCCTTGCTTTTTCGTTCTTTTTTCCAGGATCAATTTTTTATGAGTAATATGTAAGGAATATTTAAATAGTTATGTAATCTACTCGGATATATAGGTATATTCGTTTAAACCGAGGGTCGGCAATATGCGGCTCCTGAACTGCAAGGGGCTCTTAAGGACTTGCGTGCGGCTCCCGACAACAACCCTCCCTGATAAAACCTCCCATAAAGAAATTGGCTTCGTAAAGTATTTTAATATAAATGGCATAAAACTAAAAACGTAAAGTAAATTACGTAGAATAGTCTTTTTCGCGGAGATAATAGAAAAAATTAAACCACGGAAAGGTTAAGGGGTGGATGGCCTCCCGTGGATCCGTCAATGACTGCGGCTTTTCTTATGTTGCGTGTTATAGATAATTTGAAAAAGTGGCTCTTCTTAGGAAAAAGGTTGCCACCTCTGGTTTAAACAAATCATAGGTCAAAAAGGTGGAATTGTTTACGCAAATCGTTCAATATTTGCAATGATAACATGTTACATTACTGAATGAAATCCCCTAAACTGAAAACATTGCATTACACAATTTTATAGTCTAATTAATCAATTTTAAACATTTCCGTATTGATTTTTAAAATTATTTTTATAATTTATGTTTTTATATAATACTCTATGATTGAATTTGAGTGTTAATGTAAAGCTAATCAATTTATCAAAACATAAAGCAGTACTAATTGGTTCCTGTGAGATTTAACGTGTCACTCATATATCAGTAAACTTTGCTAAACCTGTCATTAAGAATGAAAAAAATCTGATATGGCCAACACATGACTTTCTCCATATTTGGGGTATAGATATTTAAATTATTATGAATATCATTATGAGGCAAAATTATCATTTCGTATCGTAAAAGAATACAGTCGTCCTTATTGCCGTAAATTTTGAATATGTTTACAGAATTCACCGCCACATGGTGGTGGCGCTGTATACTGTTATTAAGAAAAAGCAAAATATCTCCGAAATGGATGGTTCTACGAAAATTTGTTTCAAACAAAACTTGGAAGAAATATCATTCACTACCTCCTCACGAAGATTACAAATAACGATGTTTTTAAGGAGATATTTGACAGAAACCGAAAAACCGATTATTTATAAATGATTCCTAGACAATAACTGCTATGGAAAATTGTTTCAAAGAAAAGTTGTATTAAATTACATTCTCTATAACAGTTGTATAGAATTGTATATACAACAATGATGTTTTAACGGAGAAATATTGCAAAATCCGAATCGGGTTTTAAATAAACCTCGACTTACGGTTAACCGTTATTGTCCAAAAACTAATCAGCTCTTTGTGCTCAAACCAAAGTGTTATATATGAAATTTGGTAATGATATGGCAAGTAATTTTCGAGTTAGAGGGTCCACAACCACATACACTAAACGTGTTCCTGGGACCTAAAAACGTGTATTTCCGTTGAAATCTCGAAGTCGATTTTTTCGTGATCACAATACTTTCCCATTACTACGTATGGCGAAAGTAAAAAGATTAATATTGGCAGGCGTAAAAATGTGCTTCATTTAATAATATATTTTTAGGGTGTTTTTCCGATGACTGGAATTTTTAATACATAAACATTTTCGAAATGGAATGCCAAGAATGTTTTTGACTTACGCAAAGGATTCGTACAAAGCGCTCTTGCATCAAAACGAAACGCAACCGACTGCGATTTAAGAAGCCTTTTCGAACTTTGCTATTTGAGAGTCTTCACGTCGGCATACGTTCCGTATTTCCCGATATTGTTTACGTAGACGCATTAAGCGAGAATGTAGCGCCTTAGCCGCAGCCGCCGTTGAAACGTTTTAACGAGCGGTAAGATCGCAAATACACACGTCTTTCATCTTCATGTTCTTGTTCGAAAAGTGGAACGCCGCTTGCAAAAATAAGCTGTGATGAGTCACGAGACCGCAGATTTTGAAACTTCTTTCTTAATGGTACGAAATGAAATTCGAAAATATTCCCATGGCCATTATATTTCATAAAGAAGTTTCTGTAACTATGATTAAGGTGCGTATACGTAAAAAATCTCTTTCGCTCATCATGTTATCATGACGGATTTTCGTTTTATTGACTCATTTGGTGGATGGAACAAAAAACTTTTAAGTCGTTATGTATTTATGAAGGTTAAACTATCGTACAATGAAACCCATTGTACGGACGTTTCATAGAGTCATTTCCAGCAGAATTTTGGTAAAATTTTACTATAAAGTCTTTAATTTATTATTATTACTATTAATTTTAATTACTCAAATTAGAACATTTGAGGTCGCAGTTATTTTAAAACAAAGCGACTGGAATAAGACGGGCGCCTTTTAAGAGGCAAACTGAAAAATATCGGTACAACATACACTGTACAAACTTTCTGATATATCAACTTAAATAACTATACGAAATTGATGAAAATCGTATTAGCCGTTTTTTCGACAATCCAATTGTTATTAAAGTTGCCCAAGAATAAACTAGCCTTATATTCATTCTTTAAGAAAAATAAAATATGTAGTATTCAGACGTAAACTGTACGAAATTCGATCAAAATCGTTGTAGCCGTTTTTAAGAAAATCACATTGTTGCTAAAGATGCCTAGAATAAACTAGCTCTTTAGTAGTGTATTATACTTTGACGTGCATTCGAACGCACTGGTTATTTAGCCGGGAAATCCTCTATTTCTAACATTGACATAACATCTATTGCTCACATTTGGATTATTAATTTTCGGTATTCCAAAACAAACCTGGAATGAAACGCGCTCCGTGGTTTTCATTGTAGAATTATAGCAGAAATCCCGTTTCTCGACTTTTGCGTACATTTTACGCAAGGCGTTGATATTGTATTTGATTGTTTAATTAAAAATAACAATATAACTATTTAAATAAGAGTTTTAAATTGAGATTATAAATTAACTGTAAAAGTTATTGAGTAGTCGCGCTCATCCTAATATTAAGCCATATGGCCGTCTAAAATTAGATCGAGGGGATTTTTAAAAACCCTTTTCATAAGAAAACCTTCGCTCTGCCTAATGTACCTGGAAGTAAGACTGGGAAGAGCAAGAGGAATCGATTTTTCTCATTTTCCTTTTGTGTGTGGATCCTTGGTTTGGAAAATTGCTCCTCAAATAATTACTACGCTAGCGCAATTTAACCTCATTTCTTTCTAATTGCCTCCACGAAGCCTCATTCAATTTCTCTTGGTTGATAATGATTAAAACATTGTATAAGTTGGTTTTTGGATACACCTACGCAGATTTCGGGATTAAGAATATCATCGGTCCTATATTATAATTAGATTTGACTGTTAATTATAGTCTCTTAGATAACATATCGCCATTCGTTAGCCATTATTGTTGTCATTCTACATATAATCCTCGAAATATTTTTAGAAATTTTCGCGCATTAGCGCTGTTACAAAATAATAAGTGTGGTAACAAATACTTTCCCGTGTTTCATGTCCGCAAAATCTAATTTTTCCTCTTTTTAATTGATTCGTCATTAACCGGTGGATAACATAATAAATTAATAATTTTTGCAAATATAATATTTCTTTAACAAAAAGTTTACAACCAATAGAATTCAGAAAATCCTTAATGTTTTGGGAATGATAGTTCCACGAATTTATCGAAATACATATTGAAATGTGATATATATCCATCATATGTTATTTTTGTAGTTAATTGGCAATCAGCATGTGGTGCTGATTGTACTCGAAAGCGACTTTTATCATAATTAAATCTGGAACCACAGGCCTAAAGATTAAGCCGATTTTTACTTTCTCATATATATATATTGAGAAAGTATTGTAGTCGCGAAAAAATTCGACCGAGATTTTTACGGAAATATACGTTTTAGATGTCGCTGAGTCCGAAAAAGTGGTTTTCGCAATGCCGTCTGTCTGTCTGTTACTGGCTCTAGAGCCTAAACGGTAGAGCGAAAACGAATGAAATCTCGTACTTAGGCATTTCACCGTACAGAATAGAAGCTATGAAGAAATGGTTGACATTGCTTAATAATTACGGGAAGTTTATTCGACGCATTTTTAACAACAATTTGATTTTCTCAAAAACAGCTGTAACGATTTTGATCAAATTTCGTACAGTTACTTGAGTTTACGTCTTCAGTAATACTACATAGTTCATATTTCTCAAAAAAGAATATAAGGCTAGTTTATTCTAGACAGCTTTAACAAAAATTTGATTTTCTCAAAAACGGCTAAAACAATTTTGATAAAATTTCGTGCAATTACTTGAGTATACGTCCGCAATAAGACTACATATTTAAATTTTCTCAATGAATGAATATAAGGCTAGTTTATATTTGGGCAACTTAAACAAAAATTGGATTTTCTAAAAACCGGCTCATACTATTTTCATTTTCAAAAGATAACTAAACGACGCATTATTATATGAGAAAGTTTGCACAGTGTATGATGTACCTATTTTTAAAATCTAAGATACTTTCTACAACGCTCTCAAAATTGTAGTCCTTTTACTCTAAGCGAAGCCAACGTCCAGTTGCCTCAATGTGAAAATTCATTACACCATGCAAACTCAGATTCGCTTACATAAATGAGACGCACGTCTCGGCCAGAGAGTCACGGAGTTGATGGAACCGCGCGAAAGGAGTGTACTCGCAACATGAACCCTCGTTTCCAAAGGTTCACCTTTAAGAGATGGCTTTGACTCGATCCTATCTAAGTTTATGCGTGAACCAAACGAATGTGACCTCAGAAAAATGCACGAATGTGTCGACGGCAATGGGTTTTTGGTGTCACGGTATGGCGGAGTGTATTCTTTGGTTTCGCGCCCTGGAGGAAACATTCTCCCGTGAATTCCTCCCAAGAGGAAAGGAATACGTATCAGAGAAGACTGGTTCTGAAAAAAGTATTTAAGCGCAGAGTGCTCAAAGAAGTAGGCCGAAGAAGATAAAACGGTGAAGATGCCAAAAGTTGATATCTTTCTTTTAGCGCCATATCAGTGGAAGTGCTGTAGACGTTGAAAGGTAGATTTCACAAATAAAATCATACGATTATAAAAACCAATTATTGAAGCCATAATACCGTGATACTATCGTTGTGTATGGAAAGGGGTAGCATGGTATGTATTTTTAAATGAAACAGTGTTTCTGAGTTGTTGGAAAAATGAAGATTGTTACAGTGTAATCAAGTATAAATAAGAGGCCACCATAAAATCTTTTACCTTCTCTTATAAATTTGACAGAAATTATATTAAATTATAGTTGAGAATTTTTTGGCGTTTGAAAGCAAGGATATAATGAAAACCATAATTAGGAAGACTAAAGAAAAATTGCGTTCACGTCCATTACTTCAGTTGTGCCATAGTATTACCAAAACTTCGTATCAGATCAAGTAGTCAGTTTTCGAGGCGCATTAAATATACATTCTATTCATTTAGCTAAATATATTAGTCGTTTATTTTATTGTGTCGGTTACTGATCGATGAATTGGATTGTCATATCAGGAGAATAAAATTGAATCTTCTAAATTATTTTGCACATCTAGTTCTTAGCAATTACTTATTGAAATTTACTTTTGGAAAATCATTGAATCGAATAAAAAGTGCGTTTTAAAAATGTGATATCGCATTCTCTTATAAATTCGTCCGGATTTATACTTAAGTGGGTGGAGATGTTCGTATGATGTGACATATAAAAAAATCAGCCACCTTTACTGTAAAAAAATCACATTCCTTCTATTGTGGATCCGTGTTTGTGACTCGTTCACCTCGAGGCCAAAATAGTCTAACCCTGGGGTGGGAAAAATGAGGTCACGATTCCTCAACGGGATGCCTTCGATGCATCCGACCGTAAGCGTCGTTCCTACACCTGCATTCGCTTCCGCTATCATCGAAAATCGTCTTCTCCAAAAATGGTAAAACTTACTCTATTTGCATATTTTTCGTTTCTTCGTTGGAAAAGTAAACGTGTTATTATACACTCTTAGTGCATGCTGTAGTTTTAGAACATCATAGGTTAAGTTTTGAGCTACGTTTTATGTATAAAATTTGTTTGATTTATCTATTTATTCGTTCAATTCACATTCAAAGTAAGGCGTTTAAGTTTGGATTTTTAAAACAAGTATAATAACAACCGAAATAAAAATAATGATCACAGAGAGGAGACAAAATATTGGCAAAACAATGGTACCCTTGGAAAGTACGAACAACTATTGCGGGTGATTGAAAGAGGAAGTGATACCACTGGCTTGCACTTAAACTTAAATTCCGATAAAGCGTTACGAGAAAAAGTTCACGAAGACTATTATTTTTAGTGAACTAAACGTTTATGTTAACCTTTTTTGGAAACAAATATTAAGACCTTTCTTTGCAGATGAGAACTTAAATAAGGAAGATGTTTACTCGATGGCAGCCGCGATCTACTTTTAATATAAAATTCTTGCGCGATTGAAAGTATTTTTGTGGCTGAATTATATAGTTGGAAGTTCAAATATGACTAAATAATCTAACTCCTCCCTAATCAGATTATATTTACTCGCAAACTAAAGGCCAGAATAATTTTTTAGGGTAAGGTGAAAGAATCGATAACTGTGTTAAAATTGACGAAAATCAACATCTTTTCGTATCTATTTAGGAATTCATTTATATTAATTTAATTTTCGTTTCCAAATTTCAATATTTCCTCTAAAACTCGCGTAATAAATGCATTCTCCTCATTTCCGCAACTGTGATACCTGAAATAACTATTAATAGGCATGGAGACGTTTTAAACAGATAAAGGAGAACTCCTAAGTTCAAAAACAAGAAGTTATCTTATAACATCAATATCGGTATATGGGCGTTGAAAGGTTGAAGTTCCTTTTGATTCGATTTGTGCATATGAAGAGAAGTAATGTACCAGAAGCATTGAAGTTTAAGTAAAATTTAAGGGGAACAGATTCAAACTCGGCGTAGTAAAATAAAACACCACCCTCAAAAATGACAGATGAGCTTAGTAAGCCTTATCTATATAAGATCTAGGCCGATTTTTAAAAAGGAGTATAAAAAAATTAATGAATGTAGAAAATTTTCGGAAATTATATATATATATCCAGCTAAGTACCGAAAACGTGTATTTTAATTTTATTAACGCTAAGGTGAAATCTTTATTTATCACAAATATATCTACCTTTCTATTGAATATTTTGAATTAATCGATAATTTGACTCAACTCTCGAATGTACGCCATTAATATTACCGAATTCATTTCCCCTGGCAAAAAATATGAATGTCGCGTCTGTACATTCATCCATTCGGTGCTCCTATTTTTTTGTTAATAACTCTTGATGGCCCTCAATACGATTGACAAACAATAGAAGAAAGTTTATTTTCTATTTTACCCATCAACCCAACCCACTACTATTGCCTGCGCTTCCGCCTTCCCCCAACTCTTCCTTTCCTCACAATTCCTCTTTCTCTCCCTATTTCTTTCTATTCCGTCACTCCACCTCTTCACGAAGGATACATATTTGATGAGGACCAAGAGAGAGGAGGAGGATAAGAGACGGTAGGGTAGTGAGATTGCGAGCGGCATGGTAAAATAGAGAAGGGAAATATTCTGCAGAAATGAATGTCCTGCGGTGACGGAACGATTCAGAAAAGAGTGTTTCATTAGAGATGGTTGGGATTAGAAATGAAGAGCCCGAGGGATTTCTCTCCAACGTTCAAGAAGAACCGCAACAGTCCTCTTTTTTTCTCGTTTTGGAAAGGAGATGAGAAAGAAATAAAAGGTAGAGGAAGATAAATCCCAATTCGTCTTTCCGTCTGTTTCTCCTCAATGTACGTAACAGTACCTTTACTTTACTTCCACGCACTGTATTTGTTCCCTGTAACGCGTCAAGGGGCAGGAAGAAAGGGATTCCTTTGCTCCTTCGCCCTCTTTCTCTGACCACGACCAGAAAACGACTGCGTCGAGGCTCAATTCGAAGCCGCCTGGTAGAGAATCCGTCACCTTACCAGCTTTAATGACGAGGTTTTGGCATAGCTAGATGGTAAAGTACAAAAATCCTATATATTTTTGACTTAACACGGAAAGTGTGGTAGTTGAGAAAGCTGATGAGGATTTTTTATTAAACTAGTAGCTATACCCGGCGTAGCATACGCCGATCTAGTGGATCTTAAAGGTTCTTAATGAAACATTCAGGCATTTTTTAACATATATTTTTTAATCAAAGATTTCTCTGAAGACACAATTGTCAATTTCTGGGTTCTTTCCTGGCATTAGAGTACCTAAGTGTATCAAACGATCTGACTCTTGATAGAGTAACATATAATTGTCCATGGCTAAAAACAGACTTAGGTAAATTTGTATATGATAGAATAAGTGAGATTCTTGGAATAAGTACCGTGTCTGAGTTTGCTGCATCGATCACTTTTGCTTTGATTATTCGTGTTTGTATTCGAGTAACAGTAAGTCTTGTACCACTACATAGTCCTGTCAATGGAACTAGGTTTCTAAGGAGCATGATAACGGCTTCAGTTCATGAGGAGGCATTCCGGCTGTACCCACGTAATGTTTACGCGGATTTCTTTCAATTAAATTCAGTTAAAATTAAATATTTAAGTTAATGCGGCATGAATTCGTATTCTGTTTTCAAAAATAATTATTTTCACTCTCTTTTCCGTTTAATACTTCAAGTCCGGATTTTGTATCATAATTTTAAGTAATTTTAAAATGCAATTAAAAATGCTTTGCACCGATTTCAATGCTTTTCTTATGGGGTAATAAATGGCTACTTGGTAAAGGTAATCAACAAAGCATACATACCTAAGCGTTATATTTATATATATATATATATAATCTGGTATTTAACTGCAAAATTAAGCATTGATCCAAGATTCGGTTCAATCCGTTTTCTTTATCCAAAAATTCTACTTTTGTGGACAGTTTCATCTGGAACCATATCGAGATGATCTCCGCTAGTTGAAGTACCCCAAACCCATTTTCATGGTCGAAATGTCTCTTTGCCGAATGTGATCGTCATATCGCTGTCATTATGCTGCTGCTGTTATTGATTCAAACGTCTTATTAATGGTGGCTTAAATGCCTTTTGCTACCAACTGCCTCTTAATTTAGCCAAATTTAGAGGCAGTAAAACTAAAAATCTCTGAACGAGCCTTCATTCTCGGTTCGACACTTCCTCTCCAAGAGGTACTCTCCTACGCCTATGATCTTTCACCATCTATATATATATATCCAATCCATTTCCTCTCCTATATTTTTTCATCCTTATTAATCAACTTCCAAACCCATAACGTTCTTGTGCTAGCAACGGAAAATCCCGATATTTTCCTCTCCTCCCAGTGGTTTTGGAGGATTTATACCTTGATGGCTGTCATCGGCTTGTTGCTCCTTTCTAGTCTTCCATTCCTCTCTCTTTTTCATCCTCTCTTTCGACCTCTCTCTCTCTGTGGCAACCAAGGATATGGGCGGTTGCTATCTCCCGTCCGAGTGTCCAAGCGATGGAAGACTTACGTAGCGGAGCTGCAGTCAATCAAGCGGAAAAAAGGACGGGCTTTTTTCACTCGTTTTCGAAAGCCATGTTAGGACGAGTAAAACAGGGAGTAAAACGCGTGGCCTAAATAAAGGGAGAAAATCTGTATCGTCGTTTTTTTTCATTTCTTTTTATCCACTTTTCTTTCTCCGCCCGTTGAGGTACCTCTGTTGAATTCCTCGCGATTGCGTCAGAGGTGACGTAGATATAGGATGGAAGCGAATTTTTCAAATCCGTTCTTTTGCATTGCTAGGGTAAACTCGCTCGATACCTTAAATTTAATCCGCAACTTTAAGCAAAAGTTTATGCATTCATTCTTGTGAAATATCCTCGCTTACACTAATTACAAAGATGAAATTTACACAGAATACACACACATCTGTACTGTCTTTTTTCTGTAACCTATAGAGATAATGAAGTGTGCAAACATTATCACAGCATCAGAGCTAGAATTTACGACATTTTTATGTCGGAAAGCAGACGCTCTACTACATAGAGCAAACGAAGTTGTCCCAATTTTAGGGAGAAAATTTACACGAGAAAACCGGTTAATCTTCCATACGACAAGGCAGTTTCATTTTAGGCGCGTTTCGCTTACAGCGTGAGTGCCTGTTGTCGTCGGTCTGTCCGTCGGTCTGTCCGTCTGTCTGTCTGTCCATCTGTCTGTCTGTCCATCCGTCCTTTCGTCCGATTGTTCGTTCTCGACTTCTACCAAACGAATTTTCATGAAATTTGATATTAAGAACTTACAATCAAAGATAATAAGAAAATCGCAAAAATTAATCACGTACGCCAATCAGAGGTACCACTTTATTGGAGATCAAAAATGAAATTTTCGTCATATCTCGTAAAGTATTGCTCATAACAAAGTATTTTTCAATTAAAACTTGTAGAGCTGGTAAATGAGATTATTTCTTTTCCTAAACATTTTTATCGTAGGAGTAGCCGTTATCAAGAAAATCAACAAGAATGTCTTAATTCGAGTTGAAAATTTCTTGCATGGTTACTTCTTCATTGTTGCTAATATAAACAATCTCACAAACAAACGATTAAATTCCTTACGTGTGCATGCAATATTTTAAAATAGGAAGAAAATGGATTATTTATAATGAAGAAAAAACTTTAAACCCCTATTTCCCTTACGTACAGGTATATCATTTCTTGCTAATACTCCATTACACGAAACGCGCCCATTTGTGATAGGCTGTACACTTTCCTAACATGTTTATTTCCCATTCCTGTATTTATGATGCAGTTTTCATTATCGACCTAGCTCTCAGCTGGAAAGTAAGCTAAAGCCTTAATTTTGTTTTAATGTCGCCGCTTTCGAACATAAGTCATGTCTCTTTAGTTTTTAAAATTCTTTCATATTATACACTTTTTATAAACACTAAAGAAATATCTCTAAAAACGTTCAACGATAGGTAAACGTAAAATTTAATTTAGTCGATTTAAATTACATTGGAAAAGAATATATGTACACAATGGCGTAGCGACGAGGGTGATTTTTGTGTGGTTCAATCTGATTTTAATGCTTTTAAAATTTTAAATATTATTATTGACCTAATTTCTATAGCTGTAGGAATCAACGCCCCAATTAAATTTAAAAACATTAAAAGTTCGTACATAATCATGCGCATGGAAACAGTTTTTTTACCCGTCTAGCTGAGACAAAATCACCCAGTCGCATGGCTATGCCACTGGATGTAATATATGTAGGTTTTCGTGTGAAACAGGTAATAGAAAAAATATCTAGGGCGTGTTGGAACTTTATCGAATGATGGATCAAGACTGAAATATTATGATGATATGGTAGCTATAATCGATTGAAGTCACCTAAGCGGAAACTCGAGCTTGGGAACGTGTATCGAGCGGATGTTATACTATGGAAGGGATGATGGGACATGCGGCTTAAAAAAAAGTGAGAGAGGGAGAGGAAAAGTGTGTGAGAGAGAGAGAAAGAAGCAAGCTAGCAGGGCTCCGAGGAGAACCGAGACGAAGAAATCCCCGTTAAAAACGTAGTCAGTCGAACGACAGGTGTGGCCAGGGTTTTTTCGCTTCCGTATAAGCTGGCTTAAAGTGAGGTTCGGCGAGCGTATTCCGTCACGTCTCGCCTCGTTTCCCATTTCGTGGATCAAGATTTTCTTTTTCTCTGCCGATGACAATTTTCGATGACTTCGAAGGCTCGTCTAGGAAACGCTGGTTACTGATCGAAGGAGTTCGCACGCTCAGAAAAGATTTTTCTTTTGATCATTCATCGATAAACGAATTAAAATAGTTTCACAGAGGGAATTGAAAGGGCTGGCTGGCTGGTGGTGGAATTTCCTTTTGAGTATAGTGATTATTTGAGTATAGACGATTTCGTATGACCTCTTTTGAGAAAGCTTCTGATTGTCTAAATAATTTTAACCATCTCAGCCAAATAAATATGTTCGGTGTTATGGAAAATGCACGAACGACATACGAAGTGAGAACCTATTGATTAAGATTGACATTTCCTAATTTTTCTGTTTCTCGGATATTGTATTACATTTTGCAATTTAATTTCGCGCAGTTGGCGCTTGAAAAATAAACTTTTGGCTGCTCATATGTTATGAAGTGCTGTCAATGTTAATTACTAGTTGTTTTTTCAAAATGAATTTTGGAGAGCTTTTTTAAATCTCACAATAAATTAATAATTCTGCTGTGTATATAAGAAAACAAATTTTTTCACTTTTTAAACACTTTTATAGAATAAAAGTCATTATATTTACTAGAGCTCCCAAACAAAAGCAATTATTTATAATTACGTCTCTTAGCCCAGTTAATATGTTAATAGAAGCCTAAAACGCTTAACACTTTGGGTGATCGTATCTGCCTTTCTCTTCCTGACGACCATAAAGTTTTCAACTCTCATTTAATCCTCCATGAAGCGGGTGCTAGTATTTAATGGACTTACCGTTCTATCAGTTTCTTTTATCGAGTAAATTCATCGCCTATGAGTTGAAGTTGGGTCTTAGTTGCTCCTAATGGCTTTAGCTTCTTTACTTCGTACTGATCCAATACTCGAATTACTCTTGGCTCGTAACACACTGCTGCCTGTATGAATTTCACAGGAACTGTTCTTCATCTGTGATCAATTTTTTACTTCTCAACAATTGTTTGATATGAGTATTAGATTAGAGAGACAATGCAGGAGTAAGTTGGGTTGCATATGTTATAGGATGGATTTTAAATTATATAATGGAAAAAAGAGTAATGAATTTATAGAATTTGCGCATTTTTCAAAGAGGTTAAGTTGCTTCTGATTTGTAGTTATCATGTTTTTACTAACTCTTTTATTAGCTAATTTTATAAATTTAACGCTTGTGGTTATGGGAAAATACAATCACAAAAAAATTTATTAGCATAAAGTTTAATTTTATATAGTTTAATAATTCTTTTGGGGTGGCAATATTGTTTCTATATGATATCGAAATGGTGGCAATATAGCCGCCAGTGCTTTGTGAGGAGATTTTATATTCTGTGGCAGCAATATGTCTTGTGCCTGTAGAAGGGTTAATGTTACATCTATTTTTATGAGATAATTACCAGTTTGCTCAAAATTGAGGTACTGATGAAATTCCTCTAAATACTAATACGTATTTTAAGTGTACACATTTTTGCCGTGAAAACTATTTATTTGGCAATAATTTTAAAATTCATATGTCATAGTTTATTCGCAATGCTAATAATTTATAGGATGTTCGATTTCAGTATTTTTGATTGTTTTATTTATGATTATGTTGCTATCAGCATTTTAACTTTATCACATATGATTTACTTTTAAAAGCAAATTTTAATTTGACTAATATTTGCATGATTTTGGTAATTACTCCATGAAAATTTCACTCAGAACCTTTTTATTATCTAAACAAACGTCCCTTCCTTTGATGTAAATGAGTTCCAAGATAAGTGGAAACTCATATAGCTGGGAATTTATCGTAACATTTTTGATATACTAACATGGAAAAGGTCATATTTGCTGAATATGATTCAGTATTCAATGGAACAACGAAAGGAATAAGATCAAAACCAGTGAACTGGTAATTAGATATTATTTCGAAAATAGCGTATTATCTCCATTTCACTCTTTTCCGACGTCATTGTCATCAAGGATTTTCGCCGAAAAATATCAGCACTGGCATAGTTTGTGACTTTGATCGCATTGACGCATACGGTTCAGCTAACTACAATGGATGGAAATTCAGATTGTGACTTTGATCGCATTAACGCATACAGTTCAGCTAACTACAATGGATGGAAATTCGCTGGTTTAAAACGCGCAGGATTAATTTACATTTAAAATAAAAAAGCGCATAACAATCGTATAAGACATTAATAGCGTAGTTGCCAAGTATAGATGTGGTTTTGTAGCATTTAAAGAATTTATGGCTTGTCAAATGGAGAATGAAAACTTACGTTAACAGAATACCGAGTCATCTTCTTGCCCTCATAATTTCTCCAAAAGAAGATGGAATGAAAGATTCTAAGTAAAAGGAATGTAATCAACAGCTTACAGTAGCCAGAGAGACATTATAAAAAGAAGTTTTAATCGTGTGTACACACATAATCCGTCGTTGGTTTTTTTTTAAAGGCGTAACTTCCACCGAATTACATCTTAAGCTCATAAGTCCCTTCGCATTCACTCTTCCTCTCCCCTTTGCAATGCTCTTAATAGAATTTCGAACCTTCTTCCCTTTTCTCTTTCTCATTCCAGTTTCATCGTGTCTTGATCACATTTTCCTCGGCTACGTAGGTGAAGAATAAAAGATAGAATGAAGTAAGAGAGAGAGAGAGGGGGGGGGAGAGAGAGAGAGAGAGAGAGAGAGAGAGAGAGAGAGAGAGAGAGAGAGAGAGGAAACGATGAAAGGATTAGCTTTCTGAGCATTGAATCTTTTTCCATCCCACCAGAAGAGAATCCAATTTGTCAGAGTTACCTAAACTCCCTTTTCCTATCTCTTTTACTCCGTTGCCCTTCCTCTCTGTAATACTTTTTTCTTTCCGTCGTTACGTTTTTTACTCTTGTGGATTTTTCTCTATTTCTATGCCTTCTTTCTCTTTCTCCCTCTTTCTTTATCTCTATTATTCTTTCATTCTCCAACTTTCTCCCCGTCTTTTCCAATTTCCCACTTTCATTCTTTCTATTTTTCGGCATTTCTTTTTTTTTCATGTTCATTTTCACTCCTCCTCAATTCTCGTTTTCTTAGGAATTTTTGTCATTCTTTCGTGTTATTCGGAGACATTTCTTTCACTCTTGATCCATTCGTTTGTCTGTTCGAAGGTAGCGGAGGAGGAGGTGGGGGAGGAAAAGAGTTCTTAAAGAGTGTTGAGAAAGGAAAACGGATCCCGTTAAGAAAATAGAAAAAAGCTAGATCCGAGGGAGACGACTCCCACGGTGGCTAAGGTCGATTTTTATGGCCCTCCGTGCTGACTTCCATAATGACGGCGTTTTCCGTAAGAATTAAGACGGTTTGCTCTCTCTTTTAGGAAATGCCTAATGGATGAGGACGTTTGATAGGGAGGAAGTAAGAGTGAAAGTTTTAATGCGCGGGGCCGGTTATTTTTAGTTGGCCGTCTAGAATTACTTTCTTTTTAAGTGAATGAAGTCCTAATTACGAAATGCGAAAATCTCCTAGCCCGAAATAACTAGGTAATAGATTCTCGCTGGTGTTTTTAATGCTTGATATGGAACTGGGCGAAATTCGAATACAATAAGTCATCTTGTGGTTTTTAGCCCTAACCCATAGCAAATCGGTCATGCTAATTGTAAGTGATGATTATTTCTAAATAATCTTTCAGGTGTTTTTACAGTTTTGAAAGCAAAAAATCGCTTTTTGGGTTTTACTGTATTATCGTAATTTTATTTAACGAATTAAAAATGGAAAAATATTGTTAGTACTAAATTTGCTGTAAAAATGGATTTTGAAGTATTTTCGGTGAAAAATAATTACGTAAAGATCTAACCGTGCTCAGACTTATCGCCATATTTCTGATTTTAAACCTTCGGATTCCGCATATCGATATTTTATCTCCTTAAAAAGATACACATCCGGCCTTTTTGTGCCTATCGTTTTTCTTAACTAGGTAATAGATTCTCGCTGGTGTTTTTAATGCTTGATATGGAACTGGGCGAAATTCGAATACAATAAGTCATCTTGTGGTTTTTAGCCCTAACCCATAGCAAATCGGTCATGCTAATTGTAAGTGATGATTATTTCTAAATAATCTTTCAGGTGTTTTTACAGTTTTGAAAGCAAAAAATCGCTTTTTGGGTTTTACTGTATTATCGTAATTTTATTTAACGAATTAAAAATGGAAAAATATTGTTAGTACTAAATTTGCTGTAAAAATGGATTTTGAAGTATTTTCGGTGAAAAATAATTACGTAAAGATCTAACCGTGCTCAGACTTATCGCCATATTTCTGATTTTAAACCTTCGGATTCCGCATATCGATATTTTATCTCCTTAAAAAGATACACATCCGGCCTTTTTGTGCCTATCGTTTTTCTTTGCTATCTTTCCTTTTGAAACATACAACATAATTGTATTCTCTTTTTCCTTCTCAACTAACTGTATGTTAAAGGAGAATAAGGATATTTTGAAAACTGAAAGCTCCACATTATAACGTGGAACCTGAAGGCATCTTCAGCAGAATCAGTCATTTGTTTTCCATATTTTGTCTTAATCATTAAAATTTTCACGTCCAATCCAAATGTTATAACTAATTGCTTACATTCGCGTGATAATCTAAAAATGTGGCGAATTGCCTTATACTCGCAAATTATGCCGAAGTTGTATAAAGTTCTCTACGTTTAAGTTAAGGTGAATATCTTGTCTGTTCAAAGTAATTTTTTGTTATTATTCATTTTACGATAAATAGTAAATAATACATTGAAATGCGTTGTCTGAATTCAACTAAAATATTTTTGAATTCTCTTCTGATAAATTACACAATAGCGATTCAGCCCAACCTAAATTACTTTTTTCAGCAGTAATTCATCTCTTACACTATCTTCTCCTCGGTTCTGCTCCATGGAAATTATTTCACGCATCGGTCTAGGCCATAAAATTTCCTCCCTTCAATGTTTTCCTCCTTTATTTTCATGTGTCGGATACTGGCGCATGCAATCTAGAGCGAATTTTTAAAAACCATTACCAGTATTCGGTTTTCTATTTGTATCTATCTCCACCTAATTTACGTTTGATATTTTTACCTAGATTTTTAAGTTCTTCCATCAATGCGTTCCTTTGATTACGTTCAATTCTCTTTTCAGAAAGAGGTTTACCCTAATGGACAGTAGTGAAAGATTCTCGTTCGATGGCTTAATTCCTTGTCTCGATACACTAAAGTGAGTGTGGAGCGAATTGATAGATTTCGTGTGGACCTTAATTACGCTTTTTAGCCCTATCTCAGCCGACCTTGAACAAAACTTGATATTTGCTCTTCAATATTTTACGAGAGAGATACAAACTAAAGAAAGAATCCAACGCAGAGCAGCCAGATTCGTTAAGCAAAAATATGAGCAAAAATTAAGCGTCACATCACTCTTGAAGGAGTTGAATTGGATGTCGCTAGAGGATCGCAGAATTAGCGCTAGGTTAAGGCTTCTGGAGAAATTTAGGTCGGAAGTTCTCTTAGAGGAGGTCTCTGGAATATTAGAGGCACCTACGTACATGGGCAGGCAGGACCACGAGAATAAAATACGAGAGATCGACTGTAGGACCGAGCGATATCAGGGCTCGTTTTTCCCAAGGACCATACGAGATCATAACAGGAGAGTGGTTCCCACGATGGACGTTGATAGGTAGGTTTTGGTGTGCTGCACCCCCTGCCACCCACCAGTCTGGTGATTTGCAGGGTATCTAGTAGATGTAGATGTAAACGGTAGGGTCGAAAAACCCATAAAATTAAAATATTAAATTTCGTAATTTTCCCTTGGGTTGTACCCAACGCATAAACGTATCGGGAAATTTCGTTATTGATCTGAGGAGTGTGAAAATGAAAAGAAACGACATTATATTCTTTTAAGCATTGCTGCTAGTTATCGTGATTGGTAAAATCTATCGTAGTGCTTCATAATGAGAATTCGTATAAATGATTGGAGTGGAAGAAGAGACGTTGAAAATACGGTACTTGAAGATTACATGCTGCCAAGAACCGTGAAGGTTAGTTAATCAACGTCTCTTTTTTTTAAATCGAAAATAAAAGAGACGTTGATTAACTAACCTTCACGGTTCTTGGCAGGGTGTAATCTTCAAGTACCGTATTTTTCTGTGTCAAAGACGATCTCTTATATAAGACGCACTCCTAAAATCGCGTCATATTTCAGGTTTTAAAAATATTTTCCCATAAAGCAGATGTTCACTATAAAAAGATTGCATAATAGACGTAAAAAACAACGCAAGTTTACATAATTATAGCTTTGAATGTATCTATCGCTAAATTAAAAATGTATTTTGATTAAAAACAAAAATGTTATTTACCTTATAAATTGCCATTATTTTCTCGTTAGTATAAATTTGATTTATTCACACATTGAAGGACTTTTTAGCAATTTAAATCTAAAAGAAATGAACAAATGTATTGAAGAGTTTCAAATCTTAATTTGAATAAATAGATATGTTCACTTAACTTTTATGTAAATACCAGAGTCAGTCAAATGAAAACGGGCCAAGGTAAATAAAACACAAACTATTCAACTCATCTACATGTATTTCCCAGAAATGTTGAGACACTTATTCCTCTGTGATACAAGCCGCTGTATTGTCTTCTCATAAAATTCCCTTAGCTGCTGGTGGAACCAAGACCGAACTGCTTCTTACACATCGTCGTCCGACCTGAAAAATCGCCCTTTCAGCGCATTTTTGAGTCCAGAAAAATGTGATAGCCACAGGGAGATATGTCCGAATTATACGTAGGATGTGCGAGTAGTTCCCATCCAAATCTTGTGTCCTTGGTGAGAACTGCTATGTGGGAGCGGGCATTATGGTGGAGAAGAACCACTCCGTCGGAAAGCAAACCAGGGCATTTGGATTTGATTGATGTGCGCAATGAATTCAGGATTTCACAGTAACGTGCTGCATTGATGGTGTGCCCTCGTTCCAGGAACTCAATTAGTAGGGGACCTCTGTGGTTGAAGAAAAACGTCAGCAAGATCTTGCATGCACTTTCAGTCACCTTGAATTTCTTTGACGGAGGGGAAGTTGGATGCTTCCACTGCAGATTATGGCGCCTGCTTTCTGGATGTAAATGATGACACCACATATCAACACCGGTTACGATTCTGTTGAGAAATGAGTTTCTTTCTTCATGGTATCGTGTCAAATGTTCCAAGGCCAAACTCATTCGAGCCTCCTTTTGCTCACTCAACAGACTGCGAGGCACCCACTGTGCGCAGATCTTTCTGTAATGGAGGTGCTCTGTGATGATGATGGGGGCAGTCCCATGTCTAACACCCACCAACAGTGCGATACACGCCTGTTATTACGAATAGCATCATCAACCCGCTGAATGAGTGCGTCTGTGATCACACGATGTGCTTGTCCAGGCCGATCGTCATCCTGTAGCGACGAGTGCCCATCACGAAACCGTTGGTGCCATTCTTTAACCGCATCAAGGGCATGCAATAGTTACCATGAACTGAAGCCATTCGTATATGAATGGCTCTGCCACCCACTCCTTCCGCCATAAAGAAACGCACGACCCCTCGCTGTTCTTCTCTGGACGCTTCCATAATGAAATCGCTAACACAGGTACTTTGGACGGTAGCAAATACCACACACACGGCCGGCACGCTGCTGGTCTCTCTTAAGGAACCATTTCTTTCGTCTCTTTGTTGACGTGTTTTAACAACCTTCCCGACTAGGTATAAGATTGAGATTTGACATTAAATGTCGATGACGGGAAATATCCTGAAAAAAATACTCGGGATCGAATCCAGCATGAAGAGCTGGAACGTAGCGTGCAAGCCTCTTACTTTGCCATTTTCAAATTATTTATAATCGTCGTAAAACTCGAGACGTAAATCAAAGAACATGTAAAAGAATTAAAATTTGTTTTCTTGCCTTAGATTCACGAATGCGCGTCGTATATTCCCACAAATTCCTTTTTTAACACCAAAATTTCATCGTTTTTGAAGGAAAAATCGTTCATCGCCATGGCAGCCATAATTGGACTTTTCACGAAACTATGTAATCCTAACGGGACTGGAATTTGTTGATTTACAGTTTTATTTATAATTTTTAATTGAAAAAAATAACCGAGTTATTAATTGATCAGTGGTGAAAATACTTAAAATCGTGATTGCATTGTTATTAATTGATTCAAACATTGTTTTGTTCCAGAGAAATTACGGCTCGTTTTAACGGACATTTTAGCTAGTTCTCACTAATTCTCTTGCTCGACGTCCATGATTACATGATCAGAGCAGATCTTGACTGCATATCAGCATTATCCCAGCTGTCGCTATCTGACCTTGTTCCACCGGATTCCCTTCCTTCTCTCTCTCTCTCTCTCTCTCTCTCCTCTCATCCATGTCATTGCACAGTAAGTAGTACGCGCAGATTGCTTCTCGCCTTCAATGACGTCCGCTCATTTCGCCAGCTACTTCCCGTCCTTAAATTAAACCTTTCTATCCCTTAAAATCTGAGGGTATTCACTTGTGCCGGCACTTGCAAAACAGGAGAAATGGGATTTTACATGATTTAATTCGATATCATATTGTTACGATCTGGTTTTTTGGATTTCTATCGTTCTTAAATTTAATAAATCCCTTGTATGTCATTATAATTAATAGTTTCAACGAATGTATCTGCAACTTTCATGTTCCAATTGTTTCGCTTTATCAGCGATAAACCTTTTGTTTATTCGCCGGATATAAAAGCTCTATGTTCTATTTTGAGATTCAAACATTGTTTTGTTCCAGAGAAATTACGGCTCGTTTTAACGGACATTTTAGCTAGTTCTCACTAATTCTCTTGCTCGACGTCCATGATTACATGATCAGAGCAGATCTTGACTGCATATCAGCATTATCCCAGCTGTCGCTATCTGACCTTGTTCCACCGGATTCCCTTCCTTCTCTCTCTCTCTCTCTCTCTCTCTCTCCTCTCATCCATGTCATTGCACAGTAAGTAGTACGCGCAGATTGCTTCTCGCCTTCAATGACGTCCGCTCATTTCGCCAGCTACTTCCCGTCCTTAAATTAAACCTTTCTATCCCTTAAAATCTGAGGGTATTCACTTGTGCCGGCACTTGCAAAACAGGAGAAATGGGATTTTACATGATTTAATTCGATATCATATTGTTACGATCTGGTTTTTTGGATTTCTATCGTTCTTAAATTTAATAAATCCCTTGTATGTCATTATAATTAATAGTTTCAACGAATGTATCTGCAACTTTCATGTTCCAATTGTTTCGCTTTATCAGCGATAAACCTTTTGTTTATTCGCCGGATATAAAAGCTCTATGTTCTATTTTGAGACCGATGAAATCGAAATTTTTAGCTCTATAGAATGAAAAAGAAATAGAAACGGAATGAATAAAATAAGCGGAGAAATGTTACAAGAGAGAAATGCATTCTCATATCAGTATAAATGGCTCGAAATATACCTGGGAAGTGTTTCAGTGTTAGATATTTTCGAGTTGACATTCGAGACTTAGTGGAAGTTATCTGTTCAACTGAACTTGCTGTAGTCGATAATCATGAACTCGAAGTAGTTAGCGAGTTTCGCATTCTAACTCCGTTAATAGTAAGAGAGCTATATAAGGCTATGCTTCCATTGAGATTCGTGGCCTGAAATGGGGATACGCGCATTCGCTACCATCGAAGCTTTGGCAATTACTGCGCTATTTAGCAGATGTATTATCGAATTATAAATTAACTCGGAACATAGATTACACCTTGGTCAAAATTTATAGCGCGTAAATCGCAAAAACCATTCATAATGCCGTGCTATCAAAAGAAAATCGCTTCAACCCTTGAGTTTTTTTACTTTGGTGGTTGTATTTCTACTATCGACTATGATTTTTAGCTCTGGAAAACAAGTCTCGGTAGAATTTTGTCACAGCGAAAATGTAAAGTTTAAATAATGAAGATGTCTAAGTCCTGCGATATAATGTTGAGAAATGCGAGAAGTTTTAGATCAAAATATATTTTATTCAGTGTTTCAAGCCCTGAGGTTGCTTTGATTATGGGAGTTAATACTCTCCTTTGTCAGATAAATTGATTTTGTAGACGTGACAGAGGAGTTGGATAATGAAATTTTTTTATGGAGTGGTTTTTAAAGGTGGCCATGGGAGAGAGATGGTTGTAATGAATTATTGACAGTACGTAGGATTTAGAAATACAAAGAGGAAGCGATGAAGAGAAAAAAAGAAGAGCATGGGGATTTGCTTTGTTCGCGTCCATCCATTTACGAAACTTGTTTTTCAACAGGGTTAAGTACGAAGAAAAACCATGACAGAGACGAATGAGTTAAAGTTAAGCGCCTCGCGGCTTGTCCCGAAGTTTATCATTGTTGACTGAGTCGAAATTTCATAGAGGTGGATCATGGTTATGGGAACACTGCAGTGACGTGTTTTTATGCAAGCGTACTTGTTTTTATGGCTAGACAGAGTGGCAGCACAAGAAAATTGGAAGTATGTAGATGGCAGAGGATGCATCACTGGTTTGAATACCGGAAAATTTTGGATGGGGAATACATATTTAGCTGAGTTTCTTGCTGACGATTTTATTGATTTTATAAATCAAAAGCGAGGGAGATAAACCTCTGGTAACCGTTAATATCGTCGAATTGGAAGTTACGCCGTTTCCAGAACTATCGAAAGAGAAAATGTGTGGTATGGAATAACAACGCGTATTTTTTTAACGATGCTAGAGTTTTTAACGAAAGTCAGTTATTTTTAAGGGTTAAAAGAATACTGTTATTCGGAATTCCACGCAAAATTGAATAACTTCACTTTCGTAGAATGCCAAAATAAAATTTTTTGTATTAGAAAGGAAACGCGACGTAGGTACTTAAAAATAAGAGTTATAAGTAATTCTATCTGAGTGTATATATATAGTATATACATACACATACATATATATATATATATATATATATATATATATATATATATATATATATATATCCATCCAACCCCTTACCTCCCGACGCACTCCCACAATCCTTTTCCGCCTTTAGACTCCCTCCGAATATATCTCACCCTCTCTCTCTTTCCACCACTCCGTCGAGCAATATTCCAACTATCCTAGTTTTTCTTCTTTTTACGACCTGCTGATTCCCTCTTGTCTACGCACAGTGGGTATTTAAGAGGTAGTGCAATGAATAGCTGGTCAGTTCAAAATTTTAGGAAGAAAGGTGACTTCCTAATTTTTATATCCAACTATCTCACACACAGAGCCGCCCAGCCAGATTTTCCCGACCTCCTCCACCACCATGACAATTTTACCAAAGCAGAAAGACACGCCATCTCGTCGCTTCAACGGAAACACGACATCATAATTCTCCCCTCGGACACGGGGACGACCACGGTAGTAATGGGCCGTTCCACATTAAAACGACGAAGCCCTCCGCCAACTATCCGACCAAACCAGTGCCTCGGCAACATCTTTAGCCATTGCTGTTAACTGACTTTCGCACGAGTAACCATTACGAAAAACGTGTTGTTTCTCCCATAACCAAGTGTTTCTCTGCCAGAATTTTTTAATGTTGTTCGCGATTATGTGCTCCATCTGTTTACAAATTACGCACGTTAAACTGATTGGACGGTAATTACCTAAATTTGCACTTGGACCACCTATGTGTATAGGGAAGACGATCGCGCTTTTCCAATCACTTGGTATTTCTCCGTTATTTAAAGTTACTCTAAATATTATTAAATATATAATGGAAATTAAATCAGAGTATCCTTGTATAAAATACTTCTAGAGTTTAATATAAATGAATATAACTGTGCAAGGCATCAATTTATTATCTCCATTATGGACATAATTAGAACTTTGACATGAGGGAACACAACTGGAGAGATGCATGACGAATATGGATAGGTTTGGATTATGCGGCGCATGAGGATTAGATAAATTAGAGGAGAAGTTGATTGCCGAAGGAAACCGTTCTGCTTTAATCGCGAGAAACATGCTTCTCTTCCGGGTCTTCTCTACGAAAGAGGCGAAAGAATTAAGAGCAGAAATTTAGGCGAACTTCCTCTTATAAATATGAAGAGTATAAAGCTCGTGTTGGATATTTTGTTACTAACTTCTGTAAGTTCTTCATTCAATTTCTAACTAGGTTGGAATAATATGTATTATCGTGATGATTAAGTATTTAAATAATTTACATATTTTTATGTTTAAATTTAGTTTTGTCCGTCCCCATTCCTCCTCCTCCTGTATTTTTTATAGCATTTCTAAATAGTTTTGCGTGCTCTAAAGAAAATGCTTCGATAAAATAAAAATTATATTCTCTCTGACCAATTTTCACCTTAATAAGAAATGCCTAAAATTCCAGCTTTTTCATAATGAAATATTTAAAAAGCATGACACGAGAATTGAAATTTATTTTCTGCTTATAGCCGCATTTCATCTTATTCCCTTGATTTTAAATTATTATATCTTTTGCTTGATTATCATATTTTTCATTAAGGCTGAAGAAAAAAAATTGATAATTAATATTTCATAATTAATAAGTTGTCATAATAATAAAGACAATTTTTGTCATTTTTCTGCTGATGTATTATAATTAGGCACTATATTTACACGCGTAAATAATATTTTATTTTAAAACGGTATAATGTTACGGACAAACATAATTTAGATTTCTTGTTTGGGAAATAAAATAGATAAAAGTTGCTTAAAAGTAGTTTATAATATATCTCGTGAATTTATTCGTGAAAAACGGTGAAATTCAGATAAATGTTCTCATTTATCACGATAAAACTATTAAATAATACTCCCTTTGAAATTCGTTGTTTGTGCTGTTCCGTATATTCTGATATCTAGTTTGGTATCATCAGTGCGTTCGATAGCGATATTGCAGATGAGCATCGAATTTCTTCTCTTTGATAGCTGTCCTGGAATTGTTTGTTTCGAAGGATTATGCGCATATGTACGCGGCCCACAATTTTTATTAACGGGAGGTCATTGTTGAACGGTGTTTCTAATAGCTTTGGAACTTACGGAAAATATTCATTACCTTTGAGACTTGGGTAAATGGAAAAGTCAAATGATTCGACGACGGAGATAAACACAGCTGTAAATAATTAACACTTTGTTGAATAAAGGAATGGTCGATTATTACTGTCATTCACGCTTCTTGAAACCTCGAAATGTAAACATGAGCGGTGATTTTGATGTTTGAATCTCTGATTTCCAAAACGATAGCTATTATTTAAATAAACACAATAATGTGTTGATTCTTTCCATGAAAGCAACTAGAACTTTATTCATGTTGAATTATGGCAGTATGTAATTGGTGTGCTATACGCACTTCGTATCTCATTTATCTTGATCATATTGTCATGATAATCTTGAATCTAGATTTTCGCTTAGCTGTCTTTACTGCGGATGCAAGAATTAGCAAATGTTCAGAGAATAAAGAGCGAAAGATTAAAATAGGTGGCATATACGTATATTAATCTTTTTTGCAGTATGATTTCTCTGCCACGAATTTAATTTTAAATTTTATAACTTATTCTTCGCCGCTTTAATTTTGGCGAAAAATTTTTTTATGCATGGCTTCGAGGTTTGGATTCACTCGAACTCGGAATTACATCTTTCAGTAAAGCTTTCTGCTGGTATATCGCCTTGAAGGAATTTAATTTCCGTACATTTAAGCGAAAATTACATTCAGAAAAAATAAAAAGATCAAGCCATACAAAACCGGATCAAGTCGAGAGAATTTAATTTGTGAAAAGAGTGAGGAATCGGATTAAACTTTTTTAGCTTCCTTATTTAAATTACAATCATTTTATTTTCAGATTCGAATAATAAAAAAATCTCCGAAGCAGAGTATAGCATTGCAGAAACGTATACATTATTTTAGTTTATTAATATAATTTTATTTATTTATTTCTACCATGTTAGAAGCAATTTATACATAACTTTAACTTAAGATCTTCCGGAATAATTCTGAACATTGTACGTGAACACTGAGTTTCAGACGCTTGAAATGAGTTATATTAACTGCCTTGAAAAAATAATTTCTTCTTTTACTCCGCAAAGTTAATTAAAAAGGCTTACCTTCAAACTTTATTTAAAAATAGAACTGCTCCACATTTACCGCTGAAAAGTTTTCTTTTACAAAATGCTAAGCAAAGCATAAATATTGCAGATTCATCTTTGAGGAAATATAAAATTCGGATGTTTAAATCCAACATTTTTCTGACTGAGTTATAGTTCGAGTATCTTTTTCATTAATTGTAAGATAGTAACGTTTTAGAATTGATTTTGTTGCAATGCGACAGGATTGAAGAAAGCGCAAATCTCTCGGAAAATGTAAGAAGAAATTCGGCATTCTTACTTGAAGACACTGAGTGATTGACAGTCATGGTACGTTATGCATATACGCGAATTTCGTCTTGGAAAACAGAGTAAATGGGGCACACACGTAAAATTCTGACGGTTTCCAAGATGCGTATTTGATGTCGCAATGGTGAAAGGTAGACATTCTTATAATGCCTCAGCTAAAAGATTAATGAAATCAGAGCTCTGCTATATGTTACCACTCATTGCTACTAGGGTTTAATATACATTTTATCGTAAAAACGAGTAACCAATTGCAATAATAAATTCAGAAATCACCGAAAATGATTGCCTATAGTGTGATGGCGCATAAAAATTGTTTCTTTACTTACACATACACGGATACGCACTTTAGAGTACTTTTCAAGCAGATTTCGCAATCCAAAGTATATCCAATATCTCATGAGATATCAACGCAAACGTAAACATACAAAATGTTAGACATAACTGTTCACAAAGCTCTCTTATAGCTGACTGTAGCTCAGAAATAGGTTTTTACACATCGTCATTAAAATTGGGACAGTCGCTTTTATTCCCTGTGTGTCTTGTTAACCACCTAACCAATCGTGATCTCCCAAACATGGCCAGCAAATGTTTATTCTGAGTATGATTTTACACGAATTGATAAACATGAAATTAAATTAATTCATATAAATAATAATAAACATGAATTTAAAAGCCGAATAGAGTGTTTTTGTTGTTATACTTATAATTTATGCACCGCAATTGGAATTTCTGAAATTTTGCTTTTAGTATATATGCGAAGCGACACAACTTATAACGAAACATGTTCCTTAATTGATTGGCGACGTATATGCGAAACAACGTATAGCGGGGTTTTACTGTATTTGTGAATGACTTTTTTCAGGAAATAAAAATGCTGATCGGTGTGTTATGGGAGTGTTCGGATGTTATTTGCTTAAGGCACACAGGATTTTATACTCGTAGGAAACAAAGAACGATTGCACTTTTCCCGGTAGTGACAAATGAAGAAACGAGTTCTGTTCTACGAATTGATCAGGGATTTTTCTTTCCTCCGTTCTTAGTATTGCATGTTTTTTTATTCTCTTATTTTTGTGAATTTTCGTAATAGTCATAATACTATTTATAATATATTTTCCATTCTTTATACTTTCGGCAAAAATAATCCTATTTTCCCTGAAGACACATATATGTGCGGGTTTTAGGAAAATATGGCTACAGTTATTTCGTTCGATCACGTCCAAAGACTTCAAGATCAAATTATAATGGACTGAAGGTCAAGTTAATTTCCTTAAAGGTCTCTCGTCAACGTCTTGTTCCGATAAAACTCCAATTGAAAGACATTAATTTATTAATTTTATAGAAATAAAATGATTTTTTCAGGTTGCTTAACTATCAATACAACCATGTGCGTTGTTATAGCGGCATTAATTAAACTAGGCAAACTTAAACGAGATAGCAATAAATTTAAAATTAGTTCGAAGCAGTTTTGGAAAAAACTAGTGGACAAGTCTGTATGTGAATTGATGGCTTTTGTGTTCGGGTGGAGGAAGCGAAGCAACATTTTACTCGATTACAATGTTCGAAGGATATTCAATTAGATGAAATCACAAAAGGGTGAACTCGCGTGGAAAAATAAAGAAATTTTCATAAATGCTGCTTTTATCCTGGAATAGAATATATATTAACTGGGTTTTGTATATTCGCTTCCTACGCATGTTATTATACACGTAGGCGGCTCACAGGGCCGGGACGTGGGTGGGCGAGCGGGTCTCTTGCCCCGGGTGTATCATTGTGATTGTATATACATATAAACGTATATTTCCAACCATTAAATGTGTTGAAATGACCTGATAGAGTGAGATTGGTTGGGACTGGTAAAAATTAATTATAATCATTTTTTTTTTACTTGTAATAAAATACAGGGATTGGGCTAGAGGTGCGATTCACCTTCGTTACCCAGGGCGCCAACATACCTAGTCCCGGCTATAGCAGCATATATTTGATTTCTACCGTTGCCGACGGGTTGGGTAAGGCGAGAGGTGGAACCCTTTTCCAATAAAATTTTTGATACTGGAGTTACCGCACGTGTCGCGCTTTAAATGACAAATTGACGAGGAAGAAAATGCGTACATGATTTCAAAATGTGCATGAACTCCTCCTTTAATATTCAAAGGAGTATACATAAATTTAGTGACGGTTTTTAGGATATGTACGTATGTTTACAAATTAGATATAAACGTAAATTGCCAGAGCGTCATACTGTGTTGGGGATCTATTTGAAAAGAAAGCCAATCAGGTTCAACGAAAAATCAGTTTCATTCTAAATAAAATTTTAACTTGGTCATTCTTATCTACTGATTAAACTTAATTATATTTACACATATTATCGAAATTGCAACACAGTTACGTGTACACGTGTAGTTTTTTATCATTGTCCAAAAAACGGTTGTCGGAACTGTGTTCTTCCTCCATAAAACACGGTTACGCGGAGGTATAACTATTATGAATAGTTATCAACGTTTATCAAAGGAAAAACAGGTCAGAAAGTATCTCTACAGTCTCCTCATGCATTACTAGTAAATACGGTACAACTTGTCATTTGCGTAGTGTCTTTTCCGCATCATCTTCGTCTCATTCACATCACATTCTACGCCCACCGATTCCGTTTCGCTATGGAGAAGAGAGATGAGTAAAAAAAGAAAAGAAATAAACTTTCTTCGCCTTTCTCAAGGCTCTTCGGAAAGTTATTTCATTCGACTTATCGAGCCATCCCTCTTTATTCCCGAATCCTCTTTTTCACCCGACAGGCCTTTCCTCCAATTTCGTATTCGTCTTCTACGCTCTCTCTCTCAGTTTTTCAATCTCCTTTTTTCGCAAGTTTTCCACTTTCTGTCCTGTCGAGTTATTCTGACGTTGGCTTTCCGTAATCATGCTTGAATAATCCTTTAGTGACTTCTTTATTCCATACAAAGATAATGCATTCATCACCGATTATGTAGCTTAATTTGTGCCGTATTTTTCCTTTGAATGCGTTATTTTCTTTTATTAGTATTAATCGATTAAGATGTTAATTTGGAGCGACCGGCTTATTTGATAACGAATTCCTCCTTGGCCGCAATTTTTAATGCCTTGAGAATTTAAATTTTAATATTGAATGAAGATAGAAAAATAGCTTTGTGAATTTTTCTAACAGTCATATTACTATTTATATTTTTATCATTGTTTTCACTTTAGGCACAAGTAATCCGATTTTCTCGGAAGATGTGTGTTTGGTTTTTAAACAAAATTTTCATTATTATTATTCAGTTATTTCGTTCGATCTCGTTCAAAGGGCCTGAGAACGATTTATAAGAGACTGAAGGTCACGCCAATTTTCTTTAAGGTCGGTCGTCTTGTTCCGATAAAAGTATCCAATTGAAAGACATGCAGTTAATTTTATAGAAATAAAATGATATTTTTCAGGCCACTTAACCATCAGTAAAACCATGTGCGTTGCTATAGTGGCGCTAATTAAACTAGATAAATTAAATGAGACAGCAAGAAATTTCTAATTGGTCACTCAAAGTATACATTGGGACCCCGAGTTACGCGGATTCGAGTTACGCTGATTCACGTATGCGCGTTTCATATAATGCGACCAATGCTTCAATTTACGCGGTTTCCTGCTTCATGTTTATTCTATTGGCGCTTTTCATTTGTTACATAGACCGATTATGCTGCGCATACAGCCAAAGTTCTACTCATTTATTTTTCGGCTTCGATAGCGTTCGCATCTTCTCTCGTCTCCATCTTTTTTTTCCCCCTTAATTTAACCCCTAAAGAAATGTAATAATGGCATTGAAGAAATCTTGTGATGTTGTACTCAAGAGTGCGCGCAAGTCAAATACACCAAACGGTAAAATAAGAATAAAACCTAGATAATTTAAGAAAATGGAAATAATTTGAAATCAGGAGAAAAATTTGCTATGACCGGGAATCGAACCCGGGTCATCAACTTGATAGACGGATATATTCTTCTACTGAGCAGACCAATTGTCTCTATTCAGGATATTTTCTTTTGGTTTAATAGCAATAATTCGTAAATGAATACCATTTGCTACATACTTTTGTATTTATTTATCTTTTTATTACAAAATAAGTTTATCGAATCTTGTCCCATGCCCCTACTCATCTATTTCTATGTCTCGAGTTACGCGATTTCCATTTAAACTGTTTTTTTCAGGAACATTTCCCCCGCGCAACTGTCTGACTTTCCTCATTTTTAGTTTTTTTTACTATTATTTTAGAACTTCACGGCGTTTCTATTGAAGTCGTAAATTCCGACCAAGGTGAACATATTTTTAAACGTAAATATATATAAGTTTTTATCATATCTTATCTATAGCTTATGTATATGAAAGACGATTTAAATGTATGCTCCTAACAAACATAATTTTCGTTCTCTCTTTCCCTACCTATATTAATTTTATATATGCTTCCTACATTTACCTTTCTTCTTCGCTCGTATCATTTCCTTCTTTTCTCTCTCTCTCTCTCTCTTGTTACATTTCTACACTCCTTCACTCCCTCTCTCCTCTTTCTCTTCCCTATACTTCTGTTTTTGTCCCACCAAATTTTCCCTCCCTTACCTCCTCCCCCATTTCGGTCTCTTTCTCTCTCTCTCTCTCTCTCCATCTTTCCTTTTTCCATTTCTGACCTTCTACCTTCCTTCTCTCCCTCTCTCCACTTCCTCGGCTTCGCCACCGCCCTCAGTTTTGCTCTTCAGCTCTTATATGCCGATCTCCTCCTCGGCCAACTTCCGCCCTTTCTCCATTTTCTCATACCCTCTGCTGGGCGCAATATCCGGCCTCTTTCTCCTCTCTCTCTCTCTCTCTGTCTCCCTCTCCTTCACTCTCTTTCAGAACTAATGAAAAGCATCTTTCAGATGAACGCCATAATTTTTTCATCCTTTTCATTTCTTGTCGTCCACGTGTAATATAGATTTTCTAATGCTTGCCCATGACTTCTAATTTCGCTCCGTTGATTAGTGAAATTGACTAAAGGATATTTTTCTCATGTTGTTAGCTCTTAAGTAGACTATACATTTCCATATAATTACGTTGTCTGACCGTAAGACGTTGGACACTTGCTGGTTATAGTAACCCAACATGTTGGTTCCTCATTGTTGTATTTCATATAATAGCGCTATGTTTAACAACAGAAATTGAGTATTTAATCTAATCATAAACTTAATTAAAATGTAAGCTTTTTGCATATTTTCAATATATGGTTAGGCGTTTTTGAAGATACAAACGCATTTCAATTAATAATAATATGACATTTTCCATTAATTACTGATCTTTCTTTTCATTTAAATATAATTATAACGCACTAAATTGCCACAAAAATAGCTTTTCTCGAATTATTCCCATTATTTCAATTAATGATAATAGGAAAATTTCCATATTAGGAATTATGAGGAAGTGGCTGATCTTTCTTTTCATTTAAATATAATTATAACGTACGAAATTGCCATAAAAATGGCATTTTCTCGAATTATTCTTCAAAAGCCACCGGGAAAAGGAATAAATATCTCAAAAATAGACCGCGATGGCTTTTGTAAGGTCCTTTGAGAATCCATTGACCTTCACGAAGTTGTTTTATTTCCATTTCCGCGTTAAACCAAAGCTTACTCTTTTCGAAAAAAATCGTAGCCCAGTACTGCATAAAAAATTAGTTTATCATATACAATATAAACACGCATGCACTCATCATGTTTAAATCAGAACAATTTCGTGTTTTACTAAAAAAAAACCTTGTCTTGCCGTTGTCCAGCTCGAAATATTTACCGAAACTCCACCATTAATGGGGATTCGAAAATTTTTCCACACCAAATTTATTGTCTTGCCGTCATCCGAAACCGTAAAATGTCTTATTTTATCCGTATAACTACTTGTTTTTCTCAGTTTATTCCTTTTTGTACACTCTCTTACTCCCCACCGGTTTACCATTCTACCTTTCTTCGAAAACTCTCATTTTACCCGAATTCTTCCTCGGCCCAGAAAGGGAGAGAGAGAGAGAAGCAACGGCCTTCAATCTCCTTTCGCCCTCATTATCTTCTCCTCTTCTTTTCATTGCCCTATCACTTCTTGCTGCTTATACATCCTCGTCTCTCACCTCCTTCTTTCTTCTCCTCCTCCTCTTACCTCTTTCGCCACTTGTCCGCCTCCTTTAATTAGCGTCTCTTCTCGGCAAAATTCCAGCCGCTTTCCCCTCTATATATTCCAATTGAGCTTCCATCCCAAATAATCACTCCTCGCCACTCTTTTTTCCCATCTTGCTTCTTCCCGCACAGTTTCTTCTTAACCGTTTTCCCGCCTCCTTTTTGAGCCAATTTTCCCATCCTCTTTTGTCTCGTCCTCATTCTCCCCCGCCAGGGCGATGGCGTTCATTATTTTCATTTCTATGTTTCTCTTCCTTTTTCCTCCTACTCGTCCTCGTAATGGTCTCTCTCTCACTCGCTACCTCACTCTGTCCCTCAAGTCTTTTTTTTCTCGTTCTCCTCTCCCTATTCTCTCTTTCTTCCTCTCCCTCATCTCCTTCCATATCCACCCCACTTTCCAATTCCTTTAAATCCTCCCGTCATCTTCAATCTCTATTTCCGCACCTCTTTAATTCCTTTCTTTTTCCTCTTTCACGTCACTCCCATTCGTCCTCATCTCAAAGCCATCAACCTCTCCTCCACTTATCCTAACCCATCTCCACTTTTTTCCTCCCTCTTCCGTTAAGATTCCTTTCGTTTTTCTCCCAAGCCGCGGAAATCGTTAGCTCCTTCCCAAAAATCGCCGGTTTCTCCGCCTCATCCTGTGTCGTAATTAGCACTTCGTATCTCTCTTTTTCTCATAATTTTGCGCATCTCAGCCATCCCGCAAATTACCCCTAATCATGACTCTCTTATCTCCTCTTTCTTGATTCTGACCTTTCTTCGTGCGGTTCTTCCGCCCGCCGTTTCTCCATCTTTTTTTTTTTTTTAATCATTCTCTCCCTCTCCTCACAATTCGCTCTACCTTCTCTAATCCAAGCACTGTTTTCTCTACGCAACTCCCTCTCATTATAGCGGACCCCGTTATTCTTCATAACATTTCTCCCTTCATTTTATCTCGTTACAGTTCATTCCCCCTCTTACCCACCCAGCCATTTTCCCTTTATAACTTATCCTAACCTTAAGTCCCCTAAATGTGTCTCACTTTAGCTCTCTTTAGTTCTTATCGCTGCATCTTTCCTGTTTCGCTTTCCTCATTCCTTACATCCCTCAGTTCCTTTTTCTTCACCCGGAGAATTATAAACACTAACAAGTAAGGACTTTTCCTAGCTGTTTAATATTGTGAAAATTCCTGCAACCCTTTCCTATCCTCTCGTCATTTGATGTAGTGAATTTTCTACGTCTAATTAAATGAAGATCAGAACTTTCGAAATATTTTATAATATACCCATTGCTTAAGTTTTTCATGATTAAGGCTGTGTATGGAAAATATATTTTTAATTAAAATTTCTTTTTGTTATTTGAATTTAAATGCGATTAACTATAATATATTACCGTATTATTTTCGTATCCTTTGTATAATTAACAATTACCGTATATATATATATATATATATATATATATATATATATATATATAACATTATTTGTATCTATTCCATTAATGCTATATAATTGTAAAATTTGCCAATAATTAATAACTAATTTTTCGAAGGATGGAAATTCAATGAATATGTGTGAAGTAGGCGTAATAATTTAATTTTGTTGAGAAATCAGAAATTGTTTGCTAAATTATTTTAAAATATGTGGTATTATTCAAGATAGCTTCAGTAATCTCAACTAGGAAAATTTATTTTATTGCTTCCTTATTTCCAGATGTCGAGTTAGTATCTCGGTTCTATTCTATTCAAAATGCAATTCCGTCATTTTTTTGAACGAAAAAGAGACACCTGTAGTAATATCTGATCTTTTTAAAAATTAATTTGGGGATAGTAGGGCATCTGAAAGAACTGAAAACGTTCAGCAGAGTTGATTTCTTATCACTAGCGGTAACCAATGTCTGAGGATTACTCTGTTGGCAGTAAAAAAATAAGATTAAAATAAATTAAAAGTTCTTAATAAAGTTTATTCGTGGATCCAACTACACATTAAATTATATTTTAAAGATAGAGAGAGTGGGTTTGAAAATAGAGCGTTTTTATAGGACTTGGGAATTCTATAACTGTGATATTCGTTTTTCAAAAATATTTTGTCACTTCATTACTCTGTCAATATTGCCAGTTCAGTAATTTATTTTTAAATTTTGTCTATATAAGAAATGTACAGTTATTTGAAAATTTTTTTGCTGCATGTAGTTTGAAGTTTAGCAAAGTTATGTAATCATAAATGTTTTATTCGTCTTCATTGCAGCTATATCCAGATGAAACTTTTAACTGCGTGTAGCACTTGGGGAAAACGGTTGAATATATTCATGTTCTTTTCAACTCTTGGTTTATTTATTGTTAATCCTTCTTCTACCTTTCTCCGCTTTCCCTTATCTTCCCATATTGTAACCCTTTCCTTCATAATCTCTTGCTTTCTCCGCTCCACTCCTTCCTCACACGTTTCCTTTCTCCCTCCTTCCATTCCCTCCGCACCTACTGACTTTTCCCTTAATCTTCCATTTTTATAAAGGGCTTTCCCGCCTTCCCATTTTACCTCAAGAATTCACATCATCATTTTTCTTTAGCAACCCCTAGCATATTTATATTCAGGCAGCTTGCGAAACTCTTGCAGAGGAGGCTGTAGTAGGGGGAAGAGAGAGAGAATGTGTGTGTGTGGAAGAGAGAGAGATGGAGGGAGGGATAAAGATGAAATGGTAAAATGAGAAGAATTTGGAATGAACGGATGGGTGGATTTGGAAAAGAAATGGGGAGAGATTGCATCGTCTTGGGTTTCATCGTAACGGACGCGGAGAGGGAGGCGAAGTAGCATTGATTGCTTGCCGCACTTTGTTCAACAGAGTTCGTAACGCTACAAAAAAGGGTTATGTTCCTACTTTTAAAAAATCGGTACAACATACATTGTACAAATTTTCTCATATACAAATGCGTCGTTTAGTTATATTTAGAAAATGAAAATCGTTTTTAGAAAATCCAATTAGTTTAAGTTGACCAAGAAGAAACTAGCCTTATATTCATTCATTGAGAAAAATGAAATATGTAGTATTATTGCAGACGTATATTCAAGTAACTGTACGAAATTTCATAAAAATCGTTCAAGCCGTTTTTGAAAAAATCAAATTATTGTTAAAGTTGCCTAGCCTTATATACATTTTTTGAGAAATATGAGGTATTTGGTATAACTGAAAACGTAAACTCAAGTAACTGCACGAAATTTGATCAAAATCATGAGCCGTTTTTGAAAAAAATCACAATTTTTGTTAAAAATGCGTAGAATAAACTTTCCTTAATTATTGAGCAGTGCCAACCATTTCTTCACAGCTTCTGCTCACTATGATAAAATGCCTAAGTACGAGATTTCATTCATTTTCGCTCCACCGTTTTGGCTCTGGAGCTAGTAACAGCAGACAGACAGACAGACAGACGGCATTGCGAAAACCACTTTTTTGGACTCGGCTACACCTAAAACGGATATTTCCGTAAAAATCTCGTGGTTGAATTTTTTCGCGATAACAATACTTTCTCATTATACTTTGTATATGAGAAAGTAAAAACTTCATGTTGTATTCAGAGCGTGGAGCGCGCGTCATTGTTCCTCAACTCTCAAAGGACTTAAGAGATCTTCTATTTAGTCTTTTTTGCTCCTCGTCTTATTTCGCAGTCCCATTAAATATAATTGGCGTGCATAGTGAACTTAGGTCTCTGTTTGATCTCTGTCTTTCCTTTCTCGCTTAGAGATTACGCAATTTGTTTCGTTCGCTTAATGCTTCTTTCATTGCTTCGTTCTTCCACTGGGATATACCTTCCTTCGTTTTTTCCCCCCTGAAGTTGTTTCTCCTTTCTCTATTCTTTTAAGGACACTGGAGATGCATTAGCACTTTATGTTTGATAAATCAGTGTGTTATATTAATTTAATTGATTGAGATTCACAGACATGTGGCTTATTGGCTTGGTGGTATATTCCGTAAAGAAACCCTATGTTCTCTTAGTAACGGGGTCTCGTTCACCTCGTTAATTGCAATATGATATGACAGATCCGTGAAATTTTAAAGGCAGTAAATAAAAATTGGAATTAATGATATTAACGAAATGTAAATTGTGTGCTGTTTGACAGAAAACTCTTCCTTTGTATTATTTCGAGATCCAGAAAAATGGTGCTGTAAGCAGAACTTTGGCATATTCACTCACAAATAATTTCATCTGTCATTTAGCTCTGAGCTGCACGATATATCTTACAAGGGGAAGGCACTACTGACTCCCAACCGATTTGGCTGAAACTTCGTAGAGATAATGTCCACGACGTCCGATTAACGAAAATATATACATATCAGGGCCAATACCCAGCCGTTTTTATTTTATTAATAAAAATAAGTTATTATTTCCCTAGTCACTGCTTAACTACCGTACACGGTAAAGGATCTCGTAGATAACGGTGTTGGCGGAGTGTCTAGCACGCTTGGCTGTAAATCTGAAGATCTGATGTTGGAGTACTTGTCCCGAAATTTTTTTTCATTTTTTCCCGCATTTTCACTTTCATCATTTAAAGTATTTATTACCTAATTTCCTAATATTGCTTTAAGTTTAAATATCCATTTATTTCTAAATAAAATTCCTAATCACAATGATAGTATATATAACTATAAGCTAACTCTATTTCCTCATACCCGTGCATTTCGTCGACTTCATCGGGCCCCACCAGATCGTAATCTTCATGGAAGTTCATCTCGCCAAGCATATCCACAACACGTGTATAAATTTCTTGGGCCATTACAACACTACGGCCACATTCACTTTCGGGAACTTCTTTATCCGACATCAATCCATTTTTTCAGAGGAGTTTCATGCATCTTTCGCTGTTTCTTCGTCCAAAAGAGGAGACGTAAAAGATGTAACATTTTTGCTCGTTACAGGATTCCCCGCTGAAGATGTTGAAGCAGTATATTCCATTTTTGAATCAGCAAAAACTGTAGTATGTTAGAAATACACTTCGAAACACACTAGTTAAAATGCTCACAATGCTCTGATGAAAGAAGTAACACTTGAGATCGCTCATATCTGATCCTTTTCCAAATGCTTTCAAAGAATTTTTCGACAATGCCATGATTGTGAAACAATACGTGCAAGACAATAAGTTTCTTTTCATTGTTTAATCATGGGGAGGACAATAATAAATCACTTTACAATGAAAAATTTATTAACGAGGAAAACCAACCGCTATGTACGCTACAAATAATTCTTCAAAACTGCACATCAGTATATTAAAAATATTAACTATTAAAAAATAAAAATATATAGGGTTATTAAGAAATAAGCATTTAAAATGAAAGTGAAAATGTGGGAAAAAATGAAAAATAATTTCGGAACAAGGACTCGAACAACATACCTTGACATTTACAGCCAAGCGCATTAACGGCTACGCTAGCGCCGCCTATGAAAAGCAACGTTACCGTGTACGGTAGTTAAGCAGTGACTAGGGAAATAATAACTTATTTTTATTAATAAAATAAAAACGGCTGGGTATTGGCCCTGATATGTATATATTTTCGTTAATCGGACGTCATGGACATTATCTCTACGAAGTTTCAGCCAAATCGGTTGGGGGTCAGTAGTGCCTTCCCCTTGTTAGTTCATATTGCTAATTTTTTTGTTAATATTTGGTCAGTAATGCAATTTTAAAGAAATTGGTTAAAATTACGCCACAAGCTGTACAATTTTTTAAATGTAAAATTGTATTTCAGTAATGTAAGTCTAGTTCTTAGTGAAGCGAAGCTGACTAGACAAACATTTATTAGATAGTGACGAGGTTGTTAAATTAATTATTAAATTTAAGTAATTAACTAAATAAAATTAAAATCCAGTCAGGTGCTGATTACGCATAAATACAAATTATAATTTATTTATTGTTAATATAAGCCTATTTCGAATTTACCTTTTGACAAAACTTTTTGGGGCTGAAAACTTCTTGAATTAATTCCTTTTGAGGCGTAGTACCTCAGTCTACATGCGTAATTCATTGAAATAAAATATCTTTCCAGTTATAAATGTTGAACACCATCTAGGTATATCGCTTTCATCCGATAGCTCGAGATATAGATAATTCCGAGAAATGGGTATTTTCATGATGTGGGTGTTCTTTTAAAACGTATGCATGTCTTTTAATCGATTGCGTTAATTTTGATGACAGCCAAAGTCGGTCAAGTACTGAAGGGGTCCCGGATGCGAGTATCAATGGGGGCCCCAGGATATAAATATTTATAGTAATAACGAATGATTTATAGAGCCCCACTGTAACATTATAACTTTTACGGAGTGTTTTTATTGGAAATAAGTTTAAAGTATTTTTAGTAAACGTTTTTGCAAAACTTACACTTGATACTTGAATAATTGAGAACTTCTGGGGCCCCCATTATTCGGGGGCCAGGATGCCTCGCATCTCTCCTTTGGCCGACCCTGATGACAGCTATTAATATTTTATAGAAATCTTAGATTATTGTAAAACTCATCAATTTTCATACCATTTCATTTGATTAACATATTTGATTATGGTTTGCACAATGTTAATTAATTCATAGTTTTAACGTAGAATAAGCCTATCTTTCCCGCACTTGTGTTGGCGTATCAGCACTATTCCGTGAGGGTTGGGTTGGTTCGAAAACCTTCGCACTGAGTTAATCAAACTGTTCACTGAGAAAAGAGAAGACGGGCGAGTAGTTTCGTCTTGGAGACGAGTAAATTTATTGTTCGTAGCCATGACAACCGCCCCATAATTTAGCGATGCCAAAAATATACCTATCCCTTGAGCTTCTTTCTTTGAAGCATCCGGCTGATCCTGATGACCAAGAAGTCTCGTACCGTTCGTCTTCTCCCTCCTCCCAAGTTCTGACGTGGCTCTGGAACACACCACGTTTGATTTTATTTCCCTGCAAGTTTTCAACAAATAATTTCTTCGGGAAGAGGCAAACATTTTCTTTCATGAATTTGCGATTCACAGTATGAGGGAATTAAAGAAAAACGTCAAAACAGCAATACAAAGGAACACACCCAAGTGGGTTAGATTGCGTCAAGTGCTGTTTTTTCTCTAGTATGTGCTTTCGACGTTATATATTTGTGCGTGTATGTATAATCTTATCAGTTTTACTTTTTAGGTGGATTTCTTAAACGATAAATCGCTCGTTGTTTGCGATCCGTTGTCGTGTTTGTACAATATGTATAGGCAGTGCTTCTTTTGAGACGGTACGCGCCGGCACGGCGTACCGGCACCTTTTTTTCAGAACGATGTTGACCCACGTTAACTGTTAACAGAACTTACTGCTACATAGTGGAGGCGCTGTATACTGGAAATTTACGAATAAATTAATTATCTACTAAATGGAAGGTTCTGCGAAAATTTGTTTCAAACAAAACTTGGAAGAAATATTATTCTCTACAACTTTCGTTATTACGAAGATTACCAATAACGACTTACGGAGATATTTGACGGAAACAGAAAAAACCGATTATTTATAAATAATTCCTAAAAAATAACTGCAATGGAAAATTATTTCAAACGAAATTTGTAGGTAATTACACTCTCTATAATCTTTGTATCGTATGGTATATACAATAATGATGTTTTAACGGAGATATTTCGTCAAAACCGAATCGGGTTTCGAATAAACCTCGGCTTCCGGTTAACCAACATTGTCCAAAAAACTAATCAGCTCTTTGTGCTCATACCAAAGTGTTATATATGACATTTGGTAATGATGTGGCAAGTACTTTTCGAGTTAGAGCGCCCACAATCACATACACATACACACAGAAATCATTCCGAAAATAGTCTAAACGTGTTCTAGGGACCTCAAAACATGTATTTCAGTTGAAATCTCGAATTTGATTTTTTTTTCATGAAAACAATAATTTCTCTATACTACGTATATGGAGAAAGTAAAAACGGCTTCTATACATTTTGACTTTTATCATCAACTTTGCTATTAAAAGTTCATCACAAATTCAGTAGAGAAGGGGAAGAGGGTGCAGGAAGAGGGTGCAGGAAGAGGTGAGGAGGGGGGGGGGGGGGCGAGTACCGGCACCTATTTTTTTCAAAAATAAAGCACTGTGTATAGTAAATTTGACAGATTGTCTTTAGATGAAATTTGGTATTTATGATTTATACCAAAGAAATGATATATTTGCGTCAAATCATTTAATCAGTGAATTGTGAACATTTTTACAAGGCACTTTGTTGTAAAATTCCACAAAATAAATTTATCTCGTAAGGTGCGTAAATGCACGCAGGCACATGAAAAATTGACATATGCATGCGAATTGGCGCATTTTCATGTTAGGAAATCCATTTTTTCGAAAATCTTTATTTCGACTGGGCCTGCAAGATGCCACAGAAAAAGTATGGCGCACAAAGAGACAGTTTACGTTAGTGTCCAAAGCTTGAAATTGCCGTCCCTTTCTCCGGGAGGCTAATTTTCAGCTCTAGTTTCCCCTAAAATTATCCGATACGGCTTCAAGCCAGCATTTTAACTGGATCGTGACATTTGTTCGCCTTTGTTAGTTTCACGTTACACTCGTTCTGATATTCTTCAAACCGCATTTCTACAACAGCTCTGTATTCGGTCTTTCCTTCACACTCTCTCTCCCTCTTGAATTTCCTTTTATTCTCTTTTGTTCCTCTTTTCCTGTACTTTCTTAAATCCATTCCTCATTAAAAATGGACAATTTATTAATGGTTCATCACAAAACGGTGGTCAAGGTAACTCCTATAGTCATAAACTATTAATTAAATGTGAATTTCAGTTCAGATTGTTATATACATTTCATTCATACCAATTTATTCGCCCGTCCTCCATTGACAAACTCTCTCTTTCTATCCCTCTCTCTCTCTCTTCGGTAGCCATAGAAAGAATCAGAAAATCAATTTGATTTTAGCTATAAAAAGATCTCCATAACTCTCCCTTGAATCTTGTCCATGGCTACTTTCTAGAAATCTTCTTAAGAATTATTTCAGTGGTTATGTCTCCGCTTTTTCTCTTACTTCCTCTCCCCTTCCTGCATGCTTGTTTTCGTATTTTTCCTCTTTTTAGTGCCTTCGATGGCATTTTCCTTTCTCATTCTTTTTCGCCTCTTGGACTGTTCCGCGAATGCGTCACCACCTCAATCATCATCATCATCATCATCTACTAACGTCGTCCAATGCACACCTCGAAGAGACATCGTTTGCTACAAAGGAACGGTCTTGCTCTTTCTCTCAAATCGACTGCCTTTCTTTTTCCCCACAGGTACTTTTATTTCGTCTCTTCAGTTATCTTTTATTCCACACAGAAAAAATAACAAAAGAGTTCTCCGGTCGCTCTTTCCTGTCTCAGAAATGTTTCATTTTAGTCATTAGTTGTCCTTTTTTCACTTCAAATATCCCCAAGTTATATTCGCGAGATTTTTTTTGTCTTCCGGAACGCTCGCGTGCGATTCTGAGCGCAAATTTCGTGTCAAGAGAGTTGTAGTTTCGAAGTAGAGCGCTTATTAATGACAGTTCTCCGAGGAAGGATTTTCTCCTCTCGTATTTTCCGTTAGTACTCATCCGTGATGGATGAAATTTGTATATAGAAAGTGCTGCTTGAAAATACAATTTTTTTCCGAGTTTCGAAAAAGAAAGGTTTTCGTTCCATTTGTGAAACTTATGTTTTTATAAAGTTTTATCCGCGATAAGATAAGAGAATACGCGAGGCGTATGAAAGGTAACGGGAAAATAGCGTCTTCAGAATTTAGGATACTGGAATATCCAGTAACTGGATATCTATCAGTCAACGGATCCATTTCCCCTCAATCACCTAAATGTTTGTTTGAGTGCGTACCTTGAACGTACCTAGTCTTTAGAACTTCAGGATTTCTTTTGAGAGCGCAATTAAGGAATGGAGTTAGGATTTCTTTTCATTTAACTTTGCGTTGATATTTTCAGCCCATTAAACTTTTATAAAATTATCCTCTTTCTACCTTTTCTAATTTTTAAATGATGCAGTTTTTTCATTTTTTTGTTTTACATATGCGGGCCACAAAAATACACACGTTTGTTTGCGTGTGTAATGGACACCACACCGTTGTGACTAATATGTTGTAAAGTCACTGATATCCATTGGCTGATGTGTTCTCAATGTCCCTGATGAAAGACGTCCGAAAGGCTATTACTTCATTTCTCTATCCTATATCTACCGGTGACTTCTGCTTAACGTAAAGTGTCCTCAGGATGTCATCTCTCCTGCTCAAAATGCGTTTTGCATACCCTGATCACTAAGCATATGAATATTTTGACAAATAATTTTCGAAGTTTTATTCATATTTATAATGTTTTTCATAATCATATACAATGACAGGAAAAACAATTGAAATCTGTCATATAATTTTAGATACTTAAAGGCTCCGAACTCTAGAGCAGTATGTAAAGTTGCATATGTTCATTTTCTGCCGGAAGTCACCGTGGAGAAACGTGAACATTTCAGGTCTCTAGTAATAACAGCTTTATGCTAACCAGTGAGTGGCTTCCTAAGTAAGTTAACTGGAGATTTGCCTCCGAGTTATAGTTGAAACTAGGGATGTGTGGAAAATCCGGACCAAAATGGAACAATTGCGTTCATCTCCAAGAGGATACGAGCTTTCTCTTGTTTAGCAATGTTTGTTTAATTCAACTATTCATTCCATTTGGTTAAACTTGTTTTAGATTTTTAAATCGTTTTTGGGGATTAAACTGTCATTTTTTAGTTCGAAATATCCAATAAAAATGCTCGGAAACTTTCTGAAAAAAATAGGTCTTTTATATTAATTGACGAAATATCATTATGAATATCGCTATCCTTTTTGAAAGCATGGGTGATATAACTACGACATGTTATGAGGCCTGCGAAGCTACGGTGTAGAAGAGATCCGTAAAATTTGACTAAAAAACTCACATTTTCTGTAAATTTAAGCTAATAAAGCCTTCAATTTTGAAATGCCAGCCCTAGAAATAGACAATTTTAAATTACATCATACCTAATAATCTCTAAATAACCTCCGACGAGACTAATTAAGCCTACCGAAGTGTCAACTTCCAATGCAGCTCGTCGTGTAGAAAAGATTTCCCAACCCTTTTGTAAAGTCTACATTATGTACAACTAGCGATTCCGCTTTCTTAAACTATTTTTTCTACTAGCTAAGAGATCCCTGGAAAACTATTTTCATTTTCATAAAGACTCGAGTTCGATCACAGGGAGTGATTTCTGTTTCCCATTAGATAACACGTAAAGATCGATTTTTCAACGCGCACGCCTTCATTCTTTCATCGATCTTGGTAGAGGGGTGGTTAGCGTGTCTATATCCCAATACTAGGGTCTCAGGTTCGAATCCTGCCGAGGGCATGGTCGTGTGTTTCGTCTATGTTATTACTATTACGATATTCAGTATAATTCCCACGAGATCGCATTATTTTCTCAATCCGCATTAGCGCAATATATACGCGCGCATGGAATGCCTCAATGCAAGGAAATGATAATAAATTGTCAGTACGCGCACACAGCCATGTCCTCAGCGAGATTCGAACCCGCGAACCTTATATTGGGAGCCATAGACAGTAATATCCTACACCGGAGAAATGAATTATTAGAGTTAAATGTGAAATATTGAGATCAACGACAGTTATTACAAGCATAATTATTTACTTAACACACTTCTTATTTTTTTAATAAATTAACTGAAAAATGTCCGCGCAATCATTGCGCGAGTACAGCTAGTTTTTCATAAAAAAATGCTCCCACAAAAAATGGATTTGCATCTGTCATTATCTCATTCGTCGTCTCCGCGGTGTAATTCTATACAAAGGACTTAATGACGTAGAATTTATAGAAATTCATGAAGAATATCTCGAGATAACGATCTTATAAATCTATAGAGTTGGGGAACTAGATCACAAGCAATTATATCATAATATTTTTCGAATATATGTATTTACCGATATTTAAATTGCATTGAAGAAATTTTTTTCTCATTAATTCACATGTTTCTATTGCGCTGTAATTTAGGGTTTCTCCTTAAAAGTATCGAAACTTCCATGCAAAGATTAATAGAGTAAAATGTGAAAAAAGCATTAGTTATTTTTGTATGGGACAAATCATCATTATTGACCGATCAATATTTATAGAAATCGTCAGAAGAATGAACATGGAATGTAGTTCAATAGGCTTTAACGCAATACATACTCAAATTGAACATCTTGGTTCACCTCAGTAGGAAGTATAATGAGGATAGAGGCAGGTGGAAAGGTAAAATGATTTTGTCCGATGATGGTTAGAAAAATAATACTTTTGATTGCGATGTCTACACGAAAATAGCTAAATAAAGAGGAATTAAAATGATAGAAGTATTATTTTCATGAAAAAGAAATTGACAAAACAAGTGCTATAAGTCATGAGAAACCATATACACATTCACGGCACCAGAGAGCCATCATCAGTTTATTCGCCTAACTGTCTGTCTACAAGCTTATTTTTTAATGACGGAAACCGGAATTTTCACAAATGAAGTGCTGCAATCTTAGCAAAAACACCGAGAAATACTTTATGAGTTATTGTGAGATCTGTTCTGATATATCTCTTTCTCTCCCTTGGGACCCTCACTCCTCCAGACTTTTCTTAAATATCCCGCACATAAAGTAGGATTTTTCGCTTGTCTGTCACCGCCGAAGTTTTCTCTTCCGATTATATATCCCTGGAGATGTTCCTCTTTTTTCGGCCTCTTCGTTTTTCCATCGTCTTCGCAACCATGGGATCGAGTAAAATTGAAAACTTGATAGGGGAAGTTTGGGTAATATGAGCATAGTTAATGTATTTTATGTGAAACAAAACTTATGGCCCATATAAATTTATTGCTTTCACATAAAAATATTCACTACTATGTTTTGTACCTTTCTTACATTTGTACGCAATTTTACCAATCCATGTAAATGTGCCAATAAAAAATGTGCAGGAAATCACATGTGCTCATATTCCCCACGTCTTGGGGTAATATGGGCACGTATGTTGGGAATATGAGCAGTTCATATCTAATTAGTTATTGAGTTATAAAACCGTGCATTTTTTATTAGAGTACATTTATTCAAATAATCGCATTAAAGGTACAAAATGTAAACATTATAACGATACTTTCTGTATAAGTTATGACGTTGGCCTAACTGGTTTATATCTGCGATGATAAATTGAAAAATAAAAATGAAAATACTTTATATTAATGAGCTATAAAAGCATAAATGAGCTTTAAGAATTTTAAAGTTATAAAAATAGGAAAAAATATGTAAATGTGACGTAAAATGCTTCTAATCTTATTACCCCGAATAAAGGTGCTCATATTACCCCTTGAAAGAAAGAATTGCCTCATTGTAGACGTTTTAGTGATCTCGCCCTTTCAGCATTGTTTCATTAGCTATCGAACCATGTTTCAAATACACCACTTATTAGTTTCTATTTCTTCACGAAAACATAATGGTATCTATCTCAAATATGAACTTAAACAACTAATTACACAATTATCTCAACGAATATAAGAAACTCTTCCCTTTAAAAGCGACTGGGAATACAATACACAGCAGCATGTTACAGCGGAGCTCCTTCGGACGCCACGACACTCTGAACTACTCGTACCAACACTTAAAAGTTGAAAAAATTCTGTGTTGGCAATATCTAGACGGAAAAGAAAACGTGCTCATACTCCCCAAGTGTCCATATTACCCCGAGTTCCCCTATAGAGATTGAATGAATGGATGTTTTGTTTATTTTTTGTGGTAAACTACTAGTAATAAGAATAAGGAAATATCGCAGACTACGTTGTAAGGTCCTTCAACAGTTTAGAATTACAAATAACATGAAGTTGCTTCATTAGTGAACCAAGCAGATTTAACATAAATGTCCAGATATAGCATTGCAATGTTGAAATGAGATAACACATCCGGATTTCGTGCACTTCGCTATTAAGTTGGATTCATTATCGGGTTATTTTAATAGAAACTTGCTGCAACATTTTTTTATGAAAATCATGCGAACACGTACGCACTTATATCAAAGGTAACAGCAGAGAATAAAAATATCGCTCCTATCGGTGACGCTTTATATTAAATTTTCTTTTCGTTAATACACTGGATAAATTGAATTCCTTAAGCAATTTATTAGTTTTCATTAAATTTTATTACACCTAATAAGATGTGTGTTATGTTAGCTGTAACTACATTCGACCGAGTCAATTACACTAATGCACGGGCTGCTTTAAATAACCCATTATCTTTCGCTCGTGATTACTCTGTTTGTCCTTCAGATTCCCTTAAAATAAAGGGCTATCAAAGTCATTATCACGTGTTTAATGACCTCAGTCATTACGAACTCACCAATTTTGTTCACTGTTGTCGCTGCTCAGTAATTGTTTTTTTATGTGTAATGGTTGATACGTTTCGAGGCCGATGGCAACACTGACGCATGCGATATCAAGGGCGTGATATCCGTCACGTCATCATCTAAGAAAGTCATTATCGAGCGGTTTGTTCATCTCACAATTGCTATTGCTTATTCGTATTAGGTATGCCCGAGATGCAGGCCTCACCCGAAGTGTAAATAGAAAGGTGTTTCTGCCAGGGTGAAATTTCTTTGCCTCTCCAATACATGCACAGTGGAATTATATTAAGTCTCCTCAGATAAAAGATAGCTTCACAAAAATTGAAAGGGCCTAGATTTTATAATATAAAACGTTCATTCAATCTCGTTTCAACTTCAGCACAATTGAAAATATCTTTCTTCTTTCCAATTACGCTGTCTTTTATTTTATTTAATACGTTTTCTCTCCATATGTTGTTTTATTATGATATATATTTGCGAGGGTTGTAGTCGAAAACGAATTTGTCGAAAGCAAATTCGTCGAAAGCAAATTTGCCCTTCGATGACTTGATCATTCGACGAATTTGTTTTCGACGAATTTGCTTTCGGCGAATTCGTTTTCGACGAATTTGTGTGTTCGAATTTGCGAGACAGTTATGCAGGGAGATAATCCACACAAGTTTATGGACCAGCTGCGGTCTAATTGGATTGGTTTTTTATCACTCGACTTATATATTTACGAGAGGTTGATACCCCAAGCCGCTATGCTTACAGATAAGAAGTGAAGCTTGCGAAACTTCTTAACGCGATATTTTCAATGTGACTAATACCGCCTTATCAGCTTATAACTTCACTTGGGAAATAAGGAATTTGATGACGAATGTCGTTTGTATATGGGTTGACAGAACTTGCATGCGGAAATTTACTATAGATCTAAGTATTACTCAAATCACTGGATATCCCATTATTGTAATCAATTAATAGCTAAAACTCATTGCATTTGAAATTTTTGTTGTTGGCATAAATGTTTTCCTCAGGTTCATGTATAAAATTTGATTAGCTAATTAGTTTCAAACATTGGTTACTCGTGTCATAATCAATTTATTGTTCATTCGTTCCCTCTTGGTCATTAACGTAACAATACATATATTAATCATCAGAATAGAATGCTGTTTATTATCTATTGTACTCCAATGATTTTTTAATCTTTCATGATGATTTTCTAGCGTAACTTCTCGAAAGTGAAATTTTTAAATAAAACAAACGTTACCATGTACAGCTTATTTTCACTGACGAGAAATGGAAACCAAGATTAGTAAACAATACATTAAAGTTATTCCGGAGTTTAATCTTTTTATTCTTTTTTCTTGTTGGTACAACTTCATGTAAAAACGAACCAAAAATTGTAGCTTTGCTTTAAGCGCATTTACTCATATTCATAATTATTTTAAGAGTGAAATTGTAACACTGATATTTACGTTATACTGTTGCGATTACTTTTCTTCAATTTAAGAAAAGTTCTTAAAATATCAGGTCAAGTTAAAAATTATTTTTCTTCTTCCACAACGGAAATGGAGGATTCATAATATTTTTAAGATGATGAAATGAAAGGAAAAGGCAACGAGTCAATTTCTATCACGCTATTTCTCACAAAAATAGAGCAGTGAAAAAGTTATTTCGCTCTTTTTGTTACGTAAAAATCTTTTACTTGAGGAAAGTGAATGAGATACGGGTTTTTGTTATCTGTCCACGCGCAAATAAAGTTTATATTCAGGTTACTCTAGCCCTTCCCTCAAACATGCAAATAAGATGCCTGTTTAAAATTCCGGCACTATTCTCGTAGGAGGTTGACCGTTATTATACATTCTGGGTCAGCGAAGTTACACAATGTCTGTTTCTAATGTCATAATTAATAAGATTCATGGTAGATTTAAATGAAATTGGCTCTGTAAATATGAAGCATGCACCAGAATTACGTTGACAAAACATCTCACAAATGTGTAGCAAATTTGATACTAGAATTTGACAGGTTCATGTAGCTCTATTAATATCTCAAGGAATATCATCACAGTAAAATGATATGGTTGTTTCTCTTAAATTATAATTCTTCATTTCCCTTTGTCGTACTCACATAACTATCTACTTACATAATTACGTATAAGCAATGCGAATATATTATAAATATGTACATCGAAGGAATAGTGATATCGCGGGCTTTATCTGGCATTCCATTTCTTATGTGTCACCAATAAAAATATACCCCTTTGGAAGTCTTATAGACCATGGGAGCATCCGAGAGATATTCAGGTATAGCATCACATATGGAAATAAAACGCTCACCTCTGAAATGGAAGAATTTTTGAAAGGATAAATACTCGTGAGGCATATCAAAGTTTCGTAATTTATTTTGAAGATTCGTGCAGCACCATGTCTGAGTATGTGCCAAGCGTCAAACCAAGTATCGATTAAAGAAAAAAAGACTTCCTCACAAGCCTTTCTTAGACCACGAAGAATTAATAAGGAATACGATGACAGGCGTGGTCTTCTGCTCATTCCAATGGGGATACCTCTGTTCAACCGGATATCCGAGGGGACTCGAGTGGGAGGAGTATTGTTGGTGGGAGATGGAGAAGGGTATTCGCCGAGAAAAAAGAAGATAGGAGGAGGGGTTGATGGGAATGACGGAAAAGAATGAGGTGGAAGCGGGGAGTGATGCGCAAAATGAGAGTTTGGTACGGGTAGGCGGCTGCGGGGCAGGAAGGCGCTTAGCCAACACCCCCTCGCGGCCGTTTGGATGACTAACTTTCCTTTTCCCTCTCGTGCATTTCTTAGCGTGGCCTCTGCTGCGAGTCTTGCATACTTATAGCTCGCATTAAGGCCGAAAGGGGCGGAAGGCATGTGCAAACTCGCAGCACGCGCGCGTAGAGAACCTTCCCGCGAAGAGAGACGGCTACTGTACATAAATCGTTACTCGGACGTGTTCAGTTGATGCGCGCACCATCTCTGTTACTTCATCCTTTTATTTATAATTGCGCATCTCCTTCCTAAGGTCAATCGTCTAATTCAGAGGTTCTCAAACTTTTTTGGCCGCGTACCCCTTATAAAGTAATACTGGTAGTTGAGTTAGTTAGTTCGTACAAAATAGACATACTTAAAAATTTACGAGTTTACATATAATTAATAAGCGTTTTCTATTATAAAATAACGCTCCAAGAATAATGAAAAATAGATTTATTTTAAAATTAATAAGTTTACAAATTAATTTGTCAATTTTAGACAGCATAAAGAGTATCATCTGTTCGATTGAGGAAAGCCTCAATCTTAGATCAGGTTCCACATGCAATTTATTGCGATTTTTTGACTTAATTAAACTTAGAGATGAAAATCCAGTTTCGCACAGGTATGTTGTGGGAAAGGGTATCAATGTTTTGACTGCTTTCTTAGCCACGACCCCGTATTCGTTTAATAACTCTGCCCAGAAACCAATCAAAGATATTTTCGTGAAGTTGGTTTTTAAATCTCCGTCTGTAGAAATGTCCAGGAGGTTTTCTTGTTCTTTCCCTGTTAAATTTGGAATCGGAAAATCAACATCAAATGGATTGCGCAGTCAATCTCTGGAAAATATTCCCCAAGTTGCGCTACGAGTCCTTCCAAATGCTCCTTTATATCTGACTTCACCAATTTGTCCAACAATATTTCATTCATCGAGATATATTCTTGCAGTGTCTCGAAGCAATCCAATCTCTTTCCGAACAAGTGGCCCAAAATGGTAATTTTTGTATCATGGACTTTATTTTGCCCTTTGTATTAAAAATGGTCGTATTATGACCTTGAAGGCTCAAGTTTGATTTGTTCAAATGGCTAAATATATCGCACAAATACGCCAGTCTTTGAGTCCAAATATTATCATCCAGAAGAGAAGAGAGTTGGAATGGGTTATTCCTAAAAAAATTACGTGCTTCATCACGTAGCTCAAAAATTCTCATCAGCACGTTTCTCCGGGATAGCCATATGACTTCAGTATGAAGTAGAAGTGTTTTGTGCTCGCTACCCATTTCATTACATAAGGATGAAAAAATTCTCGCATTTAATGGTCGAGCTTTGATGAAATTAATAATTTTCACCGATTCATCTAATACTGATCGCAACTTAGATGGCATTCTTTTAGCAGAAAGAGCATCACGATGAATACAACAGTGCGGTCATTCTGCATCTGGTGCAACGGCTTTTATACGAGTTACTAATCCACTGTTTTTCCCTGTCATTGATTTTGCTCCGTCCGTACAAATTAGACATTTAGACCAGTCAATATTATGTTCTCGCATGAAAGTATCAATTAACGAGAATATTTCTTCTCTTGTGTTTCGTGTTGGCAATGAACGGCTGGTGCGCGAAGCGTATAGGGATCGAATTCACGGAGTCCTTGAAAGCGTGCACTTCATCTCAACACGTCGCGTACAGATCAGGGTCATCTTCTTGTATTGCGATTCGTCCCGTGCCGGTAACGGAAATATTTATTCTTCATTCATCTCATTTTCTGTCCATCATATCTTATGTATTTGCATAATCTGATATTTTTTACGAACACCAAGGTTGTATGCTCATAATGGAAGTTGTTCTAATTGATTTTTTCCCACGAACCTTAACATATTGTTTAAATTTCGTCGTATATGATGTAACTCAACATTGGCTTCGGAGACCATATTTTGAATTCTTGATAGGTATCTTGTTTACTTGATGTGGAAACCTTCTAAAGATTAACAAGGAAAGGTAAATTTTGAGGCATAGAATAAATTGATCATGTGGCCCTCATTATCGGCTCTCCAATAGTTCATTGTTTGGTTGTCGAATGCCCTTTACTGGATTATTCGCTTGCCCGATTGATTCTCTATATTCTGGCGATATCGAGACAGCGTCGTAATAGGTGGAAGATAGTTCACGATAAGGTTCAATACATTTCTGCTCGAGATCACTGCGAGCATGGAAGGAATCGTCGAGTACCGAGGAAGAAAACCAGGTGAAAATGGTGAATAAGCGTTCCATTCGAAAGAAACGTCCAAACAAATTTCCATTCAATCTGATCAAACATCATCTCGAGCCAATTGAAGGATGGCAGAGTAAAAAGTACCTTTCTAGGGCTTGGGGAATGTGTGAGCCATATATGCGATGAGAAACGAGACTACATATTTGTGCTAGCTCTGAAATTTCTCACTGCTCAAATAAAAATGCGACACAACATCAGGTAACACATTATCAAAAATTACACTAAAATTTTTATATGTTAAAGAAATTACGGAATTTTATATAATACGACCACATTTCATTAGGCGGATGCTTAAATATTGCGAGAACCGAAGGGAACGAGGCATATTCCAACCATATTGAAAGACTGTTTAGTTTTTCGCATCCTTAATACTGAGTTCAAATATGTAGATCGCATAAATTTAAGCTTCTAAATCTCCAAGGAACAGGAATATAGTCTTCACTTTCAGATTGAAATCCCACCATAGTTTCTGTCATCTTGAGGATCAAACGCCTCACAAAATATGGGAAAACATTTTCCGACTAGAAGAGAACTTTGCCGTTGACAGCTGTGAACGTAGGAACATTTTCGCGGATACCTCAATACGCTTCGCTAGCTGTTTCCAATTCTATCTATCCGCGCGGCAAATCAATCATTTAATTCTGAGCTCCTCTTTCTTGCGGTTTCGAATTTTGAGAGGAATTTCGAAGCTATTGCTTATTTATCGCACATTTTCGCTTCGCGATTTTGATTGTCTGCCGTTGAATGACAGGTTCGTTTCCGGAGAAAAACCTCGTAGCGATATAGGATTAAGAGAGTCTGAGGGATAGAGAGGGGATCGTAAGATAGAGAGATTTGAAGGGAGAGAGAGAGAAAGGGAGGAGAGGAGGAAGAGGGGAGAAAGTGACCAAAGAAGGGAAGAAAGAAAAGATCAAATTCTCAGGTTTGGTGAATGTCATATACAGGGTGTAGACAAATTATCTTTACAACTTTGTATCTAAAATACGTAAATACAGAATCGATGTACACATACAGGGTTTTAACCAGGTGCGCACCCAGGATTTTCTCTTGGGCGGGGGAGGGGTGGGGCTCAATTATAACATAAAATATTCCACCAAACATTTGGACAATTTGGGGTCTCCTCAACTACAGGCTCCCCCTGAGTACCTGGTTAATACAAACTCTTAAGAGTTTAAGGTTCTTAAGTCAGAAATTTAGCATTTTGTGTGGGAGGTTGCGCGCCTGGTTTTCACCATCTCTGAGAGGAACTCGTAAAGTTTAATAGAGTAAAACGCCGCCACGTGACACAGGTGTTACGTCAACCATAACGGTGTGAATCATCCGAACGTCACATGGAATGAACTCGAGTATCGATTAGACATTCTAAGAGTTACAAATGGTGCCCATTATGAATCTTTATAATTTCCGTTGAACTTTATAAATTTCTCTCACGGATGGCGTGTATGTGTAGGTTGTTTCTGTATTTTTGTATTTTAGATAAAAGTTGTAAATATAATTTGTGTACACCCCGTACATTATCGACTTAAATACTACTCAATTGGGAGCCGGTAACGATATTACTATACATTATTTCAATATGATTATTGAGAGTAAAACGGATAGGTGGAGAGAGGAGGAGAATTAGAGTTGGAAGACGGGTTTTGAGGGCGTGAGATGTATAAGGGAAAGGCAAGAGCTGGGGAGAGTGAAGAGCGTGGTGATTTCGAATGACTTTCGACACGATGTGTTTTTCTGCTCCCGTAGGAAGCTGTGGCGGCTCTCCGTTGATGACTGTGACATTTCTTCTCATCCACTACCTAGCTCGATCCCTCTTTCCCCATTTCTTTCCCGGCCGCACGAATCCTCTCTCGGGAGCGTGCCCCTGACACGTTCCAAATTAGGAGACCCGCCTTCTTGGAGACGGAGCGGAGAATCTAATCACCCGACCCCACCGAGTTCCCGTAAAACGACTCGGATCTCACCCGTCGAACCCGCGGTACGCATTTCTCGTCCGACGACTCTAATTCCGAGATATCGACAGTCTATTGGATTGAGGTTACATTGGCGGAGAGTTCGGCTCTGTGAATTCCTTATTTGGCCGTTGCGAAATTCGATGTTTCCCTCTCTCTCTCGGATTGCCGATGTGATAATTTTTCCGCGCGACCTATTTGCCACGACCGAATTCGCGAGAAATTCGACGGAAAGTTTGGAAGAGGGTGTGATTCAGAATGTTATTGGCCCAATCCAACCTCTCGCGTTGCAATATAACTACCGGTCCTTTTTCTATCTTACGTATTCATCAGAAAACTTTTCCGCCGACTTGTTTTCAAGCACGTTCTCTATTTTTTTGCGATGAAGTTGTGTATGCATATTTTTGACTTCGAACGGAGCTGGTTTCCGTGTTGCCATATGATTTCATATTTTCATTAAAAAGATTTATAGTATCTACGATAAATTTTTAATTACCTATAGTCGTTAAAGAATTGAAATAAAAGTATTTACAGATATATCTTACTAATAACTAACCTCCTAGTTTTGTCAACAATGTTTGTTTTACATAATTATTGAAACGAGCAAAAGAATAGGTCACGAAAACCAGATGTCAATTTCGGCTACAAAATAACCGTCATCATTGACTTTATACTCATAAAAAACGATTGAAATAGATTGTAGAAGATGTAAGAATAAAAAAAATCAAAAATAAAATCTTTTTGCTTTATAAAATAGGTGGCCTTAAAAGAATAAAACAAGAATGTGTTCAGATTATTTGTTCGTTATAAAAGATTTTGGTGTCATATTCTTTTCATTACTGTTGCTTTACATATCATTTACGTAGTAATTTTGCTTTTATAGGAGGGTTTCAAGGTTGACCTTCATAAAAAAATGTGTTAGCTATTAATTTTATATTCAAAATCAATTTACTCCAGCTTATGGAATGAGATTAATACGTAAATGATATGTAAATTTATAGTAATGAAAAGTACACGACACCAAAATCTTTATAACGAACAAATAATCTGAAAATTTTCTTGTTTTATTCTTTTAATGCCGCATATTTTATAAAGCAAAAGGATTTTATTTTTGAATTTTTTTAAAATTCTTACTTGTTTTCATCTTTTAAGTGCGAAAATGAATAACATTCAATGAAAAATAACGAACATAAATAATTTACCTCCATCGCTTTCTTACAATGATTGATGTCAAAGTTCGTGATTTGTGGAACTTTGTGAATTCATACGACTCTAGCGCTAGTAGGCTCGTCAGTTTAAATCACAAATCTAATAAGAGAAACCCGGTACCGGCATTAGCCTACTCTTTTTGAAAAGCTTTATGTCCCTTATGAAGGATGAAGCGTTGATTCGCGTGCTCTCCTATAAACACGCAAAATCGGGGCCGCAAGATCTATTGAAAAAATGCAACTTCAGCAGGTTTTCAATAGCTCAGCGTATAAGGCCAACGCGCTCGCCACTACGCCACGGCACCACATTGCGCAATTTTTTAAATTTCGACGGTACTTTTCTACTCAGAAGCCATTATCGCAGCGTGAGGAATAAAAATACATTCCCAAATGAACCATATACTGCTTACGAGTTGTTAATTGTTTTATGAAAAAGTTCAAAGTACTTAAACCAATAGTGAACATTACTGAGGTTAAAATGACATAATAGAAATAAGGTAAAATTTTCGTACAATTAAGCGTTATAACTTCTCTCGCCATATATTGGTCAAAATGACAACTCATGTTGAAATCCGTATTTACCGCTATCATTTCTAACTTTGGGGCAAAGAATGCTATGCCTATGTAGTAGTTCAATTTCTTGCTACTAATTCTATTTCGCGTGCAGAGCCACCGCAAAGAGATAGATTTTTGGAAAATTTGAACATTCACAGTTTAACATCTAGATGAGATACGAAATTGTTTATCAGCTAAGAACCATCAGCTAGCTTTCAAGCAATGCAGCATTCTTTACGATACGATCATTCGTTCAAGAGATATGAGGGAACAAAAAATAGTCTGCCCCTTATGATATATAAATAAATAAATATCGGATTAACGCATATAAAAGATTTTATAAAAATGATTCGATTTGCGTATAAGACTCGGATTTATTTGAAAAGCGCAACATTGTTGATGAAATTAAGTAGTATGGAACCTTTTGCTCTCGAGTGTCTTGCAGTAATGCAGTGCTGCCCAAACTACGGCCCGTGGGCCACATCCTATCCGCCGAGTGTTTAACAATTGAAGGATACAATTTATCATAAAATTAAAATAGAAAATTATTAAAACAAAATACATCTTGTCTTTACCCATGTACTCTCATAGTATATAAACACATTTAAAACAAGTCGGGTAATATAGACCTGCAACTTTTATTTTCGACTGGGTGTGATTCGAGAATAGGGGTTATGTGACCCGCAATGAGTGCAGAAATGGGTTCTGTGGTCCTTGAGCCGATAGGTTCTGGCACCACTGCGCTAATTCATTAAATCTCACAGAAATATTTGTTTATTTTTAATTCTTCAGTAGAAAGATAAATTATTTCATTTGGGTCACAAAAATTTATTTCTCCGGGATTGTATTTGTGGCTATCTTTGCGGTAAAAGAGAAACGATCGTTTTAAGCGTTCCGCTCAATGCTGTGCAAAGGGAATTTTAAGCTCCGCGATTAAAGTAAACTCATTTGCATCGAAAAAATATCGTTTCGGATACAGATCAGGATCGTGATACCATCGTTTGTGCACGTTTCACTGATCCATCATTTAGGGCCGATGAAATTATCATTATCGGAGAAGGGTATGGAGAATGAAAAATTAAATAATAACCTCGTATTTTGGTTGGATAATGAACGGCACAGACGCCATGACGGTAGTGTTCATTAGGTCGGTCGATACTGTTAGCCATAGGGCGAAAAAATAGTGATATATCGAGCCTTTTGGGACCCATCCTTTGCTCTTACGCGACCCCCTCACGTACATTTGCTGCCTGACTCCTCCCCTATCACCGCTTTGTTTCTCTGTGACCTTCCACTGTCCTTTATGACATTTTTTTTTGCTTTCTTCCTCATTTCTCATTAATTCCCCCGTTTAAATTAAAAATCCTCTCTCGCCATTTTACTTTCTCATATAGGTACGAAGTAAATAGAGAAGGCATTGTGATTGTAAAAACCTTCTCGTTCGAGATTTTGATGAACATACATTGTAGTGTATCCGCTGAGTGGTTCCTGTGGTTTTATCTGTGTGTAGACTCTGGAGAATAACCGTTTTGTCGGAATTGGAACGAATATCGCGTTCATATAGGACTTTCCCCGGAATGTAAACCTTGTTGAAGTATATTTTGAAACAGTGGAGGGTATATCATTCTTGTCGATTTACTCAAATATATCTTCAAGAATTTTTATTGAAATTCACACAGCTGCAGATATTGTTGTGATAAGCAGTTATAGATTAGCCATATATCAGCCATATTTTACCTTACTCTCCGTCCTCCCGTTTCCTTCTAATACCCTCTTCTCTTGTCAAATTAGGTCATTTTCGTTTCCCTCTTGATCCTGTTTCATGTTTTTATCACAATTTCCTTTTCGTCCTTTTTCTTCTTAGTACTCTTCCGCCATCTTCCTGGGTTACACTCTTCCTCCCTTTCTTTTGTTCCTCTCCATCCGTTTCGTCGCCTACCTTTTTCTCTACTTTCATTCGTTCCGTTATTCTATACTTCCTTTGACCCTTATACATAGTTCCGTGTCTCGTTCCATGTCTCCCTTCTCCGTCATCGATATCATCCTTTCCAAAAATGGTATAATGGGGTTTAAGAAAGAAGACAGAGGTTGACACACTAGAAGGAAGTTGGCAGAGAGGTGATTGCTTCCTAGAGATATATTTTCAGGTAGGTTAACATGCCTTGATCCACATCCCCATAGGAAGGCAATATCCTTGTTTACAGAAATCTCTCTTCTCAGATTTCCGCTAAAGGGCGTATTCATTGGGATACTTTTATGTATAGAATTATTTCAAAAGATATGTCATGAAATGGAGATAGACATTTTATCATCTCCTGACGTATTTGTTGGAATCCTTCAGTTTGGCGTGGCGAATGAAAATCTTGGCCAGCAGAAGCTTTTCCGCCCTAATGTTCAGCATTTTCCTTTATATTCCGACTAACCAATAATATGAAATACGGTGGCCTTTCTCTTTCTTCTCCCCTCCCCCTCCCTCTCCCCATTTGGCACTGCGATCCTTTGTATGAATAGAACATTTACGATCCACCGTAAGGAGGCAGGGGAAATTTTTTACGAGCCGTTTACGAATCCCAAACATGGGAGGTCAATCAAATAAAACCGAAAACGACTCACGAGAGACGGTACTACCCTCGCGTGGTGGCTATGTCTCTCAGACGTCGTTAGTGAGCATCAAAATCGTCAATGAAGTAAAAAATATTTTTAAAAGGTGCGAGGAATTGTTTATTTTTGGTGGTCGATGTCACCAGGCGTACGTGTCTCTCCTATCCATCTATTCAACGCTCTGGAATAATGAAGATTGAATGTAATGTTCCTAATGAAAATTGAACGATTGATAAGCTCCGAGATGCATGTTTATTGATGTGAATTTTGAGCTCTATAAAAAGCCTCTGATGATGAAATGTTTAGTGTGATATCAAAATAAAATTTATCGGTTAGATACTTGCAGCATTTCGCACATTTTTTACTATTTGGATGATAAAATTTTAATATGCGAAAGAGATAAAACCTTTGAGAAATTCGTATAGACATATTAAATACAAAGTTGACTTTTTCATTGCAAAGTTGTTTGATCAAACTACTCGGCACTTACCGTAAGATGAATCTGAAATCTACTTTGATCTATGTACTGAAACATTTCTTGGTGGACTTAAGATAGTCCAGTTTTTTTGCACGAAAATATCGAATCTCACTTATGATATCTACTTGACACACGCATATATACCTTTATAACATTTGGATGTTTGCATAACAAAATAGACTCTGAAACCTAGTGATTAAAAGGAACCTTAATCGTTACCTAGGGAAGGGCACCAATAATTCCTGTGTACCTTGATTGTTGTCCTTACGACTTTGCTACCTTATTTTTTGAAACACCATCGTATGTTATTTAATGAATCCTATTCCGTTCAATATTAGATAAATGAGACCATTTATGAATAGATCGGTTCAACCAAAATAGATAAGGCTTTTTTGAGACTCATGTTTTGTCGCTACAATACTGCTTTCCATTTAATTATTTCCCTTTGAGAAGGAAAATTTTCTGCTTGAAGGGCTTAAGCTTTTCGCCTCAAATTTCAAAGCCGTATGTAACTGCTGCAGATATCCCTGGAATCGATATTGTGTAAATGCTCTATTAATTCTAGCTGAAAAATCCTGATGTACGAGATCCTTGTCCACCTGTGAAACTTTTGCGATAGTGGCTTTGAAAAATGAGCAAATGAAAGCATTAATAAAATTAGACAAACGATTATTTTTTCGAAAATGCTAAGCTTCTAGACGTAGATTTTTTACTTTATTTAATTAACATTCTACAGTACGTAATTTTTTGCCTCAGAATACATATCGTCTTTAACTACATCTATAATACGGAAGGCATTATCAGTCTAAAATAACATCGTCTGTATATGTTATATGATTATATATACTAATCAATGTAGAAATAACATTAAACATTTTACCAATATTTTACTGAATTTCTGTCTAAATAATTGTTCCTCTTAGGTATGTAATTAATAGATTAAAAATAGATTTAAAAAATGATTAAAGTAAAGAGTTAAGGAGTTAAGGTCATCAAGGGTGTCATTAGGCGAAACGTAAATGTAGTCGGTTTCTCGACTGTGATATTCTTTGGAACTTGTAGAATCTATTTTCAATATCTTATCTAGTTTTTTACTGTATAAATGACTGTTCATAAAATCAAAAGATTTTCTTTTTTACCGATGTATTTAAAATACTTGATACTGTCAATCAAAATCATAACCGGTTTTAAAGGAATATTCTTTATTTCATCGAAGAACCGCAAACAGGCATGTGTATATTTGAAACGGAGAATATTACCGCTTCTTGCGTCTTATTCAAAGTATTTTCAAATTAGTTCAACTCGAAGAATACAAGCACATATTAGATGCAATGCTTCATTCAAATTTCTCAATCGCAGCTCATTCATAAAGCGGTTATATTTTATTGTCATGGAATTGATTTCTTGATGTAAAGCAATTTTTTTGCTTTGTAAAAATAGGTCTTCTACTTTGACCTAACCATTTTTGCATTTTTGCATTTTTGTGGAAATACCATATGTAATATTAAATATGATGATAACTTAAAATTACAACGAATTCTTTAGCTCCAATAGAGCAATGAGGAAAAGACACCCTTTAGATCTGAAAGATATCACTCGGATACCGTTCTTAAAGAATCTTCTGCACGAATTTCATAGTCGGAAGGTATCCTTTGACTTAATTGAATTCAGCAATCGAGATGGATCTAAGAAAAAATCCGTTTCAACCTTTTTTATCGTAAGATAGATAATGTTCTTCAGATATCCAGTTATTTTAAATTACATATATATTTGTAATTAAAATCAGCATAATCATGATCTTGGATTTCAGAATAAATATCAATGAATACGCTATATTATCAAAGTTTATAGCCAAACCACTAAACTATTATAGGGCAATTTTCAGGAACTCTTCGCTGGAAGACAGATGCATTATACGCTTACTCTAGCCGGTATCGCAGTTCCATGAGTAAATCGCTAAATTTAGTCTTTCAGCTATTAAAATTCTTATGAGATAAATACATAGTAAATGTTTCTATATGAAAAATAATTTTACACTTATAAAGTACAAATTAAGCCTATAATTATTTAGATCTGAGGGTATTTATCATTCATTGAAAGTTAAGCTTCTCAGGATCAATATTATTCTTCGTCTATAATTTAAGATCATTAGTTCTTTGTCGAAGCGTTCCTAGTCTCTCTGCGGACATTATCACCCCAGATTGGATTATCACATTTAGCATATTTAGTCGACAGAGACGTTTTCCGGATAGGAGAAAAGTAATTTGAGAATTTTTATGTGCCCTACGCCTACTATATATTGGAATCTGACGTGGAAGAACTTTATTGTGTTTGAATTCAAAATGTAAAGTACATAATATAGGACAGGATTCGGCAAACTACGGCTCCTAATCCGCATGCGGCTCTTTAAATAATTCCGTGCGACTCCCTAAACCAACTCTTGCTATCGATTAAGGCAGCTGAATCGACGTTTTTGCTTGCCATCTCATTTCCCGAAACTGCGCGCTGTTGTGTTGTACAAGAGCGATCATGAATATGAAGCTACATATGTAATTTTATTAATACGCATATACTATATTATTCATTCTATGTGTATTAAAACAGTAGCACTTGTTATTAATGCAGATGGCGAGTCAATTTACTGGACATACGTTTCAGTTTTCGGCAAAATTTCCATGAAAAACTTGGAAAACAGAATAAAAAGGTGTTTATTGTTCTCAGGTGGAAAACATTAAATAGCTGTGTGTTGTGGGAGAGCTTGTAGAATTTTTAAGTTAAACCTTTAGTTGCATGAAATTGCTGCACAGTTCTTGTGTAGATTTTTTTCGTCATAGAAAAAAATAAAATGAAGTGGACGAATTCAAGCGAAACCATCGCTCCGTTCGGCATAAAAAAGGAAGGAGCGACATTAATTGCGACGTCATTTTTCCCTCAGAAAAATAAACTTCCTTCCTTTTTCTTTTAAACATATAACTGATTTAAGGGACGCCTTACCCATACATTTTCTAAGTACCGAAAGAAACGTTCTCATCTCCTTTAAAAACCATTTCGCGACAATAAAGGCAAGTAGCCGGCTTGCAAACGCATAGCATCCGACCCTTGGTTTAACACCTCCAGGGAGTTGGTTCACTCCCGATCCATGCAGCCTCTCATCCGGAGCGCGGAAGAGAGAGGGGAAGAGACGGGCGAATATGAGGAATGTTGGGAATGAAGGGAGAGATAAGAGGGGTAAGACTGAAGAAATACGGAGACGATGAGTAAGAGGGGGAGGGAGTTGGACAGGATCGGGTAGAGAGGATGGAAGGGAGAAAGGCGGAAAGAAAGGGGATATAAAGATGAGGAGAGAGGGATTGAGAGAGAGAGATTGAGGAGAGATAGAGAGGTGGGAGGGAAAGAGAAGAGAGAAAGCGAAAGAGTAATGGGGGAAGTAGAGAAAGGAAGGGGAGAGGGAGATGGCGGAGATTAGTTGTTTAGGAAGGGAGAAGGAACGGAGTAGCAGGGAGGAAGAGAGCGGGGATAGGGAGAGATGGATAAGTGGGGAGTAATATAAAGGAATTAATGGAGAAAGGCATAGGAGCGGGTGAAAGTGAAAGAGGATTGGGTGGTAGGGATTTGGAGAGAGTGGGAGGGAGAGAAAGAGGGTAGGAGATAACAGGAGGAAGTATACAGCGGAAAGAGATGGAAGAAGTCGACGGGAGAAAAGAGATGGAATGGAGAGAGAGGGAGGGCGTTTGATCGTTTGATACGGGAGGCGAAAATGAAAGAGAGGGGCAGAGAAAGAGAGTGGGAGAGAGTAGGAGATAGTGGGGGAGGAAAAAAGAGACTAGGGAGGGAAAGGGATGGAGGGAGAGAGGTGGTGTGAGTGAGGGGGAGAGGTGGGTGTCGGGGGAAGGCGCAAGGCGACGCAACTCTGCTAGGGCCGCTCTTCTGTTCGAGCGCCAGCGTAGTCATTTGAACATCGGGCATCGTCGGAAGCGGTCGCTTGGTGCAAAGGCGCACAACCCGAATAAGTCGTCGCGTTCGTTCCTCGCCAAAACATCGGGATCTGCGGTGATCCTCGCATCCGAACGTCTCTTCGCCGGCCCCAAATAGGGAACGTCCACGCAACGAAGCGGTCGTTAGCTTAGAGGAGGATTGGCTGGTGTCGAAGGAATCGCTCGGAAGTTTTAACTTTTTTTTTTTCGCGGAGGCTGTCATTTACGTGAGATAAATGTTGGGTAGTGTAGGCGTCTTATTCGGCGAGTGAATTTGTCTTGAATCTGCATAGCTGTTAGCGTGAAATCCTCATTTATTGAAAACTTCACGTCGTTCTGAAGTTCCGGCACGTGTCTCGTCTTGGTCCTTTGATGCGTAAAAAAAACTCGAATTTAATTTTGTCCTTTTTATTGGCGTTTCGCTTCGATTTTAGAGCTTAGTTACATGTGTCGTTTTTCTAAGTTTAATTTTCCTTCGATTTTCAAAAGACAGCAATATAGTTGTTTAATTTTGGGCATCCGAAAGTGTATTTTTATTTTTTCCTTCTGCGTAAAGTGATATTTTCCAAAGTCATTGTGTTTGTTTCATATTCCGCTAGTGATGGTCTTGAGGAGGACTTCCTACGTTTTTCCATTCAGGTTTAGCTTATTTTATATGCCTTAATTATTTGCCACGCTATTCGCTTCGAACTTCTTTATAGCCTATTTATCTGGATATTGTGTGAAATACATCTTTTCTATAGGATACTTGTTCATTTGAAATCTCAATTATCTCGATAGAATACTCTAAAACTAATACGCCCACCGTCGTGTGATAATCGATCACCGCTTTAAAAAAATTACATCTAGAAATTGTTTAATTTTTTATTCAACATAAACATATTCAACGCGTAGATGATTAATTGCATTGGAAACTGTTTAGTCAGATGTTCAGCGGAAATAGGATCTTAGTTCGAATTAGAGGAACTTATTCATCGTGTTCGCGTGGGAAAAAACTGCTAACTACTGAAACTGCTCTCTGCGGGATAGCCACCTGTTTCTCCTCTTTTTTCCTCTCGTCCATTTGTCCCCCTTTTTTGCTGGAAAATGAAATTCAATCATCATATCATCCTCCGAGTGATCGGATTAAGTTCTCAGATCCCATTCGTTCCTCCTCACTGCTGTCAATTTTGAGTGTAACTCCCCCTCACTCTCGATATCTCGCCCCTCCGTATCCCTTACAATCCAATTTAAAGAGCGTCGATAGGGATAACGCACGTGGGAAGGGGTGAGAGAAGTAAATCTCAGTAGCGAATTCCTCGCGTTTTATTTTCGTTCTCGAAGGAAGGAAAATTTTCCTGCTTAAAGACAGCGAGTGCCAATTTATTGTACCAAAAAGCACAAACAATATGCCAACGAGAAGGATGAGAGTCGGGGAGCCGGATTGAGAGAAAATTTCACAGAAGCTCTTTTGTGCGTGTACGGAAGAGTGAAGGGAGGTCGATTTTTCGAAACATCTCTTTCTCACGGCACATATATCGCGGGTTCGAAGAATAAAGAGCTGCGCTTCTAGACAGAGTTTTGGAAGTCGTAAGAGTTCTTTAACGGAAAGAGACGTTGCCGCTAAAACAACCTGTTCCCCGGTTGTTCTCTACTCGGACAGCACAGGTGAGTTTTATTTATAAAACATTTAAAAACGATCTTTGATTCGTTCAACTTATTTTTCATTCATGTCGTTTCATTCAAAAAGGTTTACGTAGATTTTTATGGATATGAGTGTCTTTATCATGATAGGCGCCGGAAGGTATTCAATATGGATATCCTTTCTGTTTATCTAATGTTAATGTACAGTTACATAGTGCCATTTTATGTCGCAAGCATGAGTAATCTCGAGGAAGTCAAAAGCATTTAAGATGCAGAATTATGCAATGGTTTTTATGGCCATCTTCGGACTTGAACGTAAGGAGAGATACAAAATATTCCGATTGCCAGATGTATGACGATAACAGCGTTATTCTTTGGAAATTAAACTTTAAGGTTCCCCCTGAAGTTTTTCTTTCGTGCAGAGTATGAATTTTTATGATGCAATGGGATTGAATTTTAACTAGTCGTGTTTTCTACGATGGTTGTTCAAACTTAAGGCACACCATGAACTTTACTCCCAGCGTTTTTTTAAAATTTTTTACATCCTCTGCAGAAAATTTACTTTATTCACGTTTGTAATTCTTTTTAAAGCCCCATATCTGTCTGATAACTTCCCACGGTCCGTTTCTCCATCATGAATTCTGCTTTGGATTGAATGTCGAGAATTTAATATTGGGACATAAGTTCGAGCTTCTAAATTATTATGAAGTTGAGTGTAAACAGTGAGCCTTATCTTGAGCTTTTTGTATTTATCTCTTGCTTTGATATCTTTGTAGAGAAGAGAATCTGCTCGTTTGAGTGAGATCTCAGAGCGAAAATCCTGGAAATCTCACAAAAACAGCAAATAGGTTTACGCATACTTTAACATACAAGGGGTTTCATATATCCGCTTACAAAAGAATAAAAGTATTTATTGAGGAAACACTCATTAATATTATAAAGTTGTTTGTGTATTTTCAGTTGTTCTTGACAAAAATTTCATTCTTTAAGATTTTTTATGGGATCATTTATCGATATCGTTTTCAGGGATCGTTTTACATTTAATTATTTAGATTTGTTATTTTGGCGATATATCAATGAGAAGTATCATCTTTTCGAAGAGTCTGTATAGCCGGTTAACTTGAAAAATAAAGCGCCTGTTCTTGGGTATTATATTTATCTTTCCCTTAGTCCTTTATTTTTAAAGCACTTTGCTGATATTTACACAAGCGAGCGGATTTTAAGTTCATAATAATTATATCGATGCAATATTTAGCATTTATATAGTTTTCTTTTTCTGCAAGTGCCAATAAGGTCCTATCATTAAAAAAAAACAAATTTCGCTTCTTAGCGAATGCCATTAACTAAAGTCTTACGTTCTGGATTCAGAGCAGAAAAATGAAAGCTCTTTATTTGAAAACAAAGTGACTTAGCTCATCAGCAACATCATTTCAGTAACCTGCAATGCATCGCTAAAGTGATTTTCAAACTGCGAGGCGTGCCTCTCTTGGTAGGCACCAGCTTAATGATAGGGAGGAACGAAAGGATTTTTTAAAATTCGCCATAAAAATTATTTAATCCAGATTTACAAAAATGTCGGTGAAATGCGAATTTACTGTCACACAGCCAATAGAATTACTTATAAACTTTAATTACATACATACTAATGTGACGCTGAGTTTTCTGCGGTTTTCTGTTTAAATTAATGCAAAGTTTCTATAAAAGGTGAGCAGTGTTAAAAAGCCTGACCCTTTCAATATGTTAAGTACCTTAGATGTAAAATTACCAGCAGTTCATCATATAAATGATTTCTTTAATTACAATTAACATTCAATTTTCTTTCATAAATGGAGGCGTTTAAATTTTTATTCATCTTCCGGGGAGGCGTTGTTCTACAAAGTTTGAGAGCCACTGCGATTAGTTACTGTTAGAGTAGGTTTAGTTATTTAATATTCGTTGAGAAGGTTTTAAAACGAAGTTCCTTAACGTATTTTTATCTTTGCCTGCATATATGATGTTTATAATTTATAATTAATTAAAATGTGATGTTTATTTATTTAAAAGATTTTAAAAATTATAAAAATATCTAGATACTATTCCCCGTAAAATATTGCATATCGTCAAGCTTTATTTTAAACCTATATATTTCAATTGTCAAACAGTTTAAGATTAATATTGTAAAGTTGCCTATCATTACAAAAAGTTAAGCGAATCGCATTACACTTCATCTAAACATTCTGCGTACAATAATATTGATAAGAATAATTTTCAATCTATTCCTACGGATGATGTGTTTTCCATAAGTATGTACAAATGACATTTATATATATTATTTTTCTTTTATCGTATTTTTGTAATCTTGCATGTGATGACAAGATCCTCAGTTTTCAAGGCGCCAAAATAAGCCCACATTTGATTCTTGTAAAAATAAGGTGGAAAAAATTATCCCCCGGAGAGGGATGTCGTCTTTTCGTTCTCTCAACCCGCGGATTCGCGAAGCCGATCTTCCGTGAAAATAGTTGCCTTCATTCCAAAAGTATAATATTTTCAAAAAGAAAGAAATTAAAAAAGAACACCACGTTTCTTCGAAGCTTTGCGCATTTTCATTCGCTCTGCTCTCTCCTCCGTCGACTACGAAAGAGTCTTTCTTGAAGAAACCGAGACTCGTTTTTCTACCGGAAGCGTTCCTTTTTAATCGGGAAATTGCGAGAAAAATCATTCCAAAGGGGAAATCCTCTCACATAAAGTCGGTAGAATAAAAAATCTGGATCAGCTCCACATTCTTACCGCCTTTCGAAAAGGAGCCAGAGCTCGTTATCTCCATACAAAGCGTGAATTGTAAGTCTTCTTGCATTTCGTTCAAAGGAGGCTCTTGTGTTGACAGGGAGAGTGAGAGAGAGAGAGAGGGAGGGAGGAGGGTGTTGGAGGAAGGGATGGAAGGAGAGCGAGAGGATAAGAGCCTACAGAAAGAGATAGAAAAAATGAAGAGGATCAAAAGCGTTTCGATTTGATTGCATCTCCTCCCGCTAGAATTCCTTCCGCATTACATCCCCGGCCTATCCTTTCCGTACGCCTATATTCACCGATGACACCGTATTTTTTCGCATTCACCACCAAACCCACCTCAAACTCCCATTGCTTCCCTTCCGTCTTTTCCCATTTTCCCACCTCCTTTTATGCCACCTTTTCGAACAAGAAAATGCTCCCTCCATCAAACTAAAGCCGCTTCCCATCTCGAGTGGAAAACCTTAGTCTCTATCCATCCCAGAATCCTCCCCATTTCTCTCTTTCACTCTCTCTCTCCAACTCTTAACTCCCTTTCTTGCCCTTCCATCTCCCATTCTCTCACACCCCCCCCCCACCTTTTTTTATGCCCTTCCTTCTCGCCAACATTTCCCAAAAGATGTGTAGGAGGATGCGGTGAAAGAGAGAGAGACTCTGGCCGCGGGGGCGAAGTGAGACGACCTACTCTAAAAGATTCCTGGAATCTGCGGGCTGGGAGTTTGATTATCCCTTTCCGGTGAGAATGAAAGAGACACGGGGATCCCAAGAGATGGCGATGTTTCTCTTCTTAGTTTCCCACCTTCATCCTTCCCTTCCTCCCTAGCTACCTCTGTCCCTATGGTCTCGCTCTAAAAAAAAAAAGAAGAAATCTGCATGAGGAAAAACGGTAATGTCTTATATGCGACGTCCAACTAGGGGGGGGACGCTCATCGAAGAAAAAAATTCACTTCCGGGAATGATTTTCCTTTTATCGCAGAGTGCTGTCGAGATCAGACTCTTCGGCGGCGAATGGGATAAAGGGATGGAACGAAGCTGTATCCGGCCGACGTGTTCGCTGGATCAAATGATACGAAATGATGTGGGTTAAGATGAGAAATACGATCTAGTGATTTCCCTTACGAGTCTTGACTGGACGTTTGGAGAGAGGTTCTTCGCTTTGAGCTTTTGTAGATAGCGCGTGAACGAAATAAATTCGAGACTTGTTATGGTGGGTTTTACGAGAATGTAAAAATGATTTCAGTTGTGTAATCTCAACGTTTATGGTTATCTACTTGTGGGAACATCTGTTTCCTAGTGATCGGAAATTCGAGTCGAAGAGACTACGTCAGTGGTGTCGAATCATTTCAGCTCGAGTGCCATAAAAATCACTTCTGTAAATCAAGAAAACTAAAGGACTGTTGTTTGTCAGCATTTTCTGATTTTTAATAAAGTTCCTTTTTTGTGTATTGATTAAAAGACGAGATGTATTTATAATCTTTTATTTTCATTTGCCACTCCGATTTTTCTTGTAATTCATAATTTCTAAGTTTAACTCGTGAAGAGTCGGACGTTTCCCGCGGGCCGTAGTTCGGAAACCACTTGGTAAGACCAGACGTCACAAACACAAATTACACGAGGGTTCAAACTTATTGTGCCACATGCCACAATAATGAGCTTATAATCATTCGAGAACCCCGAAAAATCGCTATATCTCAGAATATATACTGGAGAGAATTGCTAACATTTCTAAGAACATAGTTTGATGTTATTTATTATAGAAAAAGCGTACATTGCAATTCCTAAATGTTAAGCATTGTTATGTTGTATCCGTGATTATATCATTTACGCTTTCTCTTCCGCCAGCTTACTGCAGAACAAAAGGAGTCATAGCGTTACCTACATTTTTAGGAATGGTGGGCCGCATGCGGCCGGCGGGATACATTTCTAAGGTCCCCTTTGTTTAGACCGTATTACGCAAGAATTACATTGCGTGAAAATTTACCGCAATTGTTGTTAGGTTCCGTTTCCAAGCTTAACTTATTTGATTCAAACGATGGAAGGTTCTATTCTTCGCATCCCGATTTGGCTACGCCCGCTGCTCGAGTTATTGAACGGGCGCATCGGAATTCATCCAGACGGACGAGAGAAGGATTCGGACGGCATGAGTGCCGACAGGATAACCGAGATCGCTGTCCGTGCTCTAAATCGCATCACTAATTCCCTTACTAATTGTTCCTCATTGAACCGAAATCGCCGAAATTGATTAGGCCCATTTCCTAAATTGTTGCCGGAGGACAACAGTATGGCGCCAGGTGGATTAAGGAGTACACGTTGAAGTCGAAATAGATTTTAAGGAACGCGCAAATGAAACTTGTTGGTCAAATCTTGTTATTAATATCAGAGTCATAAAGGATTTGAGTCTTTCCCGGCGAATGACATGGAGAAAGTTTTCTCGGATTTCCAACCGGGTGGTGTGGAATAATTATTCCACACCACCACTGGCTGGAAACCCGAGAAAACTTTCTCCATATCAGAGTCATAGTTAGACGAGATTCGAAAAGAACTTTTATTATAATGTGGAAAAGATGTCACATTAAGCGTTTATACGATTCTTGAACTGCAAATACGCCTTCATTTTATTGTGAATGATGAAAAAACGTAAGAGTATTTTATGAGAAAATTTTATTTCAATTAAATACCCGGATAAATATTATTATATTAATAGTCTCCTATGGAAATATTTCTGTTACCATGTAAAATCTGATTATATTGCGTTAAATTATTTAAGGTAATTTTTCTTGCGAACTATAACGGTGTATGGGGTTCAGTTAATCTCGAGTGCTCGACTTTTTGAGATTCGACCATTCATGTTATATCATAGTTTATCGGTTCAAGTATTACTCATTGAAAATTTTATTTTAAAGGAATCTTTATTACAGTCGGCTTGAAAGAAAATTATAAATAATTCAAGATACGAATCCACTTTGGATCCATCACAGCACTGGCTTGCAATTGTTACATTTAGACCTTCCAAAGTGCTCATTATTGATACTTTCATATCTCTTTATCAAACGGTTGTGCTCGACAAACTTTTTATATCCAATAAAAAGGTGAGAGAACAATTTCTTCTATTAGGCAACTCCCATGACTGTTTTTTTTTAATCTCGGCGAATCGCCGCTGATGGCGGCTACTTTGTAGCCAACATGCGCATCCGGTTTTCCTAATCTTTCTATAACTACAAACGTAGTTTGTCGATTTTATTTCAGCCAATACACGAGATGGATAATTCTTTGAATCAAAAGGTTTTACAATTTTACACCCTTTTTATCACCAGTTTAGTCTGAACTTACAGTCAGCCATTGGCCATTCTATTCCACAATATATTTTTGCGAGCATGAAAATTTATGTACGGCAGAACCTTTTTTCCCTCGAGGAAACAGTTTAAATAGGGAAAACCGGCGAACAGTCATCAAACGGATGACGTACGGACGCATGTGCGTTCCTGTGTTTTATCGGCGCACTTTCCGATCATGGCGGCCGGTCTGTTAGACTGCCACGTCTGTACGCTCCCATCTGTTTACCCTAGCAGGTAAAATATCCTCAGAAACATGCGAGCCTATAAAGCAAACAGGAGAGAGTAGGGGAGACGTAAAAAAAGTAAGGGATGAAAGTAAAAGAATAAATAAAAAAACGAGGGTGAAGATCGCCCGCCGTGCAAAGATGCTGCGTTCTTACGCTCCTCCCATTCCCCAACACGTTTTAAAGGGGCATTCCGCTCTCTCCCTCCATTCGGGGATGAAACGTGTTAGAATATTCTCCCGAAATCGATTTTTTTTTCATTTCGTTTACCAATCTCATTCCTGAATCTTTAGTTATTGGTTCCTTGTCTCGGCGGTACCCTAACATTCGCCACTTTTGAAGAAAACCGCTCTCTCAAACGAAACAAAAAAGGCTCCTTGTGCAATTGTAAGCTCTTCCTGAACAGAACCACGAATTTCATTAGGATTTCTTTTAACGTCGTTTGGCATATAATTTGATCCCGTGAAATATATCGCTTCGCCACTCTAATTGAAGATTTTGTTTGAAGGCTTGTATTTTTTTTCATTCTTATGGATCGACTAGGAAGGAAATGGGGTGATGTTAAATGCCGTAGTATTATAAAGAAGCTAATAAGATAGTATAAGAGAGGTTGGATTTTGAAGGAAGAGGAGAATTAAGGATTTTGTATGATTTTGGATTAGAAGGGGATGATTGTAAGAAGCAGAAATGATAGACTTCTAAGAGGTAGTGTACAATACTTAATATTATTGAGTTCTTCAGAACTAAAGTTGAAAAAATAAAAATCCCAAATATTTTCCAGTCACTCCAACTGAAAATGTGCCCATGTTCAACAACGTGTGTTCTCGCGTTCCGTTATTTAGAATAACTGGAAGTTTCATTTAACATGTTATAGCAAATTCCCGTTTTTCGATTGCTTCCTACGAATATGGGCCGTTACCAGAGTTGTTTTTTAGCCGAAACTGCAAAAATATTATGAAGATATTATTGGAATATTTTACGATAGTTTCTATGATACGATCCGTCCAATGCATATCGTCACCATGTTTTGTGATAAAGGAAAATTATTTATTTTTTAACATTATTCCATGCTAAATTTTCAGTGCCATGTCTCATTCTTCACATTTGTTGTGGCTGCCGCCCTTCTATAACATTTTAGCAGTCATATTTTACGTTTTTATGTCATCTTATATTTTATATACATAATGTCTTTTTGCTAGAAATGTCGCACAGCGTTAGGGAGAATTATTTTCTGTGTCCTTGATGTCCCATTGGATGCTTGACAGTTCTATTCTCTTTAAAGATTTGCGATGCAAATCTATCCTTTGCCAACGATATGGAAATTTTTTACCAATTTTACACTTTAAATCAGAGAAATGTGAAAAATGGTGATTCTGTTACAAAAATTCCATATAGTTATTTACACGTAAGCTTACGTTTTGCTTAAAGTACCCCATATCAAAAGTTTTAAATGTAAACAAAATAAAGTAATAAAGTTCATGTTTAACAATTTTTTAGATTTTACTTTATATACCAGAGAGTCCTGCATTTAAAATTTGAAATTTTACAAGCATTTTTAATTGCAGGCACAGAGAAGCTTGAAAGTGTATTGAATATTATTTTTTAAATTTAAAATCTACAATACTTACGTAATTACCGTAAATTCCCGTCAATATCACGGGAAAGAAAATTATATCGGTGTATCCCCCTCCCTTCCTTCCTCCGTCCCTCTGCCTCTTCCTCCTCTCGATACATCTAGGTTAATGCTTCGTATTTCTATCGTATGACGTTTGAATATTGGGGAAATAATAGAAATCTCGAGTCTCAACAAAGATATTCGTTCTCCAGGAAAATAATCGATAAAAGCGCGATATTTGGTCAAAATTTGTCACATAGTCGTTAAACACGTTGAGTAATTGCGAACGGAAGGCGAAAATCGACGATAATAATAAGAAAACATGTACATTCTTCTTTAAAACAGTCCAAGTACGGTGATTGTAAGTCAATGTTTTCTAATTTTAATTTGCAAAAGAATGATAGCCTGCACCAGTTTTATTAAATCTGCAACTATAAATAGCGTTTTATCTAAATTCAAAATTGTTAAGTTCACTAACACACATCGGAATTGAATTAATGTTTATGCTTCATCTTGTTTACAAAAAAGTCGTATGATTCTCATTACGCTAAATCTCATATCGGTTAGATAACTTAAAAAATCAATACACTTCAATTTGATCTCTTGCTCCATTACTCACTCAGCATCATTATTTATAAAAATATAAATGCGGAATAACTTAATGTAAGCCGTAAGAAAGAGATCTGAGTAGTTTGGCCTTTGAAATGGACTCATCGTCGAGTTTAATAAAATAGCTCGATTCCATTTTTTTTAAGTTGAAAATTTCGTATCTTTCGCTTGTAAAACCGAGTAGAATTTTAAAATGCGAGTCCCTCAAAATTGGGCCGAGAGTATGCATTATTTGTACTGTATGGTAGAAATAGTGTTCCATATCCCCATATAGAATGAATTTATTGATTTAAATTTTACTCGTCTTTCCCCTGGTTTTGACACTCGCCGTTGAAGGGACATTTATTCTCTCAGCTTTGTGGAAATCGATGTTTTTGGATTTTTATCTTCCTCCTAGAAAATAAGCTGCGAATAAAGGGAGCGGGTTCCATGGGAACCAACTCCTTTCCTTTCCCCCATCGCCAAACCCCTGCTCGCCTCATTTTTTCATTATAATGCAATCCGGCTTCTCATTTCAAGGATAAATATTTGAAACTACGCTGCGGCGCATTCCAAGACACCTGGGTGATGGGGATTCGTTCAGGTTCCTAACAAAAGCCGTTCGTTATTATTTCCCCCATTTTTCTTCCTCCCCCTCCCATGTAAATCCAACCATCGAACCTCATCGGAGAGGTTTTAGAGGGATATTTTTCGGCTTTATTGAAAATTCATCTAGCTCCGAATGGATTATTCTCTTCTGTTTCATCGTTTTTCGGTTAGCCGATAATGCGTCCAGTTCCATTTATTTCGCTCGAGGGTGAAGATAATTTTTAAAATTAAAATAATCTATAATTTATTGAAGATCTTTGGATTTTCCCTCGGGGGAAAATTGGCTTTCGAAGATATTTTCCTCGGTACTTAGGAATATTTAAATTTCGAGATGTGAGTTGTTTTGGAAGATATTTTGTTTTATGTAGCGTTTAGGCGTGTTTCCATCTCCTTTATGCATTTATTGATTGATTGTCAAGCAAATAATTCATTTTTGTCATTGTTCAATGTTAGTTTCTCTCTCCACAGTTTGTCTACGAGGAATTTATAAGTAATAAAAAATGTTGTCTATTAGATTAATTTTTCTAAATTAATCATGTGTCTTTCCAAATTCAATAATAAGCGTCCAGATATCAAAACGTGAAATAAGAACTTACCCTACTCCAATAGTCGTAAAAAGACTATTGGAGATACCTAAGATGCGCACTTAACTTTTCAGTTTTTACTTCCTCCATATACGAAGTATAGAGAAAGTATTGTTTTCATGAAAAAATTAGAATTCGAGAGTTCAACGGAAATACACGTTTTGACCGTTTTCTCGATTATGTCTGTGTGTGTGTATGTGTTTGTGTGTGACAGAAATTTTGTGGACGCTCTTAACTCAAAAACTATTCATCAGATCAGCATGAAATTTTACATTTGTGATTTTATATATGCTAGTCAAATACCCGTTACTACGTAACTTTAAATCAAAAGCCATTTAAAAAATCATGAATTTTCTTTATTAATTTTCAAATATTTCTTTATAAACTACATTGTCTAGTACGTTAGAATGTTTTGTTTTTATTCTGATATTTCTATCATCTCCTGTTCTACACATGGCCACGTACAACTGGCCATGGGAAAACACTGATTCATCCAACATCAAACCAACGTTAGACAAAATTTGTCCTTGTGCCTTATTGATTACTCTACGCGCTCTTGAATTTTTACCTCTTTCATGTTGCCTCTGCTCTAGTGTTAAATTTTCACGTCGCTTTCTCTGTGATTCCGTTCGAACCATTTCCCTGTTTTCTGGAGTTAAGTTACGTCTTTTTCCCGTTGACATAGAAGGTCCAGTATTATCCAACTCTCCTCAAAAGTTTAAAATATCGAAAGTATCTAAAATTTAAATTTTAAATCAAAACAAAAGAATTTTGATACCGTGCTTACCAGCATTACTATTATAATTATTAGAAATAAAATTGTTTTATTATACCTGTGTGTATCTTGAATACTCTTTCCCAAATCGCACTCTTAAATACTTTGATGAACCAATAACAATCATGTAATCTGTTGCCTGTGTCCAATTTGATATACTGTTTTGTTTTACCTATTTGTTATTCAGTGTTGCTAGTGACTTGTTTATTTATTTATTTATTCTGTCACCATGCTTCTGGTTGCTATTTGGGTCGGACATCAATCGACAGATTATATTATGACTAGTGTAATGTAATAATAATATTTTGCCATATACAACATTTCTAGTGAATATTCTATTGTTGACGGGCTATCTTTAGTTAAACTTAAAATAGTTGCCTCTCTTTCCCTCCCTCTTCCCCCTCTCACACCCTCTCTCCCTCTCACACCCCCTCCTCATTTCTCCCCCTCCCCATCTTCCCCCCTTCCCCCTTTACTTCCCTCTCTCCCCCTCCCTCTCGCTCCCCCCTCTACTTCTTTCTCCCCTTCTAATTCTCCCCCCCCCCTCCCCCTCTCACATTAAAAGCATTCAAAGCACGTTTATACCCATAAGGATTGAATTAACAATATGATATAGAGGTCTAACAATAGTTTGTTTCTCATTCTCATTAGCCCTCTGAATTGCCATTATTTGAGCATAACGTTCATTGTGTCTCCTGTTGGAAGCTCTTTCACGATCCTGTGTTCTCCTTGCTTCTATTTGCTCATTCGATTGTCGAGCTCTACGTCTTGCTTGTGCTTCTCTGTTTTGTCGTCGACGTCTTTCCAGTGGTGTTTCTTCTTGCACACTCTGGTTATCCATTTTATAATATCTCAAAAAAGAACGAAAAATAAATTTATTACGTTTTAAAAATAGAATATTAGAAGAATATAGAGTATAAACACATGTACTTGTTCTTAATTGATATATGTAAGAAATAAACGCATGAATAATCGTTCTACGCTGGCTTTTTTGTACTATTTAACTTTTTCAACATAAACTTAAAAGTTTTAAACTCTAATATTGCAAACAATGTCTTCTTTAGCAACGGATTAATTAAGTTAAAATTCTAAATTCGTTAAACAAATAAAACTATTTATACAAAGCTTATAAACATTGAGTCAATCTATTCTCAAGAAATGGTTCATATAGTATGGGTGTTTAAATCACTTCAATATGATGTATTTCATGAATAATCGAAGTTTTTCAATACATAATATTTCTCTTCAAGTGTTTCTTCACTGTCACTAATTATCCTAAGTAAATATTGAAATAAACAGTTTAATAAACTACTCTTTTTCACTATGAGCATCAAATACATTTTGATTAGCATTATTTCAAAATAATAATAACTTACGAAGGTTGTTTACTTCGGTTGCTACATATGTAATTCAATTCCCTCTCCTCTCTCTCGTAATGAAAATATTCAAATCACGCTTATGGGTGTAAGGTCAGATACAAAAATAGATTATATTTGCTAACTTTCAGAATAAAAATCATTTACGTTAATTGCAATGAAAATAATACCTATCCTTCCGCCTCTCGTATATTAAAAGTATTGTGTCGGAGTGTTTCTTTCGGAATGAACCAAATAATAATAATTATTACATTTGCTAACTTTCAGAATAAAAATCATTTACGTTAATTGCAATGAAAATAATACCTATCCTTCCGCCTCTCGTATATTAAAAGTATTGTGTCGGAGTGTTTCTTTCGGAATGAACCAAATAATAATAATTATTACATTTGCTAACTTTCAGAATAAAAATCATTTACGTTAATTTCAATGAAAATGATACCTATCCTTCCGCCTCTCGTATGTTAAAAGTATTGTGTCGGAGTGTTTTTTTCGGAATGAACCAAACAATAATAATTCGTAATAAACATAGAGTACGCTGTTCGTCGTAATTTCTCATAATGTTTCACTGGCGGCCATCTTGCTGACAGACACGCAGACATGCCTTTTATTATAGTAGATTCTTAAGATTTGAAAAGCTTTTGATAACAATCGCTCAACCGGAAGTAGCGCTTTACTCCTGTAAAATTTTAGTTTTTCTTAAATATTTCATTTAAAACTGAATTTTTGTTAACATATGTGTATGTATGTATATAAATACTTGCGGAAGAGGGAAGGCAAATGAGGATATTTAGGGCAACTAGGTGTTGAAGGAAACCCAGTGAGCACTTACCGGAAGGGAATCCGCTGGGGTGTTGGAGAGAGACATTTGTAGAAGTTATTGGAGCTTTCGGGAGGATCCCTTCGTCAGCAAAAGAGAGACACAACTGCCCTAATATATATAAGTTGTAGGTACTTATTATTTTTTCTATAACTATTGTTTGAAATAAATTTTCATACGAGGAATATTCAATTTTCTTCTAAATTGACGGTTAGTGGATAGCTCGCGCGCGAGGTAGTGAAAACAATTGAATCGCTAGCGCTGAAGCGTGTAAGTTGAACTGTTCCTATCGCCTTATTTATTTGATTTTAGTTGACAACATACTTATGGAGAAAGTCATGTGTTGGACACATCAATTTATTTATATATTTAGCCCATTTTCAGCCACAATACGAGCTCGATACTTCTAGCGGATTTTTATGGTTTAGATAGTCTAGTTTTACAAATATTTATATGCTGATGTGTATGAATGTTATACCGTTTTCTACGTTCATTGCTCTTCTTTGGGAATAAAATTACGAATAAATTGGTACAATTCAAGGGAAACGTGCGTTTATTTTTGAAGAATTAATTTAGAACAAGAATTATTTTTAAATTGACGAGTATTGCGCTCATCCATGACTATTAGTGCAAAATTTTCCCTTAAGATAGAAACTACATTAACCATCCCTTTAACGATAAAAGCGAGTCCTTAGGTTGCCCTGCATGCATGAGCCAGCCTTTGTCATCGAGAACCCGCTCACGAAATAATTAATTGCATTTCTCGCATTCCTGTAATCTCGTAATCTTGCTTTTGTGGAGCTTTCCTTAACCCCGCTTTAGTCCCTTGCGCAAACTACTAAACCCTTTTCAAGAAGCTGTCAGGAATAGAACGTTCTTTACTGAACATAACTGAAAAATCATAAGGGAGCAATCCTATATATAGGGTGTCCAAAATTCGCGCCCCATAGGGATATTAATTAATACAAGGACAAATCATAACAAATGGTAAATACATAGTGATTTTAATTAATACATGGAAAAAGCGAAGTAAATGTTCGAATGCTTAGTGATTTTAATTATTTATACGTTATTGTAGTAAAAATATTATTTTAATAATCATACAGAATCCTACTGGGCTAGTTCATATTAATCCCTATGGGGCTTGACTTTTGGGCCACCGTGTATATCGATTTTGTAGTGTAGCTGCGTGCGTGCCTGGGTTGCACCGACGTGGATAAATCCGGAATAGGCGAGAATATCAAACTTGGCGGATCTGTAGATATGGATGTGAAAGCAACAGGAAAAATATGAAAATCCATAAATGTGTTAAGCAATAAAAAAATCCCATAATAAATAAATTGCATCGCCATTTATATCAATAAAATTGCTTATCTTAAGTGAATATAATTAAGAAACGAAGTTTAGAGTTGGACAGATGTACATCAGAAAGAACGTGGTGTATTTTCTTGAAGAGAGAATTAGAATTCATGCCAAGTTAACGTAAAAATTTATTTGATGCCGGAAAAATCCTTATAATATTACCGTAACGTCTGATTCTGCTGCTGCTATAGTTAATAGTCGTCGAGGTGATTTACATTGTTGCCGCTTTCGGATAGAATAGGACTATACGAAATGTGTAATGTATAATGAAGTGCTTCAATTAAGAATGCAATTTTAAGTATGAGTATTATTTTTCATTTAATCAATGTACAAAAACCTATTAATTCTTAAATCCTATACAATAATTCTCCTATTTAATAAATCTTATATTCAATAATCCGCTAATTTGTAAATCTTGCGGGAGTGGATGAGTGATAATACCCTAACGCTCTCTCTCATGGCGTTAAAACCGATGTTGATCGAAAGCTAACAATGAATTACGTCGCAACGGAGCAACAATATAAACATTATTTTATGACCTATTAATTCCATTACCATTGATTTAAGATCTTTTTGTTGCCTTTGAACGCAATTCTCGCACTTATAGAAAATTCTAGCGCATAGATGTCAAAAGATAATTACATTATTTATTTGTCTCAATATTTGCCGTGCAATTTTGAGGATGTTCTTATATCCCTGTCTCAGTACAAGACTACATTTATCTATCTTTTTAAATAAGCGCAGTTTCCATGTAAGGCAGCGCAGCTGCCTATATTACGCGGGTTCGGCCGCGGAGCGGCCAGGGGCGATGTCCCTAGTAACGGATATTTTCCATTATTTTAACAACAATAAATAAGTCCAATGCTTTTAAATTGAAAATGAAGGTGGAAAGATAGGCGGAGAGAAAGAATGAGGAAAATATGAAGAAATTATACGGGAAATAAAGCAAAGAAAGATGGAAGGCTATTTTTATTGCTATTATATAAAATAATTAGATCATTTTGCTGCAAAAAATGTGTTAAAGTTCATTATTATTTCTTAAATAATAAAAATTACTGTTAAAAAGTAATGTTTTTAGCTCTTTTTCGTTTTTTCTTTCACCGTTATATCCAAATTGCATGCAATTCTGCAATGGGTAGACTTGTTCTTATTAAGATTTTATAAATATTAGGTGACTTACGTTCTGTTAAATCCTAGATCTGACTTTTAATACAATTTTATGAGAGTATTTTATTGATGTTTCAATGACTCCACTTGCGTAGTAGTATTTATTTTTAATCTGGATGTCCTCTGAATCATAAAAAGCTATTTATTACGGTGTACGATACATCATGTAATGTCAAATGTAATGCCTCCTTGGACGCAGCTTTCGAACGATTTCATAACGACAATTGGTAATTTTTATAAAATAAAAACGGTACTTGCGTATTAACGGGGAGCCCAAATTAATACGTAAGTACCGATTGGTTTCTACCAAGATATCTGTAGTCTACAGAGGAATTACATCTCGCTTGACTATTGCCCTGCAAATGAGGACATTGGCGAGCCTTCGGCTCGCTTTGTTTTTATTTTAGTTGTCCTGTCCGGGCGCTTCGCCTCGCTGAAACCAAACTATCCCCGTTGTCCGGTGATCGGGTTTGTAAATGTCGCGACAGGCCGAACAGTCGAGACGCTTATGATACCATTTTAGATAGCTAGATAAAAACTTCTCTGATTCTAATATCGATAAATCACTTCCGTTAACGACTTCTTTAGGTTTGAAATATGCACCTGTCCCCCAATTTTTTTGCGGCTACTCGAGCTACCAAATTAATTAATTACCATCATTTGAAGATTTATCTTTGGTTGTCATTCATGTTTTAGAGAAACGTAATTTGCTTATACAAGAGTCTATAATCGGATTTATATTAAAATGATATAATATGCGTATTTTAATATGTTACATATTTAGATTTACTGAGGTCTACTAAAATCTCTTCATAAAAAGTAACTTGGTTAATTGTGGACAAATTGAATATGGTTCATTAATTGTTGCTTTGATGATTGATCTTTCAGAGTGTATCTATTGCAATCTTAAAGGACGGAGAAATGAGATACAGATAATAAATTTAACCGTGTATATTCTAAACACTAGTAAAATAGCGATATCGGAGCCCATATAAAAGAAAATTTAGCTCTTTGAACTTTAATGTTTTATATTAAGTAATCCGGTTTCGCATCATGCCGTATCACGTGCGAAACCGTCAAAAGAATAAAAAAATTCCGTGGAAAAGTATGAAATGTTTAATTTAATATTAATAATATTGCCTACTTTCAAGAAGTCGTTCCTGATTTTATTAATTTGTATATATTTAGTGTTTTAACTATTTTTGCCGAATCGTGAGAAATACATTCAACCCTTTACGTTATAATGTTTCATTTAAGGTAATATTGAAAATTTCCGTCCATGTCGTACAAACAGGAGCATCGTACTAAACTGCGCATAGTTTACAGTAATTTATTCAATTCAAAATGTACTTTTTTGAATACATGACTTATGAGCTACGAGGTTTCACATATTTGTTCTGACAATTTTCCTGATACATTTTGTACTAATACAGCACACGTACTTTGTGAATTTGTAAACTTATTCGCTACCTTTTGGACAAAATTATAAAAAAACAAGCTACGCAACATTTTTCTGTAGAATATAAACTACAGAAAAGTTAAAAATCACATATGTCCATATTATATCTCAATTTTTCTCCCTCGGAATCTTGGAACAATATTTTAGATGTATGGGTTAATAAATAGGCAAATTCTTAATCGTTACTAAAAAAAATAAAAGACGCTAAAGATCTGATGAAATGAAATCTTTAAACATTTTCTGATCTTTCATTCATTCTATCCATTAAATGAAATAATCCATTGCACTCTGGTCGACCGCTATCTGTACTTCGCATTTACTGAACTTATTTCTTCAAGCAAGCAAAAACCCTCATCAAACAACTCAATAGCTTTATTGCCAACAATAAATGCAATCAGGTTGAGGCTTAAGGGTGTGCGAGGATCCGTATTTCCGGAGAGGAGTAGCGAGAAAAGGATATCAGTATACCGCCCTATTCCGATTAGTAGATCGTTAATTCCTTTTGAGGGTGGTTTACATTGCTTCAAACCTTCGGAGCATCAGGAAAAAAACCCCCTCTGCTCTCCCACTCACGTCTAAAGGCCATCGGCTCATCTATTTGGACTATGAGACAGATTGACTGAGATGTACAGCGGGAAATGTAGGATCTGACGCTCCAGGGGATAACCCCCATAGGTTTCCCGCGCAATTTACACGGACACCTACGCGATGCCGTTTGCCGCCGGCCTTTAGAGGGAGAGTCCCCTATTCAAGTTAAACCTCACGCCGGAACGCCGCTCACAATAAATCCTAAAATCTCGACCCTTATATCTCTCCCTTGCCGCCTCTTTCTGTGTGTCTACCGCTCCCTCTCATCCGCCTATAACTCACTCCCCCTCATTTTCCTCTCTGCCTCCCTCGCTGTGCCCCCCTCCCTGTCTTTACCTCCAACGCTCTCTTTTCTCTCGCATTCTCCCTCACTTTATCTCGCTGTCCGTCGTAATCACTTCCTCTCTCTCTTTATCCGAATCTCTGTCAGTTGGCTTGCCTTTCAATTCTTTTCTCACTCTTCACATTCTCTATCTCAATCACCGCTTATTTGATCCTTCTCTCACATTCCGACTGTCTCTCTCCCTTTTATCCAAATCCCTTTTATCCGACTATTTTCTGCTTACCCCCCACATTCTATCCCATAGGCTTTCAATGCATCCAAGATCCCTATTGTTCCATTCTCTCTCCTGAATTCCGAATTCTCGGCCGGAGTGAGAGAGACGAAGAGTGTCCGCGTGCGAGCGGATTTCTCCATTTTTACTTTCTTCATACGTAGTACATATAGGAAAAGTATTGTGATCACGAAAAAAATCGACTTCGAGATTTCAACGGAAATACACGTTTTGAGGTCCATAGAACGCGTTTAGACTATTTTCGGAATGTTGTATATGTGTGTGTCTGTGTGTGTGGGGATGCATGTGATTCTGGGCGCTCTAACTCAAAAAGTGCTCGTCATATTAATACCAAATTTCATATATAACACTTTAGCATGAGCACAAAGAACTGATTAGGTTTTGGACAGTACCGGTTAACTGGGTCGAGGTTTATTCGAAACCCGATTCGGTTTGTGCGATATTTCTCAGTTAAAACATCATTATTGTATATACAATTCCATACAAAGGTTATAGAGAATGTAATTTCTTACAACTTTCATTTGAAACAATTTTCCATAGCAGTTATTGCTTAAGAATTATTTTTAAATAATCGGTGTTTTTGGTTCCCGTAAAATATCTCAAAAACGTCGTTATTGGTAATCTTCGTGAGGACCAAAGTTGTAGAGAATAATATTTCTTCGAAGTTTTGTTTGAAACAAATTTTCGTAGAACCATCCATTTCGGAGATATTTTGCTTATTCGTAAATTTCCAGTATACAGCGCCACCACCTTGTAGCGGTGAAATCTGTAAATATATTCAAAATATAATTTACGGCAATAAGGACGACTGTATTCTTTTACGATATGAAATAATAATTTTTCCTTATAATGCTATTCATAATAATTTAAATATCCATACCCCAAATATGGAGAAAGTCGTGTTGGCCACATCAGATTTTTTTAGTTATAAAGCGCCGGATTTCGCTTGCCACTTCTTATCAAGTAAATCTTTTTTATTTCCACAATTTGCAGAAATTCCATCAAGTTACGCCTGATACTGTAAACTATATTAAGGAGAGTGTGCCAGAAAATCTAACCGATTGGGTTGCCAAAATGTCTTCGCAGCCGGCTCTGATACCACCTAGACGTCTTTCAAGTCCCACCAGTGGGACGCGTCCCACCGGTTGAGAAACACTGCTCTAGAGTACGCCTTACCTAGGTACCACGCACTCTAAGAGTACATCGTACCTGGCGGTAGCGTGTACTCTAAGAGTTCGTCATGCCTAAACACAAGCCCAGGCATAGCGTACTCTGGCAGGTGATTTTGACTCTCGAGTCCACGCTACCTGAGACCCTTGGTGGGCGAGATGTTTAAATAAATTTTTCATTGTCATATATTGATGTACATATCATACCATACGGCCGGACGAAGGAACGGACGGGCAGGCGGACGGACCGACCGACTGGCGGGCAGACGGACAGACAGACTGAATTGCGAAAACCACTTTTTCGGACTCAGCTACACCTAAAACGTATATTTCCGTCAAAATGTCGAGGTCGAATTTTTTCGCGATTACAATACTTTCTCAATATACTTTGTATATGAGAAAGTAAAAAATCGGTACAACATACATTGTACAACGTTTCTCATATACGTACTAATAGGTCGTTTAGTAATCTTTAGGAAATGAAAATCGTATCAGCCGGTTTTTAGAAAATCCAATCTTTGTTAATGTTGCCCAAGAATAAACTAGACATTTTTTTTTAGAAATATGAAGTATGTACTATTATTATAGACGTATACTCAAGTAACGGTACGAAATTTCATCAAAATCGTTCCAGCTGTTTTTGAGAAAATCAAATTATTGTTAATGTTGTCTAGAATAAACTAGCCTTATATTCATTTTTTGAGAAATATGAACTATGTAGTATTATTGAAGAAGTAAACTCAAGTAACTGTACGAAATTTGATCGAAATCGTTATAGCCGTTTTTGAGAAAATCAAATTGTTGTTAAAAATGCGTATAATAAACTTTCCTTAACTATTGAGAAATGTCAACCATATCTTCATAGCTTCTTCTCTGTATGATAAAACGCCTAAGTGCGAGGTTTCATTCATTTTTGCTTTACCGTTTAGGCCCTAGAGCCAATAACAGTCAGACAGACAGACGAACAGACAGACTGACAGACGGCATTGCGAAAACAACTTTTCGGACTCAGCTACACCTAAAACGTATACAAATTTCCGTCAAAATATCGTGGCCGGATTTCTTCTCGATTACAATACTTTCTCAATATTCTTTGTATATGAGAAAGTAAAAATCGGTACAACATACATTGTACAAACCTTCTCATATACTAATGCGTCATTTAGTTATCTTTAGAAGAATATGAACTATGTAGAATTATTATAAACATCAACTTAAATTACTATACGAAATTTGATGAAAATCGTTCTAGTCGTTTTTCAGAAAATGAAATTATTTTTAAAAATGCGTATAATAAACTCCATAATTATTGAGCAATATCATCCATTTCTTCATGGCCTCTGCTCTGTATGATAAAATGCATAAGTACGACATTTCATTCATTTTCGCTCTACCGTTTAGGTTATAGATCCAGTAACCGACACACAGACGGCATTGCGAAAACTACTTTTCCGGATTCAGCGACATCTAAAACCTATATTTCCGTAAAAATCTCGAGGTCGAATTTTTTCGCAATAACAATACCTTCTAAATGTACTTCGTATATAAGAAAGTAAAAACAGATATATTTGGTCATTAACTTTCCTTGATCCAATTAGCTAGGGACCGGTTTAGAAATGAAGCAATGTATCGTATTATTTCTGTGATTCGGTATCAATGTCATTATATTTATACTAGTATACAGCCCGTCAGAAATGAAGGGAATAAAGAAACTTCAAAATTATGTTATCATACCGAAATTTCCAAATATATCTTAAATTTAAATAATTGCGTATATTCTTCTACAAAGAGAATGAATATACAGTGAACCATCGGTATATCGAACCTCGATAGAACGGGCTTCGGATGTAACGGATAGAATTTCCACCAGGATCGGCAAAAATCAAAATTTTCGAAAAAGTATCGCAAGTTCGATTCCTTGGAATAATTCCGTTTCAAATAAGATACATATATGGGAAAATCCATTTTCATTTCGCAACTACGAAATTAAACAATTTTTGAGTGACTTATAATTAAATGCGAATTGTTTTCATATGGATAAAAACTTAACTCATTTCTTTGTAGGATGGTATACACTTCGGGTAGATAGCTTAATTCTAACACCTTCAAAAAAGCTAATAAAAAGTCCTGCACTGTGAATTCGAGGAATTCACATGATATGCAAATGGAAAAAATAATTATTTCCGGCTTTCACCCAACATATTTCGTTGTAAAAAATAGCGCATTTGACTAGTTTAAGCAGAAGGATAGTTTATGCAAAATTAAATTATCGCGAAGTATGACTTTATACGGAACAAACACACTTCAAAATATTTATGTAGAGATATGTGAAAATATTGATTTAAAGTGATAGATTCCATGTTACCTGGCAGAGTACGTTTTACCTGGCGTTTTGTTTGGGCACGGTGGACTCTTAGAGTCCACCCTGCCTGCAGGTACCGTGGACAAGTACAAGATGCCTGTAGAGTCCGCACCGGCACATTTTTTCAGAGCGATGTTTGCACCCGACTAATTTCGGTATATTTTCATTTTTTTAATTCTTTAAAACCCAACGTAATAAACGGATTCTATAAATGTTAAAAATTTTGATTTTAATTATCAACATTTTTATTAAAAGTTCATCAAAAATTCAATAGAGAAGGGGGAAGAGGGTGCAGGAAGAGGTGGAGGGGAGGTGGGAGTACCGACACCTCTTTTTCTATAAAAAAACAGCACTGGATATAGCCGCATTATGGCAGAAAGATAGGTTAATTCACCAAATAACTTAAATTAGTAATTTAAGTTATATATATAATAAAATTAATTGAATTTAATTAATTAATACAAAATTATGGAAATAATAAAGTTAAAAATTCTCAAATGTACTTCCTCTACCTAACGTGGAAAAGGTGATAAGTATTGTAAAGCATCCATCACTTCTACGAAATTTAAAAATAACTTTCACTATTTCTTTATATATAAAACTGCTCATTTTCCGAAACTTTTATATTTGATTTTTCCAATGATTTAACAAATTTTTCTCTACTTTTTCAGGGAGGGGAGTTGAAAAGGATTTTTTTTTCGAATCACTGCTCCAAGTCGCGAAAACCGCAACTTCTCAAAGTCCGTCCCTCCATCAAAAGGGAGAAGTTTTCACTTTAGAAACGCAATTTGTTTTTTTTTTTGTAAAGGAGTGAGGTCGTGTGCGCGTGGGTTTTCGGGCAAAGCGTAGGAGGAAAAGACGGAGCGAGGGAGATATAGGGAGAAAGGGAGAGAAAGATATATTGAGATTTGACAAGTTAGCATCCACTAGAGAAACTTGAGGTTGTTTAGTGGCTTCCAGATGAGAGACTACTTCTTCAGCTTCCTCTTTCGCCTCCCCTCTATACTTCACAGTTAAGTGGAAAAAGACAAACCTTTTCATAGACAGTATCCGCAGTCTCTACTTCTTCCCAATTTCTCATTCTCCTCCTCAAGGAATACCATTTTATGCTGGAAATCATATATATATATTTCTATTGTTTCTCCGTAGAACCCTCGTAGAACTGTTTATTACATAATTATCACGGAAGATAAACGCTTTAAGTGACGGAGCTCAATGCGGTTGTAAACAAGTCCACAAAGTTACAATTGGATGTAATGAAGTAAAGGACATAAATTATATTATACATGTGACCTTGAAATGAACATTTACGAATCTGAGCGGCAATAATATTACCATTGTGACGCTCGTATTCATTGTGAAAAACTGAAAAATTTCACCAAAAAATCTGTTTACCGTGATTGACTGCATCTGAACTCTTAATACAGGAAAAAAGTAAGGTAATTCTTGATGGTTTGCCCCGTTAATCACCGATATCCCGATACTCTGAAAAATAATTCACCTAAGACGTACCATATCACGACGCTCGCCGTTCAAGGGACACAGAGACGTACGCGTGTCAAGTGCGTGATCCTAGTTGTCAACCTATCTCAGTGCCTTATATATTGAAGATGTGAGCAAATAATCGCCATAGCTTGTAGATGAAAAGAAGAAAAAGTAAAAAAGGCATTAACGAAAGTTTTTAAAAAAAGATTTTTTTTAAATGTCGGTGGCCTGTCTTCAAGCGTCAGTTTGACGGAGGTCAGAAAAAACGAGAAAGGTGAAAAGCCGTTTACGCTTGACTAAAATTAGTGTTCCTTTGTCTAGTGAGAGAGAGAGGAAAAATAAATAGCCACACTTTTAAAGATAAAACGGACGGAAGATTTTGTAGCTTTTTTCCCACGTGATTGGTCGTTTAACGATTCCTTCAACTATCCCGGCTTTAGTTATCTTCTCCCACACGATAGCTGTAATGACACCCAAGAGTGTTATCCCACCTCTTCTCATCGCCATGGCGACCGTAGCTGCCTACGGCGCTATGGGAGGGAATCTGCAGGACCCTCGTCGTCCATCGCCCGTCCGCAATCATTATCACCACCACCATCCTCTCCCTCCGGTGGCTCTGCCACTTATGTTCGAAGACGACCATTCCGATACGACGCACCAGAATTATTCCCTCGACGACATGGACGATGTACTCGCGGACGCGTTTGGGAACGAGGACGTGCCGATGAAGGAACTCGAGTGTCTCCTGCAGATAGAGAAGGACGCGCTCATCTTCTCCTCTCCGTCCCAAGAGAGTCTGGGATTAGGAAATCTGGACGATGAAGCACTTTCCTGCAACAGAAGCTGGGACAGCATCCTTTGCTGGCCGCCGACCCCGGCGGGTAATCTAGCTGTGCTTCCTTGCTTCGACGAACTCAACGGAATAAAGTACAACACCTCGCGTGAGTTGATAAGAGAATTAATTATTCCTAGTTGTAGTCTAATCTGATAAAGAGAGACGCGGTTGTGCTTTAATGCACCAACTTTCTCCGATTTGTTGTGAATTTTTGTCTTATTCTGCACTATTTTGATTTAACCATCGAGTTTTGTTTATGAAGAAGTCATTATGAACTTTTAGTATATATAAGTATTAGTATTTATTACATTCTAACGTTGGTAAAGGAAAGCGCAGAGTTTTATCCCTCCATTCTCGTGGATGACTGTGTCATCTATTCATATTTTAACCTAACTAAGATATTAGAAAATTTTAATGTCGCCTTAACTGAGCACTATTTGGTATTATAATTTATTTTATGGTTGGCATAGAATTTGTTGTAATTACCTTTTACACTCCTAATTCTTTTTGAATTTTCCCGATATCTCGTTATCTGTTACAATCTATAGTAGCTTTTGTGAACATTCCACGTCTTAAATCATCTACCACATTTTTGGAAACGAATTAAAATCCAAGACCTTGTTTTTTTAAGAACTAAGGTTAGCAATTCAAGTCAGACGCCCAAAATTTTTGGAATACGGGTTGTTTATCCGCACGACTCTCATTAGCCATTCTATTTTCACTTTATGAAATACTTTTTTTAGTTTAAGGAAATGTTTAGAGCAATACAAATATTAACATGCAGACACGGGAGTTTTGACGTGCTGATTAGACGGACTTTTGTAAAATTCATTGGTGAAAATAGTTACCCCAAACGTAACGTTTTCGCCTAAACTTGGAATGCATGGAAATCCGGAAATTAAAGTTGCGAGGATGCGAAACTAGAGTGGATTGTGGGAAATGAAGTTCCACGGAGATGGAAAGAATTGAGGAAGTTTTTGAGGCGTGCTAGGAAAAGACGCGGGCTTAATTAGAGAGCTAAAATTGACATCGGGAATGGTTAGGAGGAGGGACTGCAATATGAAGGGATGTAGTGGGAGGAAGATGTTTAAATGAGACGGAGGAGGAAGGAAACTTTCACAGAGATTAGTAAAATCGATTACTGCAGAAAGATTAAGAAAAAGTTCTTTGGGGATGGAAGCAATTAAGAAACGGTAGCTTAATGCAGTTGATTTGTAGGAAGGTTTTAATTAGTATTATATTTTATTATACTTTTTACCGTCGCAAGAGGCTTCAGGTAATTCGTCTTGTTTTATAATTAGCGGATAGAAAATTTTAATACGGATTCCGCTAAAAGGGTATACAAATAAGGAGCAAATTATGTTTTGAGATGTTCGTTAACTACTTTTGTAAAGAATTAAATTGAGTGATCGTAGAGTAAAAACCTTAAAAAATTCTCTCCTTCCAGAATTTCCTCGCCACTCATGAATTGTATACTTAGCTGGAGAATAAAGAATGTATTTGTCTTATCTTTGTTTTTCTCTTGCAACGTGTTGATGGGAACCAAGGAAATTTTCAGGGTTGCTTTGCTTTCTCCTTTAACCTATCCAATTACCTGCTAAATCTGGGAATACACTATTTCAAATAAACGAACAAAAATATTTGTGTTATTTTAATTTTTACGAAGATTAATGTCCACAGAAAATGCTTTTAAGTAAATTATTAACCAATTTATCTTTATTAATATTTTTTCCGTGCCATTTGTGCTTTTCACCAATGCCACAATTTGTGCCAAAAAACTCGAAAAATGTGAATATTTGTTTTTTAATAGAATTGAATTTTAGTTGAATGTACATTAAATTAATTGTCATTAGTGGCAATTTATTTAATAGATGTAGCCGATTATCGCACGCTCAGTGCTGCAGCAAGGTGGATTATTTGGGTCGGAAGGCGATTTATGTTCTGTCATTTTACTGGAATGCTAAAATGAAAATTAAATAGAGGTGAGCCACCCTCAAAGGATTTCGCTATTCATTATAAAGAAATATTCATGAAAAGGCACTAGTTCAGTTTTAGAAGAAATTGAGTAATAATATAATGGTATTTAAAGGGAATTCTGAATTTCTGTGTGTATTCGTTTATTCTAAATTTTGTATTTTAGGCTAAATGTTTGTCTAAATTCCAAGCATAAAACTCAGTATCATTAATATTAAAATCCAAACGCATGCTACCTTGATTTGAATATATATATAAACCGAAGAATGAAAATTTGAAAAAAATAAATATTTCTCTTAGGCATTTCGTGACCTTAATATTGCTAAAATAATCATCACATTCTGTATAAAATGAAGGACAATTAAACAAATTTCTCTTATTTTATTCTTCGATCGTAGCAATTGGAAAATATGGATGTTTGTTACCCGTTCGGGCATGTTACCAACCCTTTGCTCTGTCCTCTTTAATCAGGATTGAGAATGTATTCATCATCCGTTGACCTTGAGCGTATTCACCGTCATATTTCACAGTTTGTATAATTAACGATCCGCTAATGAATCACTTCAGCCTGAAGAATCGTTCTCCGCGAGACGCCTCGTTGTCGTGAGATAAACATCCTTTCGGTACCGTTTTCTATAAATTACCGCAAAAATATGGGGTGCTGTTTGAATTAGTCATTTCGGTCTCCTCTGTCAAATGAGATTAACGGCGCTGTACATTTATCACGACGATAATGAACTAACGGGTAGTATATGTTTTAAAATAAATTATGTGACTGTGAGGTGGCTTTGAAGAATGCTTTATTCCTAAAAAAAAACGCTAAGCGTCATACATAGAAGAGCGAGATTAAGGATTCTCTTTTGTGGCCACAATATTTATGTTCTAATTAAGCGTAAAAGTTGCTGTAATGGAAAGAAAGTTACTGATAATTTTGGAAAACTTTCGTGTTATTGAAATCATAAACAATTACACTCACTGTTAGTAGGTCACCTGATTCGGAGCTATAATTGAATTTTTAATGAAACTATATGCTGGAAGGGAAACATAAAAATATAGGCGTTTAATTTAGATGTTGGGTGACCATAGGATGACGAATAAAATTGAGTCGTGACATTCTGATGAAGCGAAATGGACAACAAGCGATTTTCACTCTTTTTTACTTGTAAAATATATTTAAATTATTAATTAACAAAATGCTAATTGTGATCAACCGGCTGAGATGTCGAGAGAATCTACCAAATAGTGCATTGTCCCTGAGGAATCGTGATGTTTGATCCCTCCATTCCTCGTGGTAAGCGGTGAACCACGCATGATTCCTAGACTACAGAGTTTTTATGCACACCACCTTCACAAGTTGGATCGCTTTAATTTAATAGCCGAATTTACTGAGAATTTTAAGTTGTATCACGCAGTGAGGTTATGCATAGAGGCGTTGTAACGGTACTATTTAAACGAGGATCCATCTAGGATGCGCGTAACCACTGCGTGACGTCATTACCTAACGAACTTAACCTCCGAAAGAGGGTGTAAGCTAAAACTGCTGTTGGTAATCGAAAAGTTTCGGAGGACGAATTGGTATGCGACTACTTTTGGATTTACCGGTTCAATGGTTCGCCTTCAACGTACAAGAGAGACTAGATTAGAGCCAGGATCGTTATAAACTATTCTTCATGACTAGATTGGATGATTTAATAGAGAAACTTTCCGCTTGTTCTGTGAACTATCGAACGTAGGACTTCCGGTATATTTTTTCTGTTCTATCGGAATGAGAATAGAAGAGTGAATTAAGCGGACTCGGAGAACTTTGCAGCATCAATCCCTGTAACGCAACTCTGAGACCTACATTGTGAAAATGTAGATAAGCATTTACATCAGGGTGAAGAAAGTTAATATATCGATGATTGTAAGTAGTAATTGGGTACAGTGACCTTTTTGTGGTATACATCAATTTCTTTGTGTGTGGTTATTATTAATAACATTTACCTATTATTATTTAATATGAGATATTGTTATCGTATCTGCAGTTTGCTACATTTTATTCGATATTTGGATATTGTTTTCCTTCGTTAGCATGATTACAAAATGTAATAAAATCAACTATTAGTCGGATAGTCTGCTATTAAACAGCACACGCTTAAAAGAATCAATGCTTTTTTCTCAGCATATGAAAATCCAGTTGAAGGTATTTAAAAAAAAATTATGAAACTTAATTATGTGAGGCGTGAAAAAGAATACTTTTAGTGGGAGTTGTGTGAATTCTCTGGGAAAACTGAAACTTCAAAATTTTCATTTAATAAAAGAAACCGTTTAGGTTTTATTTTTCCACATATTATATCACGTCTAAATTTAATGTAAAATGTATCCAGTAAAATAATACTCTGTGTTCATACCGTTAATGCAGTGAATATCAATGTTCACATAAAATTAGCAATAATAAAAATATTGCTCCTTTTAATTATTTTTATTGTCACGATAAAATGAGTTGCCTATGTGGCCGTTTCTCATCATTGCTCCTGTGCGAAGCTAAAAGAGAATATTGTCAACTTAGAATATTTTAAAGCGATGCCTTAAAAGGGAAAAAGGACTTCAAGTGTCTTCATCGGCGCTGTGTAGCAGTCCCAACTGAAATCAGAAGCGACGCGCCACATCCCCGGTCACCAATCTAGAGTTGACACAAAACATTCACTTTGCATGCAAGGATCTCAGCGTATCTTGTTTTCCTCCATTGCCAATTCAGAAAAGGAAAACATTTCCCGAAATAGATTGATTCCCTTTCCCCAAAAACGTACAAACACACGCGGAGCCCCTCGCAGGAATACAGGCGAAAGAGGAGGCGGGGGCACCATTTGCGTGAATGCGTCCCCCAAGCCCCACATCCTCCCCTCTTCTTCTTTTTTCACGATCCGAAATATGATCGAAAAAAAGAAAACGGAGTGAGCGCGGCCGCATGGATGAAGTTCATCGCGACCGGGGGTGAGTCAAGGATGTGCATGATTCTAGGGCATGGGAAGATGCCTTAAATAAAAATGGTAGTAGAAGGGGGATGAGCCTCCTCCCCGATCCAGAACGCGCCTACTCCAACCTGTCTCTTGGGCGGTGCGAAGAAGGTAATGACTTAGAAAGAAAAATAGGGAGAGAGGGAGAGAGAGAGAGAGGGAGGGGGGGACGGAGAGAATGAAGAAAGGAGGGGAAAAGAAGGGAGAGGCGAAGAGGGAGGGAGGAAATGGGAGAGGCGAGAGAAATGAGAGGGCGAAGGCTATCTGACGGTCAGGGAGAGTGAAGCATGGGTGGAAATACATAGGGAGGTGAAAGAGGGGAGTGATGGAGAAGAGAAATAAAGGAAGATTAGAGTGGTAGATAAGAAGTGCTAAAGAGAGAATGAGAGAGATAAGAGAGAGAGAGAGAGATTTGTGTAAGGGAGAGGTGTAAAGCTAGATTGAAAGTGGGAGTAAAGATAGAATAGAGTAATTGATGGAAAAAAATAATGAAATTAGTGGAGGACGAACAAAGATAGAGAATATGGAGGGAAAGAAAGGAAGGAGTGTTGCAAAGTACGACCAGGCAGAAGTGAGAGAAAGTAGAAGTGGGAGAGGGAAGCAGAAGACTGATGGTTTCAGCTATTAGCATGGGTAGAATATGGAGTCTCATGCAGTAGACGAGACGGATGAATATTTGATGGGAATAAAGGTTCTTGTTTCGAAAGTGCATGAGCTAAATTCCATAAGGAGGCCGACGCATTGCATCCCTTTGTTTTGAGCGTGTCCCTTGGCGCATAGTCCAGAGGAAAGACGGTAGAATTGCTGCTTTTAGGAAAAGTACACCTTGCGAGAGTGTGTGTGTGTGTGTGCGTTATTAAATATTGATGCCACATTCGTTTTATTGATGACCGTCACTTTTTGAGGGATTGTTACGAGAAATTTTAGGATGACGGACAGAAGGGATAGAAAAGGATTAAAAATACGTCACGGCCTAATCTGCCCCCCCTGGCGTCATCCGAGCCAACTAATGACGCGATATACAGGTGGGTGTCATAATCGAGAATGCGGCGAGGAAGATGATGAGCCTGACAATGATGGAGATAATGTGGAAAGCGTTAAATTGCTTTTATGGACATTCCGTGAGAAAAATATCTATTCTATTGTGTTAACGCTAGTTATGGAGTGATTTTTTCTTAATGAATACCATTGTATTATGCTAATGAGGTTTAGCATTATTTATAAATTAAAAGTATCCTGAGTTGATAGGTAATTACAAGTTTCTATCTCCTGCGACTTTTAGCCATTGAGCGTGGAAAAAACCTCGTCATTTTTTAAAATTTATTTATTTAGAAAATATAAATTGTAATTTTTAAAGTCGTATAGTTTTCTCCACTATTTGATTATTATACTTTTCTATTTTTCGCGATACCCGACCGATACTTTTGAGGGTATAAACTTTATAATCATTCACAAATCACTATGACTTTGGGAATATATTATTTTTGTACATTACACGATAAGGATCTGGGTAACCTTTTATAAATTCTCGGGTTTTGAATACTTTTCCCTGTTATTAAATAACATCACAAATATTAGCAAAATACCGAAACCGAATTACTGAAAATCTTCTGGCTTATCTAATTCGTTCTTAAAAGGCATGATATGAAAACGTGAGATTGAGAAATTTTGGAAAGTTATAAGACATAAGAATAATTCATAGAGGTTTACAAACATGTGTGTGAGATTAAAAAGTCACTTGAATTATTGTTCGTTTTGTATTTTCGGCTTGCAGAAAATTTCCTTGCGTTATACAGTGAAAACCGGTTAACACGAAATGCTAGGGACCGGCACAATCAATTCGTGTTAACCGAATTTCGAGTTAACTGATTTTCATGTTAACAGTTTAAATGGTAAAATTTTAATTTTTCAAATATGGAATTATGCTCGTAGGCAAATCCATGATACGTATCAACAATAGGATGTAATACACAGCCGAAGATATTACCACAATCATCGGGAAACCCTATCTCAAATGTCATTTCGTGTTATCCGAAGAATTTTGCATGCATTTATTTTCGTGGGACCGAAAAATATTTTCGTGTTAATCGATATTTCGTGTAAACCGTTTCGCGTTAACGAACGAATACATACTGAATGGTACAGGCACTGGAACGGATCGCTCACGCGTTTCGTGATAACCGATATTTCGTTTTAAGCGTTTTCGTGTTAAGTGTATTTATTTTTGCATGGACGTTGTTACCTTGTGAATATTTAGTATGATTGTTTCAAAAATTAATATGAAAGTAAAAAGCATCGTTATAGTCTCACAAAATGAGAAAATCGAAAAAATTAATTAAAAATTTACGTTCTTCACAAAGGTTTTTCATATCGTGCCATTATTTTAAATTAAAAGTAGGTTACTCTGTCGAATAGAATAATTTATTTACGAAGTTATTGCATATTCATAGCACAACGTACGAGACTAGACCCAAGGAAGCACTTTGTGTGTATGTTGTGAAATTATTATTTTTATGAATCATAACTTCAAAAAAGGTAACATCATCTGGAGGATCTTATTTCAAGTTGTACAAAAATGTTTTTTTATTTGGTGAAAATTATGGCCCAATTTTGAGTGAGCTTTTAAACTTTAATGATAGCGAAAAGAAGTAAAATGAATAAATGTATTGAGGTGAACATTTAATGACAACACGTGTAGATAACCAGACCATGATATATAAACGTGCTCTCAGTTATAAATCTAAAACAGGATTCATCTTCATTTTCCTTTCTTAACAATGTCAATAAATACAGTTCAAAAGAATGCGTTTTTTTAGAGATAGCTGATATAAACAGCATTTCACCACCACCTACACATGATCATGCAAAGACGCATGAATAAAACCATAATCTCTGTTCTTGGAAGGGTAAGTGGTTTTCAGAAATAGCACATCTCTTGTATACATGAACTATCATAACTGGCCGAAAAAACAACGTTTCCGTCCTTAAAAAGTCATCGCGTTATTCTCTTTAAAAAATAATTCCACAAAGTCACAAGAAAGAATTGGAAATTAATATTTCCTAACAAAATAAATCATTAGTTGAACATGAATTTTGATTGGTTTAAATATTAGGAAAATATTTCGCAGGTTCATACGAATGTATTGTATTAAGTATAAAATAAATCACAGATGAAATACAATTTTTTTAAAACCTATATGAAAGAAGTCACCTTCGTTGGAATAAAAAATAAAGTCTCATTTTCTGCACGCATACTCCGTTACAAGTATAAAAGGAGGTATATTTATTCGATGTTTTTGTGAAATTCCAGGTCAATCTTGACATCTGGTGTTGATAATTCTCGTTAAAGAGTATTTTCTCTACTTAGAAGCAGTCCCTATGCATATTCAGCTCCAAATTTGCTCACACCTTTTTACCTTAAATTCCATTAGTCAAAAATTTTAAATCCGTCTAAAAAATTCCATGCATCAAAGGATTTTCCAACCTCCTATTGAGATGTCTATTTTTAGACCGACTTCCAGTGACTCTCATCCACAAACATAGTCCACTGGTGTTATACGTATCAATGCTGCATCAAAATTCTTTAGGAATTCCGACCAAATTAAATATAATTCCCGATTACCTTAGACTCTAAGGCTTGGAGAATCTTCTTGCTCTAAGCCTTTCGCTATATATTTTTATATTGCTTTCTGCTCTCTTGAAAAATCTCATAACTTTCTCTTTATTACTTTTAATTTTCATTTCGAATTCCTTCACGTTTCCGTTTAGCGCATTTACGTTTACAGCTCCTCGCCCACAAGTCAATTTTTATTTCCAATTGCATCACTTTTTATGTTGAAATCATTCTTAAAAGGTAAAAATAGGAAATTTCTGCGAAAAGATCTATTCGGTGCATTCGTCGCTCGATACTCTTCTCATCATTTTTTCCTCAGGAACCTCGGCTCATATTTTTTTCATATTTTCTGTCACCACGTTTACCCATTCAGATATATTAAGCATTCTTGACTCGTGCTATGGGGTATTTTTTCAAACCTTTAAATATCTTAGCTGTCATTCTCAAAAAATTTTCCATCTCATAGAAATCATTTAATATCTCATTGAATCCCCTGAGATCCACGGGTAGTAAAAGGAGAGACCTCGACTTAGTGATTAATTTTATTCTTCTACGCATCTTTTCCTCGTCGACCTCTCTTTTAACGACTTACTCATAGGCAATTATCTTTATTCTGACATCGTGAGGGCATCAAGGATAATTTTGACAACTTATTCGATGTTAAAGCAAAAAGTCTCGATCTTCTCAGTGATCGGAATGAGTCACGCAAAGACGTACTATTCGTAACAAATAACGCCTGCGTATCATAGTTGGAATTTTGTGGAAAATTCCACGCGGTGAAGCGGTCGTGGGGAAGCGGTGTCTCCAAAATAGAAAGAGTGCGTCCATAATTCGTGCTACAAGGCCATTTAAACGTACCTCCTCTTCGTTTCCGCCGTCTGGAAACGCTCCCCGGAAAATATTAAGGTTACTCATGACGTCGGCGTAGGACACTGCGTGCTGGGGGCGAGGGAAGCGAAGAGGAGGGAAAAGGAAAGAACCGAAGCGAGAAAAAGAGAGGAGGGAAGAGAGAAGAATGGGGTGGTAGAAGACAGGGGAAGGATTAGGAGCATCCGAGGCAGGAGCGGATAAAATTATGACATCTTAGGAGCCGTAAATGAGGAGATTGGATTATGGGTCCGGTTTATTTGCGCCTTCATCCCTAGAGGAGGATTTGGCCTCGTGCAAAATGGACGTAGAGTGTAGCTAATGATACCGCAATGTAAACTACGCGGTGTTGACCTTAACCATTCGGTATTCCAGATTTTTGTTTATTTTATTTGGTTTTATTTGTTTATTAGTCATTATGTTTGTATTTATTTTTATTTTTATTCTAATTCCGTGGCATATTTGGAGGAATATTGAGTAGTATCACATATATGGCGCGGGGATGGCTTCCGTAATCTGAACATTTCATCAGATTTTTAATCGTTAGTTATTTCCATTTTTTTTAAATCGTATAATTAATTCAATTTATTTTCGACGTTCTTTGTATTTATTTATTATCACAGGCACGTTGGTATAATTTTGCGTTTATGTATTTTTGTACGGTTGAATAACGGTGCCACCTGCAAAGCGGTATAAGCTGTAACGCCCAATCGGTAAAAAAAAAAGATAGCGATAAAAATATAGTTATGGATGTTACCTGCCAAGTGAACAACATCGGCGAAAAGAGCACGATTGAAATGACGGGTGAGGGGAGGGAGGGAGGGAGTGAAAGAGATCTTGTGGTTGCCGAAAGGGAAAAGGGGGAGAAAAAAAGAAAGGAGGTTTAGTCTCTGGAGGATAAGGAAGGTTGTACGGATGCTGGAAGGTCGTGACTATAACGCCGAAAGCATTCCCCTGTATCTCATCCTTCTTCTCGACCTTTTACCTTCCGACTACCCTCTCTCCCCATCACTTTCGTTCCTCTCTCTCTCCCTCCCTTCGACTTTTAACGAATTGCTGGATTTGATTAGTTAGTGTTTGAAAACAAACTTGGTCTGTCTCCCGTACTATTCCGCTTAATTCGAACGCGCGCTAAAACATTTCGAATGAAAGGTAGGAACAGAAAAAAAAACGTACGAACGCAGACCACGCCGCAAGTATGATTTCATTTATTGTAAAAACGCCTCGTATTTTCTAAATGTTTGGGTAAGGCCTGCGATTGAAAAGGTTTAGAACTAAAAAAGATGAAATGGTTGTTGAATCGGCTAAAAAGTGTGTTCAAATTGGCTGAAAATGGGGGTGAAAATTTGAAATTGAGTTGATCAACAATTCGATCTCACCTTTAATGAGATACAATAATCGCCCAGTACGCGTACTCACACGCAAATATCGTAGTTTTGTCTCATGTTTTCTCTTTTCTTAATCGTTTTTTTCTTCCTCTGTCCCTGCTTATAACTTCTCTATTAATTCTTTTCTCTCTTCATCTCTCTCTCGTTGTTCGTGGCTTTATATTTGTATTTTTTCTTATGTATTTCCTTCTCCATTCCCGCATATCTTTGTTTTTCATGTTACTCATCAATACCTTCTCCTATTTTTTCTTCCTTTCTCTCGCCACTCTCTTCCATCGTTTCTCGCTATTCTTTCCTTCCAGCTATCCACCTACGTGATTCGCCTTACGCACGCCCGCTTCCGATCTCCCTTGACACCGATCCGAACCTCTTCGCCTTTCGCCTCTTTATTTCCCTATTCCCACCTTCTTTCTCTTCATCTTTCGATCTTTACCTTGCTTTCTCCCTCTCTCTGCTATTTCGCCGCGACCTTTCTCCCTCATATCCTCTCTCCGTCTTCGTAAAAGTGCTCCCAAGACTTTTGAAACGTCCTTATTCGTCGACCTTTTTTTCCTAAAGCCTGTTACGTCTTACCTGCATATATCCCTTCAGCACAACCCACAAGCAATTTTGTCCCCGCGTCATGTGCCAACGCCCACCTCCGTTCCTAACTATCACTCCGCCCTCCCATTTTGTACCAAAATACTCGCCCTCTTCCGCGGAACGTCCTCCGGACGAATTGGCATTCAAAAAGGGAGAGAGGGGTCTCACACGCAGGGTCTTAGCCTAAGGTAGTTTGGATGCATGGGATGGAGGTGTCTCATCTGAGACCGCTATTTATTTTTCCCGACACGCAATGACGATAGGTTGTTATCTTTTCCTGCTCCGTTCCGAACTTTTAAACAGCTTCGAAGCGTATAGGAGCGAAAACCCCGTAGTTAACGTACTCAGGGCGCTTTTCCTTGTAATTTTCTATTTCTTTACAATTTAGCAGGTTTTCAGCGGTGTATTTTTCCTTCGCTGTCTCTAGGTACTTTTTAAAGTTTTGTTTAATATATTGGAAAAGTTGTTTGAACCATTGTGTAGTCTTCTCTTGAGTTGAATTTCCTTTAAATTCGCAATATTCTGAAATATTCGCGTATTAAATTTAAAATAAAGTGTTAATGGTTAAATTTGAATTTATTTTTAAATTCTGCATTCTTTCTGTTTGAGTAAATGAATTTGAAAATAAGGTACGAGGTTTGATCAAAAAGTTCGGTGAATGATGTTATTAATCAATTTCAGTGAAAGAGAAGTAGTTACATTATTAATATTCTTCAAAATACTGTCCTTCCGCAGATACACACTTGCTCCAGCGAGCCTGCCATTGCTGGAAACATTTCCGAGTCATTTTTCGTGAACGTCTTCAGACGTTCGTATTGAATTTGATGTCTTCAAGGGTGTCAAAACGCCTTCCTTTCATGGTCTCTTTCAATTTCGGGAACATCCAGAAGTCATTCGGTGCCAAATCAGTTGAATAGGCCGGGTGTGGTACGACAGTGATGTTTTTACTGGTCAAATATTGCCGAACGGAGAGAGCAGTTTGTCCTTGGGCAACTTTAACAAAAACTGGTTTTTCTATAGGTAACTAAACGACGCATTAATATATGAAAATGGTTGTACAATGTATGTTGTACCGATTTTTTTCTATGGTACTGAGGTGATTTATCGGAAAAGTATGTTGCGAATCAGGAGGAATTTATAGTCGACCGCAGTGGAATGTCAGGAGAAAAGGTGAAAACAATTCGAACGAAGATGGCCTCTGATGGCTTATTAATATTTTTGTGGGAGATATTTCAACCCGACGAACACGTTACAAAATTTACCAAAAAGTGCTGAATAAATCTGATTTTGGGATACTTTTAATATAGTGGGCTTTGTAGCACGGTCGCCAGTTGATTGCTTCCATTTGATTGTTAAGAGAACAATGCGATTGTATATACGAATGCACGAGTGCCTAATAAACATCAGACAAAGAAGTTCGGATTCGAATTCCGAAAACAAGTTGTTAAAGAACGACGAGAGGAAGTTTAGAAAAATTATTTTCAGTAATTAATAAACGCTAATGAACACTTCTGCTTCTTAATCCGACCTTGCTATTGTTATAAATTTCAGTAAAGTGCTTTAAATATTCGACCGACAATAGAGAGTGATGATGGTGAGCGAATTTACTACCATCAGGGAAGACTCAAATACGTATTGCAAAATCAGAGAAAGGTTTGAATAGAAAGCATAAAATTTATAGAGAAGGGATATTTGTATGCAGGATCAAAACGGAATTCTCTAGGGCCAAAGATAAAAATTATTAACTCTTTAAATTTCATGTAGCGGTTTTTTTTCTAGACAATTCAACTATAACTCATAACGTTTGAAAATTGCCCCCTCGTTAAAGCCCTCCGTGCTTTCTTTTGGTTCAATTTTAAAAATTCTCTCAGCGAATTTCGTCGAAAAACTCTTCATAATTACTACGACCTTCAGCTGTCCTTTGTTCGATTGAATGTATTTGCATCATCCCCTTCGCCTCGTTTTTTTTGTAGCTCTTCCCCCCTTTCTCCGCCCTTGTCTTCACTCCGTCCGACCACCTTTCCCTCTCTTTCAATGCCTATCTCCCTTCTCTTTTTCTTTATCCTTTCCCCTCTTCTGGTCTTTGGAACTCCATCGGAATTTACCGCTTCAAGCAAGGTTTCACGAATGTCATTCTCTTTCCTGGCTTTTTTTTGCTTTGCTTCCCTAATGCAAAGAAGGAGCAATTTTTTGTTCATATTAAACCATTTTACGCGAGTATTTCCGCCATTTCATTTTCTTATTGTGATATTAATATTTTATTAATAGAATATCGTTATAACATTGCCTCCCTTTTCCTTATTTTAATTTGAAATAAATTCCTTTAAAATCTTCGCTGCTCCGTAAAAAGAAAATAATTAATATACGAATGTTGGGACACACTTTCATTTTCTATTTATTTATTACCTCTTTTATTTAATGCAGTCTCTTGGATATAAAGATTGAAAGGGTTTTCTCGGACGAAATTAAAACATGTATACGTAATACTATTAGGATCTTCGATCAAGATATGGAAAGGCAACGAAGTAGAGAGCAAAGCATACTGGTGCCCATTTAAATTGAAAATACGTGATAACCTTTATAGTCACACTTTTAAAAGTTCAAATTATGTTTATTGTCAGGTCCACATATAAAATGGCATTTCTCTGCATTAGGATGAGAGTAGAACGACCCTTCTTTCAAATCTATCAACGATATCAATTAATATTAAAATAATATACTTAACAGCACATACATAGATGGCATATAGTGCAACGTCCACACTTTCGAGAACGAACAACCCGAGCACGAGTATTACCTGTATCGTAGACCAGGGGTCGGCAACCTACGGCCCGCGGGTCACATGCGGCCCCCGAAGTCGCATTATGCGGCCTGCGAAGCCATGATGAAATAGTGATTGGTATAATTTAACACAGTTAATTCCATATTTTTTTCTGTAAATTATGGCCTAAAATCTTTTTCTGCTGGAGTTTGAATGCTAGTCAACTAATTACAATTGATTTTTACTTTCTCCATACGAAGTAATGCGAAAGCATTGTGATCATGAAAAAAATCGACTTCGAGATTTCAACGGAAATACACGTTTTGAGGTCCCTAGAACACGTTTAGACTATTTTCGGAATGATGTCCGTGTGTGTGCGTGTGCGTGTGTGTATGTGTATGTATGTGATTGTGGGCGCTCTAGCCCAAAAAGTACTTGCCATATCGTTACCAAATTTCATATATAATACTTTAGCATGAGCAAAAAGAACTGATTAGTTTTTGGACAATAACGATTAACCGAAAGTCGAGGTGTATTCGAAACCCGATTCGGTTTTTGCGATATTTCTCCGTTAAAACATAATTATTTTATATAAAATTCTATACAAAGTTTATAGAGAATGTAATTTCCTACAACTTTCATTTGAAATAATTTTCCATAGGAGTTATTGTTTAGGAATTATTTATAAATAACCGGTTTTTCGGTTTCCGTCAAATATCTCCTTAAAAACATCGTTATTGGTAATCTTCGTGAGGACTAAAGTTGTAGAGAATAATATTTCTTCAGGGTTTAGTTAGAAACAAATTTTCATAGAACCATCCATTTCCGAGATATTTTGCTTTTTATTAATACCAGTATACAGCGCCAGCACCATGTAGCGGTGAATTCTGTAAACATATTCAAAATATACGTAATTTACGGCAATAAGGACGACTGTATTCTTTTACGATACGAAATAATAATTTTGCCTCATAATGCTATTCATAATAATTTAAATATCTATACCCCAAATATGAAAAAAGTCATTTGTTTGCCACATCAGATTTTTACTAATATGAGACCAAAAAATCTCTAGATAACTTCTGATTTAAACGCTTATTCGGCCCGCCGGAGCTCTCGTGATTTCCAATGCGGCCGTCCGAAGCATTCACAACACCGAATGTGACCCGCCATATAGAAAAGGTTGCTGACCCCTGTTGTAGACGGAAACGCGAGCGCGAACGAACACGGTCGAATGTGTTCGCTCGCTGAGCAAACACATTCGTTTGTGCTTGGCTCAGTGTGGACAAGAACTAAAGACGTAGTTACCCAATCGATAGAAGAATATCGAAAGCGGAGCCAGGGTCAAATTCTACAAAATCCTATAAAATTGATGTTTGGGCGGAATTAGCTACAATTTTCAGGATAGAGGTTAAAAAAATAAAAAAGATATGCATTAAGTAAAGAATGTAGAATGATGAACGTTGCACTCGAAATTACTAAGGTTTGAGTATCCATGCCCATCACGTATGCACACACAAAATAATGAACATCACGAACAAGTCAAATAGGAGTTAAACTTTCGAACACAGTGTGGACAGCAGCGCGAACGAACATGAAAGGTCATCACGATCACGGGCGAATATTCGTTCCCTATAAGTGTGGACGCAGCTTAAAGAGAATTCTACACCTTGGGAATACTTATAAGAATCGTGCGCATAAATGGGGATGTAAAATATCTTTATAATCTACTGATAGCATATCAAAGGTGTTAGTTGATTAAATGCTGCTCTATGTGAAACTTTCTTCTTGTCATTTAGGCCAAATATATTGCTATTGGAGATTAATTCGAGTTAATTCTCGATATGTCGAAGTAACCGCAACCCTGCCGATTATTCTTCGGATGATGCATTAGCTTAACATAGTTGATATACGATGTGTTGTGCGAGAAAGGCTTATTTATAAGGTGATGTGAAATGCGTGCCAGATAAGGCAGTACTTATACTGTTAATTATTTCTATTCAGCGGTATATAATGAAATTTTCATTGCCAATTCTGGGATAAATAGATTTGAATTCTGCCACGTAGCTTTACAAGCCAAAAATACTACCCTTCGGGGAGCGATTCAGGCGGAAAATAGTTTTATCTTTCCACCTGAATCGCTCCCCGAAGGGTAGTGTTTTTGGCAACTTTTCCGCTTAAAAATTTGGAAAAAGTTGATAAAATAATAAAATATGTGGCATGCGGTATTAATTTTACAATGGTTCCGCCGTTTATTTTTCATAAAAAGTAAATTTATCTAGGTTGATATTGTATGAAATTTTTTGCATATTTTCACTTCCACGGAAAAATATTATTTTTAAATATCAGCTATAAAACTTTGTATGTAGTCAAAATAATTCATTAATCGGAAGGTGAACTTAAGATTTTTTTCTTCGGAAACGAAGCCTTTGGCTAATTTAACTTTTCTCGTTTTTTTTGTTAAATCGATAACAAATTCTGAGACAGAATATCTTCTAGTCTGAGGCATGGTACTATATTAAATTCCCTCCAGGGATAGCAGATTTGCATTTCTTTTCTAGATAAACCATCAAACTGGACTTTTAAGTATTTCATAAGTTACAAAGTTCATAAGTATTCGATCATCGGGTACACGAAAAATTCTTCCTTTGCTTCTAGCAAAGTCTCTCAACGCTGTCGTCACTTTCAAATTGAACCTGAAAGGGTTCCTTAGACGCTCCATTGTGAGATTTTTAAACTTTCCTTTTAATCTCCTTTCGTTGACTCTTGGAAGGCATTTGAATGGCATCTTAGATATAGGGGGTTTCGTTTAAAACGCTTGGAGTTTACAGAGTGGGAAATTAAATTTCTCTCCTTACTCCTTTACAAATAGAATTTGTCTTTTGAAATTTCAGAGGTGCGGTTTTCAATTTTTGGGAATTTTCTCTCTTAGCTGTGTAAAATCAGGCTTTGTGTGAATAAATGGGAGGTTGCGTTATTGTAATGAGATGCGTCCACCTACCTTGGCAATTTCAATCACTCGAGACAAAATTCGAAACGAAGATTTATTGAACCAAATAAAAATGAGAGAAGAACATGGCGTTTACATCAAACTGGAGGGAGGAATTAAACGTCACCTTAACTCTTAAGTGGTCGCGCGGTTTTTTTTAATGTGAGGTCGCGCGCGGACATTTTTAACGCGTTGAAAAATTAGGCAAAATATTCAAATTACCGATTGTTATTTAATTTTTTCTTTAATTTTAAACACAATTTTCGTTCATGCCATATTTTTTTTTATTAATATATCTACGTGTATTCTGTGGGTAAATTGACAACAACATTTTCAAAAAAGCTTCACAAGTAACGGAATATTTCGTTGTATGTTAAATTAAATTTAGTTTCAATTAAAAATTGAAGAAATATAAAAATTCAAATGTGAATAAACATTTCTTAAATTTTATTGGACTTAATCTTCATCATCTTTCTTTTTATCATCTTAAATTTCGGAACGGCAGGTTCATGAAATAACCGCATCCTCTCTCCAAATATATTTTCAGCACGCAACAAGTGCAGTTCTTCCTGCTTTCTGTCCGGTGAAAAACATCTCCCTATGCTGGTCTTTCTTCCTCACAAATCTGTGAGAATCGCCTAATGTTTACTTTTAGGCCCCTAGGTATATTTTTCGTTGTAATTACCGGCCGGGTTAGACTGGTAGGAAGCGTGCGTGCCTTCCAACCCAAAGGTCGCGGGTTCGAATACCATGGCATGGATGTTGTGATTCGTGTTAGGGTTTTTCCCTACCTACAGACAAACTTTTGTCTTGGCGGGGAAGGCATAATTTTTAAAAAATGTAAAAATCGCAGTCGATGGTTTAGTTGAGCGATGATACAGTTTTTAGTGAGGGTATTACAAATAAACACTCATTCACGGATTTTGTAGTGTGGATAACAACTGACGTCACGAGGAAAGGTAAACAAAAGCATTCGGTCTGTTGGACCGGGCGCGACCAGCAAACAGAAATCAATACGCAGTAGAGAAAATCTTTATAAAAACAAGAAACGCTTGCACAGAGAGTATCTCAGATCCATAAGCCAATAGAAATTGGATTCGAGGAAAGGTATTGAGAAGGCCTTGGATTGAAGTTAAATACTATAGGGTTACAAAAGATCGCGCCCAACCTCTTAACCTTTAAGACAGTGTTTCCCAACCTGGGTGCCGTGAAGTGTTCTGAAGGATGCTGCAAAAAATATATTTTCCCATTTTTAGCCTCATTTTGCATCATCGTCTTTCAAAAATGCAAATCAGAGTTAAGTCGACCTTCATTTCGTCGCAGAGACACTTCGAAATGAAAGAAGATATGGAGATTGGGGTTAGGGGTTCAACTTCACCGCGATTATTACTGAGGGTGGATAGGGAGGGGTGCCGCCAAATTCTGAAAAGTCACTTAAGGGTGCCGCGACACTAAAAAGGTTGGGAAACACTGCTTTAAGAGGTCGCGCGCGGTCTTTTAGAACGCACCATTTTTGTTTTATTAATTTTATAACCTTATATTTAACTTTCATTCAAGGCCTTCTCAGTACCATTCCTCGAATTTGCCATCTGTTGACTGATGGGTCTAAGGACTCTTTATGTCAGATTTTCTTGTTTTTATAGGGATTTTTTCTACTGCGCATTATTGGTTTCTGTCCGATAGTCGCGCACGGCATAAAGGACCGAATGCTTTTGCTTACCTTTAGACTGTAAAACTCGTGGATAAGTGTTTACTTATCATACTAAAAATTGTATCATCCCTCAACGAAACCGTCGACTGTGGATTTTGACTGAGAGACAGTTGCCTAGTTTGAGAAACGATCTTTGCTACAACAACGCTTTTCTTTTCAAGTGTCGTCGATCAAGTCCGCTGGTTACACCTTTATCACAGTTTTCATTTCATTTATGCGCGGGAATAATTATTTTCTATAAAGAAGGACTTTTGTTTCGTCCAAATTACATCTATTTCTCCTCATCGTGAGTTAAATTGACGCGAGAAAAGGGAAAGGGATCGGGCTCCTTTTGGATATTGTAATAGAAGAGTAAGAAGGAATAACTGGATTGGATGTTTCCGATGAAGAGGAGGATTATTTAGATGACCATAGCACAGGCCGCAAAAATTATCAGAATCTGTCGTTGAAGATTCAGACGATGACGATGTAGGGCAACATCGCAGACAATCTATCTAGGAAACTAAAAGTAAAAAATTAGACGATATTCGCACAGATTTATGAGGAAGAAAGGCCAGCACAGGGGAAAGATGGACCAGGAAGATGTGCTTTTTGTTCCCGGAAAGAAAACCGGAAGACCCGCACCTATTGTGTGTTGTGCTCAAAATATGTTTACAGAGATCGTGTGTTTACTTCATGCGTCGGCCGTTCCGAAATTCATGATCCTATATTACAGATTTTCTGGAATTATTTGCTTTGATACTAAATATTAATATTGAGAGAGTATACCCCACTTATGCAGTTTCGAACTCGATGACGATGAATTATATAAAGCAAGTAGCTTATAATTTCTAGCGACGAACGTGCATAATTTATAGCGAATTAACATGTTTATGCGAACCTTTCTCCTTTGAATGATGCGTGATCTAGTAAATATGAGCTTTATCGACCGATAAAAAGAATAAGTTATTATCTTCGAGAGGGAGACGTTGCCAAGAAATTCCACTGCGCATATGGTTGCGTGGTTTATCCTATACGACCGTTGCTAAGTGGATGAATCCACGCCCTTCTTAAAAACCTTGAGTTCAAATATAACGGGTACATACCATAGCGCATATGCATATACGGAATCTTAATGCAAAATTAAATAACTCCAGCTATGGAAATTTTAAGTGTAGATAAAGTAACAGAATTACCTTTCTGGGATTACTGAAAATTTCGCTCAAAAAGCTATACGTAGAGTGTATAATTAGCATATATCTAACTTGCGATAAAAGATAAATTTGAAAATGCTTTGTGAGATTAAGTAGTTGGAATACACTAGGCCAAATTTCGTCAAAAGAGATCATACGAAATCTTTTGTGAAGATCATTTCAACTCGAGTGTCTTTGAAATCTACTGACGATGAAATCCTCTTTTGTGATGAGCACACATTAAAAGATCCCATTAATTCTTCTAATTATAGATGATATTGGTATTATCGCCGTGGTGAATCGGGAAGAGTTATCATTCACAGAAAAGTATGCCCTAAGCAGCAGGAAAAATTGCGCTCCAGAGTTTTCGGCTTTCTTTTCGGAAATGAAAACACAATCGATGACATGAAATTTGTGAGCGATGCCTGCTTCAAAGGAAATAAAAAAGGAACTAAGCTGATTAACAAGGAAACTTCTTCGGAAGATTACAAAAATGCTTAAAAATTGTAAGTATAGGAAATGGCTTGGTATCCTCACCGGTTTTATGGTGATGCAGTTTTCACGATAAGTATAGGTACATGACTATAATTTTACAAGCTTTTTGTCTTTGCAGTAAGTTACGACACGATAGGCAAAATTAAAGTTTTTCCATACGTATAGCTACAAATGATGCTCTATGATTATCATTTTCATCCAACTCGTGTTATTAAACTATAATTTTGTAACAATAATTTTTATCAACTATCGCAAGGTAACTTTCTTCTCGACGCCAATTTATCATCATAATATAATTTGTCCATTGATGTCCGAAGCCAAATAGCATCCAGAAGCATGGTGACAGAATAAATAAATAAACAAGTCACTAGCAACACTGAATAACAAATAGGTAAAACAAAACAGCATATCAAAGTGGGCACATGTAACAGATTACATGATTGTTATTGGTTCAGTCAAAGTATTTAAGTGCGATTTAGAAAAGTGTGTTCATGATACACACAGGTATAATAAAACATTTTATTTCTAGTAATTATAATAGTAATGCCGGAAAGCACGGTATCAATATTCTTTTGTTTTGATTTAAAATTTAAAAATGAGATACTTTCGATATTTAAAACTTTTGAGGAGAGATGGATAATACTGGATCTTCTACGTCAACGGGAAAAAGATGTAACTTAACTCCAGAGCAGAGGCAACATGAAAGAGGTAAAAATTCAAGAGCGCGTAGAGTAATTAGACATTACATGACCTTTGAAGAAAGGCAAGAAAGTAACAATGTTAACACAAAACGCAGATTAACACAAAAAAATAGTTCAAGGAGCAAATTTCTCCTGCCGTACAATTTTTCAAAAGACAGGAGATGATAGAAATATCAAAATAAAAACAAAACATTCTGACGTACTAGACAATGTAGTTTATAAAGAAATAATTGAAAATTAATAAAGAAAATTCATGATTTTTAAATGGCTTTTGATTTAAAGTTACGTAGTAACGGGTATTTGACTAGTGTTTGATAAATTACCGTGATTAACGAAACCTCGAAAATTAAATTTTTTTATGGACTCCACGAGTTGACCTTTGGCAGGCGTATTTCATATTCACGAGCTTGCTGGTATCTTTAAATCACTTTGGTGAGGCTTTAAGTTTATTTTTTCATTTCATGCATTATGAAAATCAACCCACTGAAGAGCTGGATATAATTGCAAAAGAAGCATTAGATTCCCGACCAAAAATTATTCTTGGTGGTCAAAACGCAATTATAGTGGGAAGATCAGTAGTAGTCGAAGTTATTTATTTCCATGAAGTTCTTTGATATTTTACCCCCACCTTCTCTGCGATTTAAAACCGAAAGTAATTTGTTGATAATGTAAAAAATTAGCTTTCTTTCATTCATTTCACAAGTTATCGTGCCAGCCACAAAAAAAATCAGCTGGATATTTAATCGTTCAGGAATAAGAGAAGCAGAAGTGTTTATACCATCCGCAGCAGTTTTCCTCCACATCCCTTCTAACGTCTTGTCGTTATGGAAACGGTTCCTTCGGTACTCTAAGAGTGGGACTAAGGAACGAGATGAGGCGTTAGAGAATGTAAGTGGTAGATTTTCTTATTATAGAACTTCGGAGTTAGGACGTGGGTTGTTCTCACTCACGTTTAAATGTGGAGAGGAGTTGGACGTTGCGAGGTGATGAAGTGGGAGGAAGGAGTGGGCGTTACAGTGCGTTGTTTCCTCTGCGGGATGATGCCGACCTGTGGGCTTCCTTTCCGGTCACTAAGCGACCGTATCCTCATGTAAATGAATACACGCCCCTGCGCTTCCTTCAACCCTCTATCTTTAGGGAGCTTCCTTCTTGCGGCTTTTCGGCCTCCGTTCCTTCCTCTATATCTCCCAATTACTCAAGATTTCGCCTCCTTCGGGAGGAGGAGGAGGAGCGTCTGACATCGGTTCATCATTCTTCGCAATCGTCTAAAAAAAGTAGGAGATGGTGAGATATGAGGGTGAATTAACGGAGCGTTCACGTGCGTGAGGCATGCCTTTTAGCTTCACTCCCATTTATCCCTCTTCTATCCCGCCACTCTCTCTTCTCACATCTCACTCACTAATCCGCCGATGGTGGGAGGAGAGACGATGTGGGTTTGGGTTCTCTTTGATCCCATTCCGCGCGCGTTTCCTCCATTCGGGCCCATCTCTCTCACGGACCAAAAGCCGTGACAGTGGTAGCGAATTTTTTTTAATTTCCAGCTATTTGCGCCCGAGTTAATTTAGAGAGATTTTCTATTGACGAATTTTCCCGGCTGTGCCCTTTATTTAATGGCGGAAAGAAAGAATATAGAGAAGAGTTACGTTTGATCTCATATCTCTGCGGTCTTCGTTTTAAAAATATTTCTTTTGTTTCCCTCCGGATCGAGAGTCTTAAAGCAAGAAAGGGCTTATCCGAAGGTTTTCGTGACTTTTCCATTTCTTTTTTGCTGCTGTCCTCTCTTTAAGCGCGAGAAACAATTTCTTTGAACGATGATTAAGCTCTTGATGAATTTTCAGTAAGGGTCTTTATAAATTTATCAGATAATAAAAATGATATGGTAAGAGTTTCGTTTCTATTTCTTCTGTGGAAAAATTAAAATTTTTGAATTTCTTTAGGACAAGGTAAATGAATATGATTTTGTTATATTGCTTCAAAATATCGATTATCAACGGACCTAAGAATTTATTGAAAAGTTTTTAATTCTGAAAATCTCTCAAAAGATAACATACTGATTTTTTTACTGTGGTACAACTACCCAAAAAGAGTTTAAACAAACAAATTTTAAAAAGACGACGTTAAATGATGAAAAATATGAATGGTCTACGTGTCATTCAAAGCAAGCGTATTATGGTTTACCCATAGATGACTGAAGCAATATAATTTTAGAGTGTAATTGTTTACTAATTGGTACTTGGTACTCATTATATATCGATCTACCAGAGAAGATTCAAAATAATATATACTGAGTTTTGTAAGTTTAGATACATGTAACTTTTTTCATGTTTGAAAGCCAATAACTGGAATGAAAACCAATGTCCGAACTTTTTTCAGAAATGTTCGATGTGTCTTCTGCCGATAGCTTATGCCACTAAATAACCGCTGTCCTGCCAGAGAAAACCGTCCAATAACTTTTCCTATAATGACGTTGTACTGTTTTCTCTGTACGGGTTTCACGGTATGAAATAAATTCAGCGCATGTTTATTTCCACTAAACCCGGCTATTTGCAATCTCGTGAAAGGGTCACCAACTGTGACTATAAAACCTAAATTGACGCGCAAAAAGGCCTCTGATGTCATGTAATAATGTAGGTTACATTGGTAAATCTTCACCTTATGTATAAGATGCAGTGAGTGCTGGTATTTTTTATCGCTCTTCCATACTGTATTTTTATTTGGAATACTTTTAAACGTAAGGTGGTGGACACTTGAAAAATCAGCCTTTAAATTGTGTAATATATATATTGAACAAATTTAGAAAGCATCACTTTTAATTCGCATTCACGTAAAAATCGCCACTAAGCTAACTTTCGGAAAACAAAGTTCTCCCGATAAATTCATTTGGACCAAACAAGACTCTTCCCTAACTGATTTAAACGAAGTTTCATTAAATATATTTCCCAGGCAAGCAAATGGAATCTCCCAAGTTTGCGGAACTTCACAATAGAAGGAGAGGAAAAAAAACCCCTGAAATAGAACAGCCCATTGGATGCACCGAGGTGCATCGCCCACTATCGCGCGAGGTGCCTTGCTTTCAAATAAACGTCAACGGCGAAGGTGCGAAGGAAAATAAAAACCGAACGAATTTCTCCGTTATATTTCTCTTCGCAGTCTGTGGAAAATAAACGTACCGTTCCTGTTTGCGTTGAAGTCGCCGCTTGTATACAAAACTTCGAGAATGAGAGATGGTTTCGGGAGAGAGAGAGAGAGATTGAGGCCGCGGAGCTCACGGTGAGGTAGATGGAGAAGAAATCTAGATGGCAATCGGACTGTGCCTTTATTTTCAACCCTTCCTCGCGCCCCGTGACGGAGATAAGGGTTGCAATTCCGCAGAAGAAACCGCCTTTACGAGATGGAGGGCGCAGCGGGAAAGAGAAACAGACCTAGAAAAAATAAAAAGTGGTACATAAACAAGAAATAAAATTTCGAGCGCACTCCTTTCAGCTGCGGGATTCCTCCGCGCCGAATGAGAGATTGCAACACGGTCCGGTCATACTGCGCCTTCTCCGTTTTCTCCTGTTAGATCGGGGATCAATCTTATTCCCGTACCCTCCGACCTTGACGTTCATTTCGGTGGAGTAAATATCGCGGGAATACCAATCGACGTCGACGATTCCATTGGATGTGACGTTGGATAAAATATCGATACTCGCGTGATAAATCTATGCCGACATTCTGTCATATTTTGATTTATTAGGTTAGAATTGGGGGATTACAAAAAACAATTAAATGTCAAGACCCTTTAAAATAACAGGCGATTTAAAAAAAGATTAAATGCAAATTATTACCATTTAGTAAAATTGTATGGATGTCAGGTAAAAGACTATATTTAACCCTCTAGTTTATGGAAATTCATCTATTGACGACTTTATACCGCTTAATTTTTTTTTATAAAATGGGAATTATTTAATCCGATAAACTTTTATTTCACTAAAACTGAAATTTTCGACAGACATTCAAGTATAGATTGTGGAAAAGGTAGGTGGAGAGTACCAAGAAGAACTAAAAAATACTTGATATTTAGAACTGTTTTGGAGATAAGTTGTGAAATCAGCATCAAATGATGACCCAAATAAATAAGAAGTCCGTTCCGCTTTGATATATGACGAGGTCGTGGTGCCACTTTCGTTATTTTTAATCTGCTTTGAGATTAAGACTGGAAGATCAATGTTCCTACATTAGCGACGGAAGCTAATTATAATATTTCATTTTTACTTCTCAAGTAGGTCTGATGTTCTAAGAAAACATCGCTTGTGTGCTTTTATTAGAGAGAATATTCAGAGCACATAACGTGCTAATGTGAGCAATTGTTTGTCTGTGCGATGTGCATGTAATGTTGAAGCTATTTCAAGCAATTGGAATTTGGGGACTTATAAAACGAGTTAGACTTATTCCCGATTACATTTTATTTAGAAAAAAACACGTTTTCTTCGCGAAATATCTGCTATGTAACGCTTGGTATACGAAGGAAATCTCACTCATACGTCAAATAGCTCCTTACCTTCAGAAATCACATACTAATAATCGAATTAACGATTCCAGGAACATAAAACCTTAAGTTACAAAATGCTGTTGTAAGTCTATAGTTTAGCAAGCATGCTTACAATAAGGTGGCTGATAAAACGAACATTTTGAAGGTGACAATTTGGAAAAGTGGAAATTCACTCGTATAAAATCCTTTCTCTCGGCTATAACAGCGAAAATAATTCATTTCCCGAATAGATATTTTGAGGAAATATTACCACACGATCATCCTTTGCTTTATTAAGTAAATGAACTCTCAATATGAGTTCAATATAATCGTTTTTGTCCCCCAAAAGAAACCTCTCCCTCTCCTTTCTGAGTGAAAATGTTTTCCCCACCTTTGGCCCGTTGCTTCCTGTCATTCTCATTCCTGTTAACCTTACCCAGTCGCTTCAAACGAAGCGCTAAAATTCATTCCACCGTTCATTTTCTCATAGTTTCTACTCTGCAATTGCCTTCAATAGTTCAATCTTCGCTCTGTGATTGTCTTATTATGTTAGATTTCCTGTATCGGATGAAAACATTAAATTCGTGTGCAGTATGCTGGACATTGTCGGCGAACTTGATATCAGCAAGAAAACTTGAGTGCAAAAACATATTCGCGGACATTGCCTAAATTTTAAATATTGAAATGTTTCAACGTTCTAAAACAGCATGAAATATAAGGTTCTTCGAACAATGTAATGTATTTATTATTGACAAATTTTAAAACAGCATTATCAAATTATAAGCTAATTACTACCTGGAAAATATCTTTAATTTTTCATATCATATTGATAAATTTAATGCAATAAAATTTACATCACTGAAAATTTACATATTTTAATTATTGACTAAATTAATGCCGCAATAATATTTGTAATAGTTTTAGTTTTAAGGTCGAAACAATTTTGAAATTTTTTAATTGTTAAATACAGAACCAAATGCGATGAAAACGTCAATGAACCTTTTTCTTGGCGAAGAAACACTCCAAGGATATACATTTAAATGCTTGTTGTCTCATTATATGTGTGTATATATATATATATATATATATATATATATCGCTAAGGTTGATTGTTGATTGCCGTTACCAAGTAACCGTCTATTACGCAATAAGAAAAGCATTGAAATCGGTGCAAGGCATTTTTTAATTGCATTTTAAAATTACTTAAAATTATGATAAAAACTCCGGACTTGAAGTATTAAACGGAAATAAGAATGAAAATAATTATTTTTTAAAACGGAATACGAATTCATGCGGAATTAGCTTAAATATTTGATTTTAACTGCATAAAAACGAGAAATTTTAAAATTTATAACAATAGGAAATTTTATCTACTATGGAAACGCTACAATGCTTTTATATGGGATTCATGCCTTTTAATAGTATGAACATCTATATAGCTTACGAGCGTAAAAATAACGTTTTATAAACAGTTTAAATGAAGAGAGGGTAAGGGGAAAAGGAGAGGGGGGAGAGAGGGAAAGGAAAAGAGGTGAAAGGGAGATAGGGGAGGAGGGGGAATCAGGAGAGAGGGGGATAGGGAGAGAGGGAAGGGGGAGAGAGAGGGAGGATGGAAATAGGGGAGAAGAAGGGTTATGCAGGAATGTAATAATAGAGAGGGTAATGGGAAAAAGAGACAGGGTGAGGGGGAAAGGAGAGAGGGGGAAAGAGAGAGGTGGAAGGGAGAGAGGGGAAAGGGGAGAGGTAAAGAGGGGAGAGGGGATAGAGAGGGGAGGATGGGGAGAGAGAGGAAGATGTGTCAATAATGCAAGAAAATAGTAAAATACGTCTTTAATAGAATAGTTTTCTATGGGGATGTCATTTGCACCATTAATTGATTCACATTGTTATTAGTAAATTAATTGAAAGAAATCCTCGTAAACATTACGTGGTTACAGCCGGAATGCCTTCTCATGAACTGAAGCCGTTATCATGTTCCTTAGAAACCTAATGCCATTGAGAGGACTGTATAATGGTACAAGACTTACTCTGATACAAACACACATAATCAAAGCAAAAGTGATCGGTGCAGCAAACTCAGACACGGTACTTATTCTAAGAATCTCACTCATTCTATCAAATACAAATTTACCATTCAGCTTCAAACGAAAACAGTTCCCCATACGATTGACTTTTTCAATGACAATAAGTCACAAGGCCAAACATTTGATAAAATGCCTTTACTTACCTAAGCCTGTTTTTAGTCATGGACAATTATATGTTGCTCTATCAAGAGTCAGATCGTTTGATACACATACTGTAATGTCAGGAAAGAACCCAGAAATTAACAATTGTGTTTTTATAGAAATCTTTTATTAAAAAATATAAGTTAAAAAAACAAAATAATAAATGCCTGAATGTTTAATTAAGAACCTTTAAGATCCGCTAGATCGGCGTATACTACGCCGGGTATAGCTACTAGTATTTTATAATTGTTTAATTTCAATATTATATTAAAGTGTTATATTAAAAATATGCTTTGTGCATATATGCATGCAATTAAGTACTTATGTCAGAAGTAAATTATTTATCGATTCAGCTGAAGAAATAGAAAGATGATTTTCCTTGTCAAACGTATTAGTTTGGCGGCGAAAATTGAAATAATATCGGGCGTTTGATGTACTAACTTATATCCTTATATCAAACATTCGATGTCAAACGTTATATATAATCTGATTATAGCTATTGAATAAACATATTTTTCGATATAATATGAATGTTTACTTTGTGGACTTTGCTAATATTCACGGAAATATGAAGGAATTATAATAATAAGTAAATGATAATAAATTAATTCCACCGTCCTTGTAGCTTCTTCATGTCACAAATTTGAATAAGAAGGAGGAAGATGTGGTGAGAAAGGAGATTTAGAATAGCGGAATAAAATTACTGTGAAAAGATACTAAGGTTTTTTTTCTATATTTAATATAGATGCGATACGTATGGATTTCCGCAGAATTCTGCTACGCGTCGCGCACACACATAGGCATTAATCATCTTTAGCGAAAGAGAGATGATATTCTAATAGCCCTCATGAATAAATAACATGCATAAATATCACAAAAAGTACGTTTTGCGGCAGACACGCATCCGCTCACACCGTTGCGAATGCGAACGGTAATTATCGAGATGCCCAGCATTCTTTGTAGCAACGGGAAGAATTATACGTTTGTTAAACGCGTGGGATTTATTCTTACTTAATTCTTCGCTAGTATGTTTTTCGGAGTATTTTTACTTGCTTTACCTTTTTTATCTTTTCGGTTCTGGAATTTGGATTACTTGTCATTTGTAGGAAGAGGGATTGGAATATTTCAAGGGACATTTAGTTCCTTTTGCAAACATAGGCAAGAATTTAAATCCGCACGTTATTTTTCCCGTCTCCGTCTTCATCCTGAGGTTCCGGCACGGCTGTCCCCCCTGCCGTGGTTTGAGGGGAAACAAAAGATTCGGAAAAAAAAACAAAAGGGGATCTAGGGTTTTGGTCTTCCTCGTATCTTTTTTTTTCTCCCGAGTACGGCACGTTCGCCTTTGTGGCCGCATTCGCTACCACTGGCCGAAATCCAAATCGACCCATCAATTGTGTCGCTTGGCCCCGACGTAACCTCCTAAGCCCATCTCTCAATTCCAAACCAATCCCCTGCCATCCTCGGAAAATCACACTTGCTTCAGTCTCGTCTCTACTGTGGCGTCTCATTTTCATCTTAGTTCTAACTGTTTTCGCCTCTCTTATGCAACGCTTTTCCACATATCCCTACTTTTTTCATCGTTCCCTTTTCTGAATTATAATTACAGTTAACACTATAATTTCAACATTTTGTTTTTCAAAACATTTCAATTTCATAAATTTCGTGCTTCCTTATCTTCTGCGATGGAACAATTTTTAATATTTAATGTTTACAGCTCATTCATATGCAAGTTTAGGGCCGAAGGTTATTCTTTGGGATATACGTATTTTACGCTGGCAAACAACTTATTTTCATATTGTTTTTCAGGATGTTTACATTACTTTTTCGTGAATTTTGTTGGTGAATTTGTTTTCGTCTTATAAATGTATCACAACAGCTACATTTTGTATTGCGCTGCACATTGGCGATTAAATTTCATTTTGGATAAGACGTTTATCGTCATTTATCACACAGATTCAGAATTCATACCTAGGCCTTATTTGGAAGAAGAACTATGAACAAAAAATTTCGTTTTTTTTCTTCTGATTTTACCAAATTTGTATTCTACCTTCCATTTGTTACACAATGCAAAGGAACATATCGATTTTCTCGGTCGGCTTAGTCATTGGGATTATAGTTCTCAAATTAATACTCATATTTCTCCTTTATCACCAAATTTATTTTCTTTACTACTTCCCATCTCGTTCCAATTCTCTTTCTTCTTCAGTATTCCTCATTTCCATCCGTTTCCTTATCGCCCCACTATTTCATATTCTTGACTTTAAAACTTCTTTTCCTTCAAGTTTTTTCACGTATCATTCCCAATGGGTGCTTATTCTCTTATCGCCCTCAGCAATATTACGTCCTCCTATCTTCCTTCCTATTGGCCTTTTTATCTTGTTTCTCTCTCCTCTCGACTTCCTCTCAATTTTTCTCCCTCTTCCTGCTTGTTCTTCTTTCCCCCATATTCATTTCCGCCTCTCTCTCTCTCTCTCCTTCCTTTATATCCTCTCTCCCATCATCCCCGCCGAGAATGCTGTCCTTCCCTTGTTTGTCCTTAATTCCTCTTTCTATTTTTCCTTCTCCCTATCTTCGTCGCCTTGCGTATGCTTCTCCTCCCTATCAACTCCGTCTCGACCTTCTCGTTCCACATTCAAGCCCACTCCCTCTCTCTCTCTCTCGCTCTCTCTCTCTCCCCCTCTCTCTCTCTCCCCCTCTCTCCCCAAACTTCTTTTATGTCTCTCCACTTCTCCCTCCCACTGCATCCAGTATTTGCCGTCCCAAGCTTCTCCTCCTCCCTGCAGATCAGGGAGCTGGAAATGAATGGATTTCTCGCCCGAAGAGAGAGAGAGAGAGGGAGGGAAAGAGAGAGAAGTAAGATTTATTAAATCCCTTTTTCCTTGACGACGGAGGAATCTGAAATACATTTATTGCGTCCGAGAGAAATAAATCAACCGATCAAACTTGTCGTTTCTATGGATTCGGTGTATCTCTTACCGCTGTTCCTTTCCGCCACCATGCTCCCAATGACACAAAAAAAGAAGAACGCTCATTTTTAATACAAATAACGCGATGACGGACAAATATTAGCAGATATCGTTAACGCTTGGAAAATTTTATGGGGATTTGGGGAGGTTTTTTTTTTTTACGTGTTCGCGCCGTTCGAATATGTCTCTGCTGTGTGTTTTTATGTTATTTCGTGCCTGACGGCTTCAAACTACACTTAATCGGTTTTTATCATTGTATTTCCTGTTATGAATTTAATACTACCTACATGTTGGTAAAGTGACTCGAGGACAACGACAATGATGTGTATTTGCCGGTTACTGATGTAAAAATGTCACGTGTTTGCATTTGCAATTCTAGTAGTGAAAGAAATATTGAGTATTTTCTTTAAATATTGTTTTTCAAATATACTAATTTTATGCGACTCGTGTGTATACGGTAGCCATAGATATATTTAACCTCTATGTACGTATTAAAAATTTCACTCAATTAAAAATGTACAATTTAAAATACCTTAGAGAGTTTTTAATATTTATTTAATTCCAACGTTTGCCACAATTGGCAACCTTTTCTTGCCTAATAAATACAGCTAATGCTAGCAGAATTGCCATATTCTCTTCCTTAATATAAATAGCACAATTATGATCGTGACCTTAAAATATGCGATTAATTTTTTTGATCTGCCAACAGAAGAAAATTTGTGAGGCGGTTATTTACAAAATGTCACGCATTTTTAGATTTTTCATTTCCAGTTTTAATGTAGTCAGATTTTTTAAAGAAAAAATTACAAGTATAATAATTTAATTTTGCTTTTACCGCTGAATCGAGGTCCAAATTTTTTGTCTGCGATTCGTTGCATATAACGTAGTCTTTCTTCTTTTATTGAAAGAGTATGATAATTCAAACAAATTAATATTCACTTTTTTTAGAGTACAATACGAGTTAGAAACATTTACCAAGCGTATAACAGCCAACCTAAACGTTAATTCCTATCGTGACGTCTGTGACATTATTTTCAATTTCAAGCAATCACCTCTGAACTTTTCGCTGAAGTATGTACTGATAATTTAATTGATTTTTATTGACGCACGTCAATATTCTATGCCCTTCTTTTCGACAGTCTTCTACCTTTCCAATAATAAAATTATATTAAATATTTACCAATTTCATTCCTGAACCATCGCACTTAATGCAACTCTTTATTGAAGTCCTTTCGTCATTCATTGTCTTTTTATTCCTTGCAATCATGTCTGCATTCGCGATGATTGTCTTTCTGTCGAGTAGTTGTTCCTTAAAAAATCGGGACTAAATCCGAAGGTGCGTGTTCGAGAATTTCATCGTAAAAAGTTAGTTATTTGTTTTTCATTTTCTTCAAAAGTTTCTTAGGAGAAGCATTTCAAGAGTTTTAAGGGAAATAAAACGGAAATTTGCTCGAATATGTCCGACAATTTCGCTTATATTTCAATTTTCTGCCTCCCTCACTTCATTTCGTTTTTACAGCCCAGAGTCCCTGCGGTCTATTATTAATAATTTCAAGGGTTTTATTATTCTTACATACGGTTCAGTTTTCGACGTCATTTTTCATTCTTCCCTCTATATGAACGATAGCGTGAAACAAACAAGATTTCCCGCTTACATCAAGTTGTCTCGATTATCATGTTCTGGGACGTGCCTTTTCTCTTTGCCCAAATATCTGTCTCTTGGAATGTTTTCCTCTATGTGGCGCTAGTTGTGGCCGTTAACTACTCTCTCCTCCACATATCGGATAATGAAGTTATTCCAAGATGGGATCCAAATAAAAAATTCATATATACGGAAAATTTTCGCATATGTTTCCGCCTTCCTTCTCCTCTACTTCTTACTCTGCCCCCTCTGTTCCCTGTCTCTGGCCCGCCCCCACCGCCCGGGTCAATTCTCCTTTCAGCCTCTGCTTATTTCATTTGTAGAGAGACCGGTGCCATTTCGGCCACTACTATTATATCTTTACGGCGTCTTTATGAGGAGAGGGGGCCATAAGGATTTACGAGCTTTCGTCTTTTTTATCCGGCTCCTCTCTTCTATCTCTTGGCGTGCATATCCCCGGATAAACAGATAGTTGACTGGGATAGCGTATTGTTCACTTTCTCATATACGAAGTATAGTGAGAAAGTATTGTTATCGCGAAAAAATTCGAGCTCGAGATTTATAAGGAAATATACGTTTTAGGTGTACCTGAGTCCGAAAAAGTGGTTTTCGCAATGCCGTCTGCCTGCCTGTCTGTTATTGGCTCTAAGGCCTAAACAGTAGACCTAAAATGAATGAAATCTCGTAATTAGGCATATTATCATACAGAATAGAAGCTATGAGAAATTGTTGGCATTGCTCAGTAATTAAGAGAAGTTTAATTTACGCATTGTAACAACAATATGATTTTCTCAAAAACGGCTATAACGATTTTGATCAACTTTCGTACAGTTACTTGAGTTTACGTCATCAATAATACTACATCTATCAGTTACTTGAGTTTACATCATCAATAATACTACATCTATATAAATATAATTGTAGCCTCTGTCTGTACATTTGTTTTTTTGTCGGGGTTTTACTGTTTTTGTGTGTTTTGCATCACAAGTAGACGTTTGAACCGGTTTGCAGAATTGTTGTCTGTCTGTTTGTTTGTTACCGCATCACGTAAAAACGGCTGGTCGAATTTTTATGAAACTTGCAGCGTATCTTTAGACTGATCCGTCTTAAAATATAGTCTATGTGGTGTACCCCAAAAAAAATTTTAAGTGGGGGTTTGGGGGGCATCGATTTGGTTATTCGACGATAACTCTCGAGTAAATTAACTTAGGAAGTTCAAATTTGATATTTGTCACTCTCAATACAAGTATAAGATCAAGTTTGTAGATGAGCAAATTCAGACCAAGGGGAGGGGGGCGGTTGTGGGGGAGGGCACCCGTAAGAGAATTCATAAATAAACGCAAGTTACTAAATATGAACTGCAACAAATGATGAACAAATTTCCAAAATCATAATTGAAGTTTTTTCTTATCTGTACGCAACCTAAATACAAATAGATAAGTTTGTGGGTTACCATGTTTTTGCCTCACACTCCTCAATTAGTGATGTACCGGGTACCCGGCAATTACCCGGTACCCGGCAATTACCCGGTACCCGGTAATTACCCGGTACCCGGCATACCCGGCCATATTTTCAGTACCCGGACCCGGCACCGGACGCTGAGACCCAGTGCCGGGTACTGGGTCCCTCATGAGCAAGAAAGGATAACAATAAAAACAAATTAAGTGGAACTTATTATTTTACTTTTACTTTTTAGCCTGCAAGAAACATTCAGAGAAACGATATTTTAATTATAATAAACTTTTAAGAAACCGATTACTCTAACAAGAGTTAAACTGAACCATGAAATAACATTTTACATAATATGCATAATTATACTTAACGACCGGTTAACAGTACCAAATTGTAAAATCTTACAAACTTTATAAAACCTTCTTAATTAAAGAATGAAATAAAAGTGCAGTCAAAATTTTAATAATTAAATTTCAACAATGGGTGAATATGATGAAGAAACAGTAGTTTTTCCGCATTTCGCGGAAGGAGTTTATTCCTCCGCTCTTCGTATACAATTTCCGTCTAGCTAAACATCCTTTCATTGGGTATGCTGCTTGGAGGTGATGACAAGTAACGTCTGGCCAATTTTGACAGTTCAGGAAAGATAGCTGCATTTTTTGCCCACCAAGTTAAAGGATTTTCTTTATGAGGGATGTTAGGACATTTAAGAAAATTTTCCAATTGCGACTCTTCTTTAGAATAAGACGTATTATCCTCATTACGAAATTCTTCTTGTTTGCTCTCATTTTCAAACAAAATTTCATGTAAGCAAATTTCATGAGCCAAATTGGTTCAACCTACCCGGCCGGGTAATTTTTCTTTCCTTCCCTGAGTACTCGGTACCCGGTACATCACTACCCTCAATTATCGTAATTGCTGAGCTATCTTGAAAATTATGCAATATTGCTTCAAGGCATCATTTACATTTGCATTTAGCATTTCTGGATTTAATACCTATCTCCTATATATTTATAAAAGTTTGTTTGTTTGTTTATTTGTGCATATATACATTTCCACACCGTTAAAGTTAGAATAATCAAACTGTCAACAGATACTTTCTTCACAAATAGAAAACCTACGCGGGGTTTTAGTGTTTGTATGTCCGCTTCATTCAAAATGGCGATCGATTGAAATATTAAATTAATGTAAGCGTATTTTTGCAAGTCCTGCAATTGATTTGAATGAAATTTGGTACGATTGTGGAGGGCTCCCAGAAATAATTCATACGTGGTTTTTGTTTCTCTCTGCCCGTTTTATTAAAAACGGCGTCCGAGTGAATTCTTAAATACAATGTCTCATCTAGAATTCCGGTCGGATTTGAACCAAATTTCCCCGAGCAACGCCGGAGATTTCTGCTAGTAGTTCATATTTCTCAAAAAATGAATATAAGGCTAGTTTATTATAGGCATCTTTAACAACAATGTGATTTTCTTAAAAACGGCCCCAACGCTTTTGATAAAATTTCGTAGTTATTTGAGTTTAGGTCTTCAATAATACTACATAATTCATATTTCTCAAAAAATTAATATAAGGCTAGTTTATTCTTTGGCAACTGTACTAACAATTGGATTTTAGAAAAAACGGCTCCTACGATTTTCATCAAATTTCGTATAGTTATTTAAGATGACGTTTATAATAATTCTACACAGTTCACATTTTTCTAAAGATAACTAAACGACGCATTAGTATATGAGAAAATTTGTACAATGTATGTTCTACCGATTTTTTAGAAAACGGAAGACGGAAGAGATGTTTTCGCGGTGTAAGATATACCGGAATTTAAGCGTCGTCGTCACCGTCATTATTTGGAGGTGGAAATTAGCATTTTCTAGAAATATCCAAATCTTAAATCAACGGTCAGTGCTTAATTAAGCTCTCAATAGGAGACATATTTTTTTCATCAAAAAAAGACGTTACTTTAGGCTGGTTAATATTTTTAGTCTAATTACATAAACAATATGATAAAAGGGAGTTCCATATTTCCTTGATGTCTTTATAGCCGGGTATGAGAATAATTTTTTTAAATGAGGCTTTCAAAGGAATCGCTAACGGGAGGAATTTAGCCGAAAATGAAAATAAATAAGGAGAATAAATGATGTTGTAATTAACGATCAACTTATATTGGTTATTTACTTAAGCACGATGGGAAATTTCGTTTTTCAATATATGTTCGAGTTTAATTAACAGAGCCTGCTTCTATAATTTCAACATTTTGCGCTCCGAAGTAAAAGTAGCGCGAGTGTATGTGGGAAAGGCCGTTGATGTACCATTATAATTTATTCGAGCCAAAAATAAATTTTCACTTGTTTTTATTAATTATAAAAGGAAATAAACATTGGCAGAGAGAACGTAACCCGCGATGTGTTTCTTTTCTTTATTACAGTACACTCGGTTTCCATTTTCCTTTTCAAATCAAACGTGGTGTAAAATTAGTATGTATAGGTAAATTTTAATTGGGTTTATTTATTGGCTCAATAAAACTATGGTGAATAGGACGTCCAGTTATAAATAATTTCAGTACCTTATCACAGAATGAAGGAAAAATGTATGCATATACAAGATTTCTTTAATTCGGTAATTTTTGGTTCTTTAGGAGAGTAAATTATTTCGCAATATCTTTAAATAATAAATTTTTTGGTAGTGTATCTCGTTTTTCTTTATATTGGGATGATAAAGAACTAATTCTACAAAGCTTATTGACAATTTAAGTACTGAATATAGCAGCTTTTGGAAAGGAAGAAAACTGAGATAGCGGGAAGAAAAAAGGCTCTTTACCAAAGAAAGGATATTCTTTTCTTTCTCTCTTCCTTCCTCGAACTTTAAAAAGAAAAACAAAGAAAAGGTCGCAACTAACCGGATGAAACGCTTTACGGGATGAACTAAATCAATTAAAAGGCCGCCCGCAATAAAAATTTCGGAGATTTATGTTTCCCAAGCTTAGAGAGGGATCTGGAAGAGCAGGATAAGGGGGAATTCCTCGCCAAGACACCCATTTACAAAATAAAAAAAATCGGTGCAACATACATTGTACAAACTTTCTCATATACTAATGCGTCGTTTAGTTATCTTTATAAAATCAAAATCGTATCAGCCGGTTTTTAGAAAATCCAATTTTTAAGTTGCCCAAGATTAAACTAGCCTTATATTCATTTTTTTGAGAAATATAACGTATGTAGTATTATTGCAGACGTGTACACAAGTAACGGTACGAAATTTTATCAAAATCGTTCGAGCCGTGTTTGATAAAATCAAACTATTGTTAAAGTTGCCTAGAATAAACTAGCTTTATATTCACTTTTTGAGAAATATGAACTATTTGGTATTATTGAAGTCGTAAACTCAAGTAACTGTACGAGATTAGTTGTTTTAATTATTAAGGTAATTTACAAATTTTGCTTTGCGTCTAACATATGACCGTTTCCACACTGGTGGGACAGGTAAAATGTGTCGAAATTCATAGGAGATTGAGATTAGTGTTAGCGAAAGTAGAGAATGTGGAGATAGAAATGAGGAGATAGATTTAGAGAGGTGAGCTATGTGTGTTTGTTACCGACGATGAAGTTTGTGCAATTATTTTTTAAATTGTTTAAATTATTGGTGGAGCAGATATTATTAGGAAGGGAATAATCCCAAAGTTTGCAGGCGAAGACAGTGAAAGACTTACTGTAATTATTGAGCAATGTCAACCATTTCTTCATAGTTTCCATTCTTTATGATAAAATGCCTAAGTACGATTATTCATTCATTTTCGCTCTACCGTTTAGGCTCTAGAGTCAGTAACAGACAGACGGCATTGCGAAAACCACTTTTTCGGACTCAGCTAAACATAAAACATATATTTCCGTGAAAATCTCGAGGTCGAATTTTTTCGCGATATCAATACTTTCTCAATATACAGCGTATACTTATGAGAAAGGAAAATCGGTACAACATACACTGTAAAAAGTTTCTCATATACTAATGCTTCGTTTGGTTATCTTTTAAAAAATATGAATTATTATAAACATAAACTTAAATAACTATACGAAATTTGATGAAAATCGTATCAGCCGTTTTTTAGAAAATCCAATTTTGTTAAATTTGCCCAAGAATAAACTAGCCTTATATTAATTTTTTGAGAAATGTAAACTATGTAGTATTATTGAAGACGTAAACTCAAATAACTGTACGAAATTGGATGAAAATCGTTATAGCCGTTTTTGAGAAAATCAAATTGTTGTTAAAAAAAAGCGTAGAATATACTTTCCTTAATTATTCTGCAATGTCAACCATTTCTTCATAGCTTCTATTCTGTGTGATAAAATGCCTAAGTACGAGATTTCATTCTTTTTTGCTCAACCGTTGAGGCTCTAGAGCCAATAACAGCAGACGGCATTGCGAAAAACACTTTTTCGGACTCGGGTACACCTAAAACGTATATTTCCATCAAAATATAGAGGTCGAATTTTTTCGCGATAACAATACTTTCTCAATATACTTCTATATGAGAAAGTAAAAACTTAATGTGTTGAGCCCGAACCGAAACCGAAAACGGATATTTATTTTGCTCCTTTATTTTGGTTCGGATAAACAGTGTAAGCGAATGGCGGAATTTTCCAACCGCTCAGTAACCTTCCATGTTCAAATAGTCATCGCCTCCCTCACGCTCCCATACCCTGTCGCCATGGGGTCCAAACACCAACCAAGTTCACTAATCCTCAAGTCCCTTGGTTCGTTCCACGAATATGACATTAAGATAATATGTAACCACTTCCGGAAATTCCATGGGGAAATTTACCCATTTGAGAATTCCTTGGGAGAAGGGAAGTTTTCTGCATCTTCTACATCTACATCAGTGGTCTTCAACCTTTTCTGTGTCACCGCCCACTTTTACCATATGTTGTCCTTTGAAATAAGTTCACCGCCCACCCAGTGGCGTAGTGAGGGTTTCTGGCGCCCGGGGCAAAGAATAATTTTGCGCTCCCAGTAGCAAAGCGATTTACGGAGGCAAGGTAACCCTAATACTAGTGGGACTCTCGTTAGATGAGATTACCGAATACGGTCTCAGTGGTAATAACAGCGTTTAAAAATTTATGATTTTATATTTTTGATAAAATTAAATTTAAACGCTTCGCTGTTTCTGCGAGAGATTCCGACCACCCACATGGGCCTTTCGATTTTACTTTACTTTTTTATAGAATTTTATTTTTCAGTGTAAAAATTAGAATAGCATTTTGTGAGTTCTTTAATGCCCACCAAAAATCCAAAAACGCCCACCTTGAAGACCACTGATCTACATAATACCCTGCAAATCACCAGACTGGTGGGTGGCAGGGGGTGCAGCACACCAACACCTACATATGTCCACAACCTTCCATTCCTTCATATGAAGTCTGGCCTTGCTAATTATTGAAAAACTATTGTTCCACGTTTGTTCCTTGTGCGTACTTCTGCATTAGTTGCCCTTTTTTACAGGTTAGTAATTTTAAATAGGTATATATCGTAAACTCGAAAAATTCAATTTTATATCGGATGTTAATCGTTACTGAAATAGGAATAAAAAATTATGTATATTTGTTATTTCCATCAAAATATTTAGCTTATCAGTGTGAATTACGAAGTGTTGCCAGCATTAAGGGAAAGATAAATCATCCAGCGTGGAATAAATAAGTCTCATTTTCTATATATATGTACTTTAATTTCAAGAGAATATTTGGTATAGTGAGAAATTAATTCATTGTAATTCATTGTTTTGGCTTTGATGCAACTACTTGGCATTTGATAATGATATTGAAATGAAAGCAAAGTTTCAAACGTCAAATATCTGTTTTACGTGCTATTTTCAAGAATCTTTCATTATAGTAAAAGCAGTGCATGTGATCTACAAATTGTTAATGAAAATAACTTAATGTCTTATTCAACTTATTGACACTATTGAGACAATGCGGCCTCATATTTTTCCGCAAGATTTGTGATTTAAAATATTAATAATTCATTATTAGGCATTCCAGCTTTATCGCATATTAGCTTTGGTCTGTCCGTTTTTCTATCCAAATGCAATTCTTTTCTTCGTAGCTACTCAGCCGATTTTAATGAAATTTAGTGCTAAAGCACAGTAAATTAGAAAATGAGATGAATGGTTTGCATAACATAATAAGTTTAGAATACTCTTATCGCAGGAAACGTGCTTATTTTAATTCACCTTACACTTTCCTAACCTGCTGAAATCATTTGCGACGCATGTATGGTTTGTAGTTATTCTATTCTAAATAAATCTTAAATAAATAAAATACATACTAAATATTTACATTTGAATAATTTATTTTCGTGTTTTAATATCAGTTTTTTAATATCATTGTTGCTATAGTGAAGATATATATGATTTAATTAGAAAATTACATAAATTAATAAATCAGTTATTGAAAGTTTCCTAAAAATATTTTAAGGTCGGAGAGAAAAAAACCGGTTCGAACCGATTCACTGATGATTGCCGGAGCGAAACCGGAACCGAAATTTTGTTTTGAGTGAACCGGAACGAAAACCGGAGCGAAAAAATTACGGTTCGATGCCTTGCTTCAAACCAGATCCTAACCTGAGCGCTACTCCTGAACCATAGTGCCTCACACCCCACACAGGGCCCCTTTTTTTCGAAAGCAGTCTCATTCATTTGATTAGGGGGATTCTAATTTTATTTCCATCCCTCCCAAAAGAAAGAGGAAGAAACAAATCGCCTGTTAAGGAATACGCGAAGCTCTTTATTGAAATTTATTCCCACAATGAGGAAGACCGGTGATATATCGTCCCCCGATTGGATACCAATAACATCAAGAGAAAGCGAATGTAAACATCGATTCTTTGGTTATTTATTCCTCTAAATTGAGAGCGAAAATCACGAGGCTAGCCCGAAAAGAGGAAACAACATTAACGCTGTGTCCCAATGAGCAACGCGTATTCGTAAATGTTACTTCTATATAAATGGAAATTCAACCGCAGCAATACGCTTTAACGAAGTTGCTTTGTTTATATGAATAAACACGAAGGAAAAATGTTACTCTGATTAATTTTAGTTAATTCCTTTATGTTATGATATTACTGATATCTCGTGGTTTATAAACAAACATTGAGGCATCACAAGCAAAAAATCTTTTTTGATTGTGATGTGTGTGTGAAATTAGTTTTTAAATAGCCTTGAATTTATGCATGTGCAGTGTTAAATAATGACATTTTCATACGTAATTGATTACTGGAATATTTACCATTTTTTTCTTTCATATTTATATTTAGGGTTAAAAAAGGTAATAATCTTGAAATAAAGCCAAAATCACCTTCACTGTATATTTTTAGCGTTTTCGCTCAAGTTTTTCCTATAATGCGCACAAAAATATTCTTCAGAGAGTCAAAGAACTAATTAAAGCGCGTTGAACCGTTTCGTTAATCCTTAATCCCTCGAGGGCGTCTTATTAGCCTTAATGAAGTTTTTTGGTGTGATAGAAAACTTACTTGCAGAATTTCTTGTGCCCTTCATCCGGGAAGACTTATCGTGTTTAATGAGATGAAAATTAAACGAAAAATGACACCCATTAATATGTTTGAATGCAATAATTTTACGAAAAGGAAAAGCAATGGAAATAAAGATATATAAAGAGGATTAGCTTTCGGATTTACATTCCCGAGAGCTATATCGCCATCAGCATAACAACTAGCCTTCAGTTTAATGGGATGTGTCGCATCGATCGCGGGACTTTACTTTTCAATATGAAATTTTTTTCATATATCCGAATTACTACAGGGATAATTGTTATATTTTACATAACGCGAGATATTTTGCATCCCAATGAGTGAGAGGTGAATTATTTTTCGTAAATGATTGGATGAAAATTATTGTAATATTTTAGAATGATAATAATTACAATTTGTGTTAAGCAAAATACTCGAAAACGTGGTATGATTTTTAAAGATAAGAGTATTATGACCTGTAGTACAGAAAAAATGTGCCAGTACCTTAAAGAATATCTAAAAAACTTTGTTAAGCATATCTTCCTTTAATAGATCCCGAAATGCGTGTTTTAAATAAAATGTTATTTGATAAAATAAGAATTCTAGTGTTCTTTAAAGTTAACGGTTTTCGGATGAGCCAATGGCAGTATACTGCGATAGCTACAATATATCATGTCCATAATATCCACAAGCCCTTCTTGAACCACAGGTATTCGCCGGATGAGATAGAACCAAAGTGAGAAATATAACTTGTTTTTAGGACACAATAAATCATTCTGCCTTTTTTGAATGAACCGTTTCGACAGCCTGAGATATAATTATAGGTACTACATAAAAACTTGGCCATACATTTACATTCCGTTGAGATAAAATGTTCTTTCAGGCACTTTGAAGCTTTTCTTCTGAAAATGTTTGAAAACCAGAGGTATCACAACCAATGAGAAACACACAATAGAGAGAAAGAGAGAGGTAAACATGAAAATTGTCTTCCTTTCGTTGAACAAAGGCAGATTTATCGTGGAGGACAGATAGTGTGAAAGTCACTTTATCTCAACTCCAAGTTTCCCTTACAGTTTTTTTCGTCATGGCGTAGTTATATGCAGCATTGCCTATAGGAATTTTTCATTTAGACTGCTTTGAATTTTATATTTCTAGCACCAGTCGGCACAACGCGCATCTCATTTAAATTTTTGGTGACATTCAAACAAAACACTTTAGCTCTACTATCATGCCTACCACATTGGAAGTACTTAAAATTTTAAAAATGCTGTCACTTTTGCGCTGTCTGGCAAATTTTGATAGCGCTATACATTCATTTTTCACAAGTGCTTGTTTATTTTCAGTAAAGTTGATAAAAACTCTGCTTTACTGTGTTCAGTTTTGTCGAATAACGATGAACATTCTGGCACATTTGATTATTCATCAAATGATACTTTAGGCATGTTTCCCTTACTAGCCCTCTCTTAGATGCAAAAATTTGCGTTAAACTTCCAATGAGTTTTTTAAGATAAGTGATAGTTTTTTTAAAAGCTGCACCAGAAAAATGTAAACAAAACAAATCTCTAAATATTTTAAAATTTTGTGTACTATCAACAGCACAAATTTTTCTCTAAAGATTTTGAAATTACTTTCAAGCTTTCATTCGTACCAAGATTGGAATTTTACTTCGGTAACGTAATGTCGAAAAATGACATTACCTTGTGCCGATCTCTTCCTCCGTTGGATACTGTGACGAAATGTTAGACATTCTAAAGTAACCGTCCAGGCAACGAGGCAAAAATGACTTTAAAATAAATAAGGGTTTTTTTAAGCCGACAAACGTCCAAGGGAGTTTTTTTGTCTGTATCTTCCCTCCATTTATTTATTTAGCATCTCGTATTCACGCTCATCCTGCTTATTCCTTTTCTCCTCACGTCAATTCCTCTGGGGATGTGAGATTGTGACCGAAACATTCTCGTCATCTCCGGGACACGCACCTTAACTTGTTCTGTTATTTTTGCATACGTTTTTCTTTCTGATCCGTCCTCCATTTCCTCCTCAAATGCACCTTCGCCGTCTCTGTTTTTTCGCTTCTGCTTCCTCTGTTTTCCCATTCTCTCAAACTCTGTCGCGAGTATCCGGAGTCATTCCTTTATAATTCCCTGTTTTTATACACAATATTTTCCTCGATTTTTTTCTCTATCTAATTCTTCCTTACCATCCTTATCGCCCTCAAACTTTACGCATAATCTCTCACTTTCTGTTCCTCTCTGTCTCGTAGTTTTTCTTCATGGTCTATCTTCCTCTTTGATCTCTTTTCTCTGTCCTTATTGCTATGCCTCCTTTCCCTTCGCAATTCTTTTTCTCATTTCTCTGAATCGTTCTTGTTCTTTCTTCCTCTTCTTGATCTTTTCTATATCTCCCTCTTCCCTCATTTCTCTTCCTCTCAGTTTCATTCCCTCCTTAAATTCGTCTCCTTATTCCACATCCCTTTTTATCCTTCACACTTTTATCACCTCTCGCATCGCCTCTCTCTCTCTCTCTCCCTCTCTCCCTCTCTCCCTCTCTCTCTCTCTCTCTCTCTCTCTCTCTCCCTCTCTCTCTCCCCCCCCTCTCTCTCTCTCTCTCCCCCTCTCTCTCCCCCTCTCTCTCTCCCTCTCTCTCTCCATCTCATTCCTCTTTATTCTTATTCTCTCCTTCACTCTGACACTCTCCCCTTCTCACGATTTCTCTCTCCCCTTTCTTCTTCAGTGTCGACCTTTCGTTCCATTTTTCCTCGACACGTGCTGTTTGTGTGTTGTGTGAAAGAGGGAGAGAGGAGGGAGGGAGGAGGAGGTTGACGCGGTGTCGATGCGTGTTCTTTCGCGCGCTTTCAAGACTTAAAGCATTTCCATCCTCTCTGAACGTGACCTTCAAATTTTTTCCTTCCTTTATACAGCCTCGACGAGAGTGCTTTAAGTGGGTGGCTGAATGGAATGGAGGAGGAAAGGCTAGAGAAAAAAGGAGGTTAAAATCCTTTCACTCTCAGCAAGGAAAACGGTGTTTCGGTTTTTTTCATCTCCTTCGCTGACGTGCGTGTGTGTGTCTTACGACGAAGAACCGTCAGAGTTGTCACGAAACGAATCCTATCTCGTATTTCCTGTCTTAACGCTCCCCTCCATTTCATCACCTCGTACTCCACTCGTTCCCTTAACGAGCCTCTCCTCTCTTTCTCTCGCTCTATGTACCTTTTCCTTCCTTTCAGCTCTGAAATAAAAACTCTATTTAAAGCGTGATATAGATTGCGGCCAATGCGATCCTCTTTTGGCTCTCATATCAACTTACCTCCAAACCCTGAAATATCCTCAGAAAATTTCTCCACTCACCAGAAAATCCCCTTCATCTACATTTTCATCGTAGACTGGGGGAAATATTCAGTCTCTCTCATCGAAAGCTTCTATTCTGTTGATTCTCTTTGGCCTCTCTGGCTTCACTTACTCGCTTTTCCGCTTGTTTTCGTGGAATGAGAAGAGGGTAGATAATTCCTAAAAGGTATGGAGAAAGTATGTTGTTTTGAAAATAGCAGGAATAACAGCGAGGTTAAAGGAAATGTTCACGGGACAAAATGAAAATAGAGAGGAACAAAAAACTAACGAATGAAATTCTGATAAAAATTGAAGTGACGATGTAGTAATAACTTGTAATCGTATTAAGGAAAAACCCTCCTTGTCGGGCCGTCCCTACTGAAGCGTATGCGATTAGCTCTTTTACTCCGTACAAATGAGTGTATTCCAAAGTTTCAGAGGGGAAAAATGGAGTTTGGAAGGCTTATTATTAATTCTCTCACCGATCATTTGTTCTGACTATTTTTTGCCCGCAATACCTTTATAAAACGTATTTTTTAAAATTACCAAGTCTGCGTTTCATGCATGGAAAAATTTAGTTATCACCTCTTTCTTATGTCATAGCAGACATGTTTTTGCATAGGAATTGAGAGATGTTTGACCCCTTGGAATTTAGTTTCTTGGTTTACCAGGGTGAAACGAAAAAAGTGTCGACTTTTGTCAGCAGCGGGGATGCTAGCCTGATAATCATAACAGATTATTAAGGAAGCTGGCTTTATAAGCCATTCTGTTACAGTGTTTTTTTTAAATTTCTCTTTGTGATACCCGCTTTAAATAGAGTTCATTCGTCTACATTCAGGAAGTAAATTTTTGTTGTGCATTTATATTTTATTAATTTACAAGAAATTGAATGAATAACAGTTATTGCGCATCCATGTATTCGATTTGCGCTAAATACTGCTATATTTTATGATTTTCTTTCCATTTAAGTTGTTAATCCAGCATTATTATAAATGTCTGAAATCATTGCTAGGAAAATTAATTGTTTACGTTCTTTAAGTGACGGGTCTAGGTGCATAGCTAAAGGTACATTTTCTGTTGAATATTTATATTTAAACGTCTCATTACTATAAAGGTATGGTATATATTATACACTACTTAGATATTTGAAAATTATTACGAGAATGTAAAAACTGGAAATTGGATAATCCCCTATAATATATTTTGAAGGGTGTGTTTGTTGGTTTATTGGTTTGTTCATGGAACTCCTAAACGATAAAAGATAGAATAACCAAATTTTATACGATTCTTCCTTTCATCCTAACTTACTGAATGGTCAAGGTTTTGTTTCTGTCCGTCACTTTGATTCGAAATGGCGAACGATTTCATTATCGAACGTCACGTATTTTGCCGCGTCCTGCAACTGAAATACAGGGATGAGTGTAGACTACTTTGATTTTGCACTTTAAAATTACTTAAAATCATGGTACGAACTTGAGACTTGAATACTTTTTTGCGTGAAAGAACAAAGTTTATTTTTATTGAAGTCAGATTCCGAATTCTGGTCGAATTCGCGTAGAAATGCGGTTAGAATCAATAAAATACATGATTTTATCAGCTTTATTACAATACCAATTATTAGCTACCATGGCAACTCCCATTGTCGCCGAAATTGAGAGTTCAATGCATTTATATGGAGGGTGGAAGGGAGGAAGAGGGGGTTTATACGTTATTTTTGAATTTTCACAGTGCAAGATTTTCTTCCTTCATTCATTTAAATAGGAAAATGCGGAGCGGGTTCCTTCATTTTTGCTTTATTCGACGGTTATAACTGTGTACTATCTTATTCTTGCGATGCTTACATGTTACACGGTCGAAGTTTTAGATTCACTAAATCCGTTGAAATTCAGCGGGAACTCCAGCTAGTCATAAATAAAAGCCTTAGCAAACGTTGTGTGTAATGCTTTTTTAAACTTAATATCTCGCAAACGACTGAACCGAATTTGATGGAATTTTCAGGATAGCATTATGATATAATAATAAAAAAGGTTTTAATGTATCTGTAAATATATAAAAGCCTTATTCTGTCCCTTTGTCCTTTTGTCACTCCCTTTGTCACGCTCTGAAAACCAGAAATATACCTGGCAATAGGGGACTAAGGTCAGCTTTTGAAGCACAATTGATATCCGCGGCAAGGGTTTCGAACCTTCGCTCGGATCTAAGGCAACCTTCTCAGCGGAAGGTAGGATTTCTGGTCAAAGAAGACTGCTTCAATTTTATTTCAGAATAAACCATAACCCCATCATTTTTGACGGGCATTTATACTAGTATTTTACTACAAACTGATTATTAGTGATTGGTAGTCACTCCATTACCTTCCCTTTGCACCCGCCATTGGTGCTTATGTTCTTTGAAAATTCAACGCCGGTTATTTTAATCGTTTTGATAATATCTAACGACTTGTCATTTCAGTCATTCATCCATGTGGTGCGGTATGCTTTATATCACGGTGAACCTTGATTTACTTTAATGAAACCGTTGGCTTTGAGCAAGCATTTAATATTTGAATGCCAGAAAAACTAAAAGTTTTTCCAATGCACATACATTTGCATTAACTATGCCGCATTACACAATAAACTTACACCCGATTTGGAGAAATTATGCATTGGTATTCATCGCAGGGTTTGGAAAAGCCATACATGAAAATACCTCAGTTTGGTTAATTAGAGGTGACTGTTTCAAATTGTTTGGTCTTCAGCGCATGATATGTTAGATGAATTATTTAAGCTTGCAGTAGAATGAACTCCAACTACAGCATTGTGTTTTCCAGGGCACAAAATTTATTCATAGGTCAGGGTCATTATTTATTGAAAGCACAATCGGAGTTCCCGTTGCGTTGCAAGGTTAGTGTCGCGAAATTTTAAATAAACAGTTATACATTTCCCCCGCATCAAGAATAAGATATCTTTGGCATAAAGTAAATTTATACATATATGAGTGCAGAATGGTCGTTACGTTGCCCAGGATTGCATTCTCAGTTAATTATAAAGTACGTTTTAAGCGTTTAGATCATGTTTCGGGAAAGTACGTGTACGTAATACGAGTACATGACCAATTTCCTATTTTTAGTTCGTTAAGCAAAACGTTAAAATTTCTCATACCAAAACTTGTTTAATTTGCTATTCGTATCGTTATTACGTTTCAAATTTGCTATATGACAACGTCACAACGTTTGTCAAATATTTATATACAGTGTAGGTTGTATACACAAATTTATACACGCGTTGACATATTAAATTGGAATAATAATTTTAACTTCACTTGGAAGCGAATTAGATCGAGTGAGCGATAAAAAGATGTAACTCAGCCACTTATAATCATGATTTTTGGCAAAAATCTAAACTTATATAAAAGACAGTGAAGCTTAATATCTCGCAAACGACTAGACCAAATTTGATGAAATTTTCGGGATAGCATTACGATATAATAACAAAACGTTTTAATGTATTGAACTCTACATCAAAGCCCCGGGTTAGATTCCAGGGGATTATTTCCATTTCCAATAAGATAACACGTAATTTTACGTACAAATGAACTTTTCGACGCTCAGGCTTTCATTCATTTTTACTTCTCATATACGAAGTATATTGAGAAAATATTGTTATCGCGAAAAAATTCGACCTCGAGATTTATAAGGAAATATACGTTTTAGGTGTAGCCGATGTGATTTTTACGTGTTATCTTATGGGAAACGACATTCATCCTCTGGAGTCGAACCCGTAACCTTTTTCCAAATTTTATTAGTCATAACGTAAAGATTGATCAACACTGAATTCCTGAGAAATTTCAGGCCTCTTAAGTTTATTTCTAATCGAGTTATTCACAAAATTAGAGCGTTACGCATCATAATGACCCTTACGATTTTATAATATAGAGAGAGATGTTGAAATAGAGAGGCAGAGAAAGTGGGAGAGATGGTAGGAAAATGGGAGAGAACGAGGAGGTAAGGGTAGACTGAAGTTTTGCATTTGTAAAATAGGGTTATATGATTAAGTTATTTTTCAGTTTAATAAAAGTTCTTTTCAAAGATTTTTTTGCCTTTCTGCTTTTTACAAAACTTCAGTCCCGTCAAATTCTATCGACATTCCCGCTAGTTAATTGTAAAAGATCACATCAGGATTCATTTTAATGTGATAGTAACCGTAGATTAAAAATGAATTCTCACAAAGTATATCACCGAAGGGATGTCTTTATGGACCTGCAAAGATTTATACATAAAAGGAAATAAATTATCCTTTACAATGACATATTTTTCAGTTTCTCTGTAGGATTTCACCCCATTGGTTATACATCGATTTCCAACATCGCCTCTTTAATTGGGCTCACAAGGCTATAAATCGCTCGGAAAAGAAAGGTCATCTAAAAAATAGCCAAGATCGCAGTTCAGTGTTGCACTGTCGGAAAACCACGAATAATAATTTTTATTTTTACTGTCCATTTTATATTCGGATGCTTAGTGGGAGAAGACGAAGTCTTTTGAGTTAACTGCTTCTGCAGATATCGGCCAAATTCTTAAAATACATAACCGCAGGCTCATGTGTTTTGAAACTTAATTATATGTGTATTGTATTCATCGTGTTTAGAGTTAATAAATACAGGATTTACCTGTGCGTGGTCAATGTGAACGCGAAAAATATCTCCTTCATCTGCATATTCCGATAAAAAAAAAGAAGAAATTGTCGCTCCCACGTCATAAGTGAAGAGATGTGTGGGATATTCTTGTTTCTTTGCCGCGTTTATGAAGAGAGAGAGATGATTTTAACGACGTGCGATTCTCAGCGCGAAAGAGTTAGTGACCTTCTGTGTAAAGCAGGAATAAGTCTTGAGTAACTCTCTCTCTCGTCAAATTGCACTCGTAACACTTATCTCTCACACTTTCGAGCTTTTCCCTTACGTCAGTAGAACCGACAGCTATTTATCGCGTGTTTTCCAAATTTACTCATCTATTTTTAAAATTATTATTAGATATATGATTTCTCCCCTCGACCTTCTTGAAGCATCCTCTATAGTCGACATGAGCTTTATTTTATGTGCTTATTATAAACGCGGATCTTTAAGAATGAAATTCTGCATAACGATTGCTATATTGAATATGTATCGTACTCAGTGCGATTTTATTTTAATGTATTTTTTAAACGCAGTTGGATGGAAATTCTTTGTACTGAGGAACATATTTTATCGAGTTAGTAATTGAAATGGTCATGTTAAATTGTCCAGCTTTTCAATTTAAACTCTCTTTAAATGCTTCGTGGATATATTATTAATTTTGATGCAAGTTAAATGATTATCATTTACTGATCTGGATACATATCTTCTGTGAAAAAAATTAATATTCCTTGATCACTTAAATAAGCATAAACAGTATGCTTTTTAATTGAATAATTTCTCTGGAAATCCATTAACATTGTTGTATTGTAAATTACTCTTTCACCTGGCGTAGTTATTCGCTATTTTTAAAGGTATTGAAAATGATTATCGTAAACAGAATAATTTTCTCTGAAATATTTTAACCCTACCTTATAGTAGGCAACTGGAGAAGTTCATTCCAACGAGTAAACCATCTAACAATAAATTTTGATCTACTTACACTAACTAGATAGAAATGCACAGTTATCTCAAAGAGAATATATCGTATGTCCATCGTAATACGATTGACCTACGATATATTTAATCTTCAATTATGCGAATCATCATAGAGGTAGGCTAAAATTGTCCTCATTTTATTATTTATAAAACAGTAAATCTTTAATATGCATTAAAACTTGTTTATGATAAAAAGCGATGTCCTTTTATCAGTTTAAGATTAAATGGAATAGATGTTTTGTAATACAAAATGTTTTTCTTTCGTTCGATTGTAAAACGTTTCGATTTTTGGTAGTTTTGTGTCACGGTAAAAATTTCCATGCATTACAGTTGGATTCATGAGTTCAGTATATTCAAGAAGCCATTGAGCCATGAGAGGCAGATGGAAAATCATACGATCGACGGAATAAGAAAAAAAATACGTTGAAAAATAGCCTTTAGTTTCATTTTTTTAGCTTTTTCTCGCAACGATCCTGGACACATCGTTATGATTGGCGCATAAAATCGAAAAATATTCCAAAAAAAGATGGTATTTCTCTCCTGACCATACCTCTCCAACCTCTTTCGGAATGTTCTAAAACTTTCGAGGTATTCGCTCTGTAAATTTATTTGAAAATACGCCGATCTGTGGCCTCTTTCTTAGTTCAAAGAATATTCGACGCGTATGAGATAGGAATGAACGTTTTATGAATTCTTTTACAAAACTAATGGATACATTCATTCGGATAGACATTTGTGTGTTATTCTTTTAAAATTCCTCTCCCAACTTGCTCGGCTCTCATTTGTCTCGATGGGCGCCGTCTACTTGTGTAACCCGCGCTGCATTCAGGTAAACGTGTGTTGGCAGGCGCAGCAATGCTAAGAAGAAGGTTAATTATTACGCTAATGTCCAATTCTGTACAAGCGCAGCGATTTATTTCACTGCGTCATTGTTTACACTTGTAAAAAATGATTGATGATATTCTCAGCGGTACTAAGTATTGCGTCATAATGAATTGCATGTTTTATAGAGACATTAATAGTGATACTTAGTTTTGTTGAGAATCACGGATGTTAAAGATCAAAGGAGTGTTGTTGAAGCAATTGAAATTTAATTTTATCTATAAAATCACTAGTGTCCGATCGAGATCTTTTACTCTGCTTACTGTGAAACTTTTGCAAAACAGCGAAAAATGAAAATGTGCATTCGAAATCTCTCATTAAAATGCGACGCGTAGAAAAATCTTTTATCAGACCTTAATGCTCACCATGTGTGCGAGGTTACGATTTTTACCGTGACCTCAAAAAATTCTGTACTTAGAGAGCGGATAGGTATGACGAAGGATCCATTAATTTTTTAACCTCTCCGGAGACATTGACATCGATCGCAATTAGTTTCTTGGAAGTGCATTAATAAATCACCCTTCCTCGTGCCGAAGTTTTTTCTCTCCTTAGCCTTTAGGTCATTTCTCTCATCTGCTTCCATTCTGGCCCATCATCGACCGATGAGGATCTTTTTAATTAAAAGCGACCTCCGTCGGAGGCCTAACGTGTTAAAGCATAAAGATGCATGCATTCATAGGTCTCGGACAATTACCGGAGGACCTGAGGATATTTAGGTCTCGACCTAGTATGCGGCTAGACGGAACACTAAAGAAGAGTTAATACTGAAAAATATAATAGATGGAATTTGAAATATTTAGCGCGTATTGCATTTTATTAATCTTCAGTTATGCGAATCATCATAGAGGTAGGCAAATGTTGTTAACTCATTTTATTTTTTAAGTTCAAAAATATCTCAGCAATAAAAAATTTATCAAAACTAATATTTTATGGTTATTACAGTGTTTTATATAGTGAATTAAATATTATAGTGAATGTGTCGTAACAACTTGAACAAGTGGTTAATCTGTGATTTATTGCACATTTTGGAGGTACCGTGGCATAGTGGTGAGGGTTAATATACGTAATTTCTATATTCAATAAAATATTCCATAGGGTATTGCCTGGGCCGTTCCGTGGTAATTAGGCGACTGGAGCAAGCTTTCCGAATAGGCGCCATAACCCCTTCAGTCCTGAATTTTTTCCAGCAAATCAGCGCTCTGTCCTTAGGATGAGACATAAAGTCATAGGTCCCCTTGGTGCTTTTCGATAAGAGTAGGTTAATGCTGGTACCGGGTTTCTCTCCTCACTTGCTTTGTGATTTAGACTGAGAGGCCTAGTGGCGCTGGTCGTCGTTTGAAGTCACAAGGTCCCAATTCAATTCAAGTCGCACATCTACTAATCTAAATAAAGTAAACGGACATGACGACATAAATTACGTATTTTTTGCCATTATCATTTATCATTAAAAATCTTTTTATCTACTTTTCTCACTCCAAAATGTTATTTATTTATTTATTTTTTAGATCGATAAATACCACCAGCCACCTAGAAAAAAATATTAGGCTTTGGTTACGCTGTTAATCAGACAAGTGGATACAAGCAATATTTTACGAATCTTACCAAAGAAAGATAAATCGTCAATGAATTACAGAATAACTGGTTATGCTTTCATACAAGTAAGGTGATACGCTTTATGTTACCTAATTTAATTAACATTTACAGCTCTTTTTCTTACTAGGTACTTCTCAGTAGAAGAGCGATGATTTTTTCAAGGATACAAACCTCTATGAACAGAATTTAAGTGCGAGATAATTTAGCGTTCACTTAATCCTCCGTTTTTTTGTAGACGTGGTTTCTTTAAGCGGGGGCTCCAACATTACCGTCTCCCTTGTATTTTCTCTCGGCTGCGGCGGTGATTTAGCCTCGGGAGTCGAGGGTTTCTTTGAACGTGGCTTCCTCCTTATTACATCAGAAGCTGCTTTCTCGGGCGGGTTAGAAATGCCCAGACGGAAAAACATTTCCTAGGAGTAAAAAGGGGCGTGCTTGCTGTCACAATATCCAACCATCGTTTTTCTTCGTCTTGTTCTGCGCCCGTCCTTTTCCTCTCTTTTTTCCGTCCAGTTAACTGACGCACAAACACTCCCAATTTCCAAATGTTTCTTTTTCCCTCTTTAACTAAGGACGCCTTCCATTTATTTCCGACACATGGATTCTCTCTGAACTTCTTTTCGTAAGAATTGTAAAAATGTTAATAATCTGTCTGCTTAAGAGAGATAAATTTGTCTTGTAATTAGCCTAGTTTGGTTATCCTGCGTACAGTGTGTACGCAGTTTCTCTTGATTAATACCCATTTGACTTATTTTTGCGAAGGATGAGACTAATCTTCTAGGTAGTTTTCTTGGTAAAGTTAATTTATTTTCATTGGCAATTAAACGCAGAAGTATTCATGTTAAATGAGACACTTAGTTATTTTCCACAGTCTTTCTTTGTGGAAAAGTACTGTCTCATTTACCATAAATAACATTCCACATTTCTACGAAGTCACGCCTGACTCAATTAATTATAACAGCAGTAATTCTCAGAAGACAAATTTATTTTACGGATTTCGTGGCTTTATAAACAAAAACATCAGAAGAGTATCGTTGCAAGTGATTTTTATCTAAACCAGGTGCTTCAGTAGTAGTTACGTTCCGATATAGGAAACCGCATTCGTATAGTAAATTATAATAAGTTATGTGATTATTTGTGTAACTATTAATCTTTCAAATTTAAGAAAACTGCTTAACCGTGCAAAGCTTTGTACGGTTAAGTAATTTTCTTAATTTTGATACATCCGTCTCGCCGTAGTCTCCAACCCTTCTTAATTAACTATTAATCGGTTAACTGTTACGTGATAATTCTTTTCTAGTAAACTTTAGCGGCAACTTGAGAATGAATCCTCAAAGAAAGTTTAATTTCTTTCAACCAGGAAAATTTATCATCCAACTGGAAAATCTATACTTTGCTAAGCTAATGTTGATTTTCTCTATTAAAATCAGGATTTCTCCTGGCGTATATGCACTGAAAGGATTGCACGAATACTTGGATGAAGTTAGTCTGTGAACGCTATTTATTTGTTTCTATATTTGGAAACGATCTCCTTTAATCGCACCTTTCGTTGCGAAACGTAAAATATTTTTATATGAAAATGTGATTTTAAATATTAAATGGAAGTATTATTACTTACTATTTACGACCTCTATGTTATCTCATGTTTGTTTTCGTAATGAAACCTGCGAACTGTAGACAGCAATAAATATCTCTTTTCCGTTCTCTTTCTCTCCGTAAGTAAAACATTTCCCCATCAATCATGCCGCGAAATGTTAGTTATGTCAGTCTAAGGAAGGTACTAGGAAGCTCCCTTCTCACTTCCTACTACATATATTAATTGCCGGAATTATAGACCAACAGGATGACTTTTCGAGAACACCAAGAGAGAAGTATGCGGCGGTCATTTTTTCCACTTACACATCACGGGAAAGTTATGTGATAAACGTGATTTTGACATGGCCGCCCAACTCCTTCTTAGTAAAGTATATGCAATTTCGTAGTTGTTAGGGTTTTGTGATGGGTAACTAGCCAGGCTCTCCCTCTATCATAACGTAAGATTATGCATCCTTACAATAATTTAAAATGTAAAAGTTTAGTGCTTATTTAGTCTAATCTCGGAAGCGCATAACGAAATTATTCCTCATTAATTTTGTGCTGCGAATTCATCCTAACATCAATATTTATTGTTTCTGGAGTGTATTTTTTATTATTCATCCAGGATTCATTTAAGTGCGTAAATTAAGTCCTTATTTCCACATTATTGATTTTTGTCGCACAAAACATTAATTATATTAACAATAAGTAAATCAGACATTTGTACAAGATAATAAATAAGAAAAATTTAGGTCACGCTTGTCATTTGTGTATGGTTGCATAATATTTTGGTTTTAATAAAATTCTTAAAATCGAGAATGAATTAAAGAGAAATATTGCCATTACTCTAATTATAATTTATTTTATTATCCATTGATATAGCTTTGCAGTAGCCTTATAAATCATTATATATTTACAGGAATTAATATTAGAATACTTCTATTTTCTTACATTTGGAACAATTTAAATTAAACATTCACCCTATGGGCTAATTATAGTGAATTTTGCTTCAGCCGCACAAATGCTTCATTAATTAAGATTTTTAATTTTTGTCGTTGCTAAGGGATTAAACCGTCCTCTCGTAATAATATTCCATCGCTGTATTTCAGTTCTGCGTCAGAGAATGCTGGAACTCTGTTTTTCATTACTTTCAACACTTTATTGTCCTCAATATATATATATATATAAATACTTAAGGAAAAGGAAAGGTAATAATAAAGGTAGCAACAAGGTGTTGGAGGAAGCCCAGTGGACACTTACCTAGAATGAAGAGCCGCTGGGGGTGCTGAGGACACACGAAAAACACAAAAGAACAAAAACTACACAAAAATGGAGCTTTCGGGCTGATGCCCTTCTTCAGCGACGGAGAAACATATACTCCTTTATTATATACTACTTTATTATATATATATATATATATATAATATTTTGAAATTTGTCGTCTTTCAAAGCTTCTCGTCCCTATAACGCTTCGCCTTTCATACTCCGAATTCTAATTTCTTTGCATCCACTCCTGTTAGACTTGCCTCCCTTCCTTAAGACCCACCCACTCTTCGGCATGCTTTGCGTGGGGTGTGGAAAATGTGGAGAGTATCTGGTCTCTCAGAGCAATAAGTGCCACTTCCTCCTAGAGGGAGGAATATATCGCCCTCTTGCTCGTATCCCCATCGTTCTCGCTCTCCCATCTTTCGCAGGTCCCGATGAAGTCGAGGAGTTATTTTTAACCCTTTTCTACCAAAAGTCCGCCCGTCGTCTCCTCTCCTATCCTTCCCTTCATCTTCTCTTTTGAAGTTCGTCATTCGACTCTTGCAGGTTTCGGCATTCTCTATCATGCCTAGATAGAGAGAGGAAGAGAAAGGCACGTGCTGATTCAATTTAAAGCGAGCTGCTTTCTCAGATCCTTTCCAAGTTCTAACTTTTTTTTGCGATTTATAACCTTCTTTTCCGCTAAAGCTCCTCCCAGCTGACTCCTTAGCACGTTTCTGTTTTGATCTGCATTTCTTCTTCTATTCATAACTTTTTATTAGGTAAATCCGCGACCGTTTCTGCGCTGTTCGATTTTAATTATCCCTTTATCCGGAATGCTAGGAAGTTTTTTTTCTACGCTTCTAAGTCACAAGAATTTGATTCCCCCCAAAACCCTGTCACTTTTCATTATGAAAATATATCTCATTAAGTGTAAAACAAGGAATTTTGAGAGAAAAGTTGATCATCATATACAAGAATCGCCTACCTAATAACGGTTCCCTTTACCGAAATACTGTATTACCGTTAAGCTTTCAAATAGATGTTGAGCTTACATAAAATCGTTTTCTATCAAAGTATGTGGAGATTTGTTTTTTAAAAGAAGTTTCGCATCGTCGAATACTATTTCATCCGGTTCTGGGTCATCAGCGGATGTGACAACTTAATTTGATTTCCATTATCATTTCATTCGGAGACTGGTTTGGCGAGAGAACTTGGAACGAAAACACGTAAATAAATTCTTCGCTTGTCTAACAAATTTATTGGATAAAATTGCTGCTTATGAAGGCAAAGACCTTCAGTTACAAGCAATCCTCAGAGAAATTGTTCAAGAAACTTATTTTTTATCTTTATTATTTTTTATAAGAGGGTTAGTATCAAATGATAATTTATCGGTTAAAAACTATTGGCATTTAAAATTGAATTGGTATAAAAATACTAAAAATTAATGCGTTTTAAATATTTTTATGCTATGCAGCAATTTAATTAATTATGTTAATATATGCAATCAGCTTTACTTAAGTAATCAGCTTTACTTACTATTTTAGTGAGTAAATACATATATAATTTGACGTATCTACATCTACATCTACATGATACCCTGCAAATCACCAGACTGGTGGGTGGCAGGGGGTGCAGCACACCAAAACCTACCAAATAACGTCCCTCGTGGGAATCACTCTCCTGTTATGATCCCGTATGGTCCTTGGGAAAAACGAGCTCTGATATCGCTCGGTCCTACAGTCGATCTCTCGTATTTTATTCTCGTGATCGTGCCTGCCCATGTACGTAGGTGCCTCTAATATTCCAGAGACCTCCTCTAAGAGAACTTCCGACCTAAATTTCTCCAGAAGCCTTAACCTAGCGCTAATTCTGCGATCCTCTAGCGATATCCAATTCAACTCCTTCAAGAGTGATGTGACGCTTAATTTTTGCTCATATTTTTGCTTTACGAATCTGGCTGCTCTGCGTTGGATTCTTTCTAACTCAAGTATTTGTCCCTTTTCGTACGGATCCCATATGCTGGAAGCGTATTCGACCTGAGATCTGACCAATGATAAATAACACGTTTCTCGTACCTGTTCTGTGCTACTTCTTACTATTCTGCCTACGAAGCCCAATTTCTTATTAGCTGCGCCTACGATCCTTCGAATATGCATATTCCATGATAGATCACGACAAATGGTGACTCCTAAATATTTAACGTAACGTATAATTCAGAGGTAAATTAATACGAAGATATTTTAACCCATCGGAAGATGAACATATTACAATAATTTCATTTCTAAATTACTTACTAAATTACTGCTAATTGTGGTAATATTTTATCTAGTGACATAAAATATCAATCAATTTTACGCATTTTTAAATGCGTTGAAACAAGCGATGAGAATTAAAACTAGAACGGCATGAGAGAGTCTGACAATTGCCACATCACGTGCTGCATCCTCTTAACGGTAAGACCAAGCGCGCAACTGATGTCGCTGTCATAAAAGGAGCATTTTGACAGTTATACTCCTCCACTTTTCGTATACAGGAGCCGCAAACCCTGAGAGCAAACATGCTCAGTTTTTGCCTCGCAAAAAAAAAAAGCTTTCCAAGCGCTGTCACCGCCGGCAATTTATCATAACTCTTAAAAATACATTTATAATCCTCAGGGACTATTAATTGTTAATCAAGAAATCTTCATCCATCGGATCTGCAAGGAAGTCGGCGAATTAAACTTCAGCGGCGGATTAAACGACGTTGATTGTGGGCTCGAGTCAGACAATTAAACTCTAGACACCTCAGTCGTATAGAAGCCATCCCTTGCGCCGAGAGCGTAAATTTCGCAACGGCCAAACCGCATGTGCGCATTCACTCTTTATTTATCGCCGCCCTAACTCCAAACCTTCAAACCCACGCATCCTCCGTAACTCCTTTTTCCACCTCCTCCTCTCCTTCCTAAATCTCTCCCCCTCTCTTTGCCCTCATGCGTCTCAAACACGGTATCTTCAAGGCCGCATCATAACCATCTTCTCATGCACTAACATTTCCAATTTAATGCCCTCATCTCTTCCCCTCCCCCCCCCCTCCCCCTCCCTCCCTATATCTCCATCCCTACCTCTTTCCTCCCATCCTGACTCCCTCTTTTACTCTTTAACGCCCTCTACCTACCTCGTGTCCTCCCTCTCTCTATCTCTCTCTCTCGCTCTCTTTTCTCCTCACTCTCTCTCTCCTTCGTTCTTTCTCTCCCTTGCTCTGTCCCTCTCGCCACCCGCTTTCTACCCCTATTTCCCTGTATTGTTTTCTTGAGATTTAGTTTCCAACTATCCTCTGCTGTTAGTGTACAAAATCCGTTCCCTTTTTATTCCCAACTATAAATTGTACTGTATTTTTCTTGGTTTCTTTATCTTAATTTAATAAGAGTAAGATGTAATAACAGAGCATCTGATATCAATGTCGACCTGCATGTTAAAGAAGATTACTTACATGCTTGTCTAACTCTCCCATTTCTCCTCTCTCTCTCTCTCTCTCTCTCTCTCTCTCTCTCTCTCTCTCTCTCTCTCTCTCTCTTTCCGGTCTTCTCTCTCATCTTCCTCAATACCCTTATCTCTCTCTCTCTCCTTCTCTTTCTTCTGGTTTTCTCTCCTTTCCATCTTTTATTTTTCTTCCTCTATCTGTCTCTCCCATCTCCCTTCCTTCCACCCTTTTCAACTTCCCCCGTCTCCCTTGGTAACTCCATTAAAATCCCATCACATATCCCTTTGATGTCGTCCTCCCTCTCGTTCCATCTTACTCTCATCCTTTAACTTAATTTACACTCGTCTCTTTTATGCAGAATACTCTTCTATTGTTGTCGTTCTTTATTCCTCATGCACGCACCCGGTATATAGCTGTTTGCTACCTATGTATCATAGCGTTGTAGTTTCATATTTATTATTCATGTATTCTCTGGATAAAAAGTCTTCGCATCCCTCCATTTCCTGTCTCTCTAACTACGTGCTATATCTTCTTTAAAATCATTTGCCTCTCAGTCATTCACGGCGTCTCTCCACTTTTCCGGAAGTTCCCCATTTTTTAAAAAAATTGTCTCATTACCTTTCTCCATACATTCTCGGTAATTTTGTAAAAAAAAGAGAGAACGTCAACCTCCACTTTTAAGTCAATTTTGTTCAAAAACGTGTGCATTTCATATTACTTCCTTGCGACGGAATTTCGACAGAAAAGCGTTGGTTAAAGAAGCAAAGACTATTAGAATCATTTAAATAAATATATATATATATATATATATGGTCACCATAATGTCCTCTTTAATTAAGACCGTTTTTCTTAAAGAGATATCGATTGAGTAGAATTATCTGTGGGAAGCATTTATTTGCGTGTTATGTCTTATAACAGGAGTTCTCAGCCTTTGACCTCAGCAGACAACCCACAGAATGGATCCACGGATAAACGTCAGTCTTACTTCCAAAGTTGGATTTTATTATCGGTTTACAGCTGCAAACGCTATTTTGACGTTGGTTAATCTCCCACTTTCACCGCTATCGTTGAACTTTGTTCCCTTAGCTCAGATACTGACCACCTAAAGCAAGTTCACGGGCAACCAATGGTCCGCGGACCACAGGCTGAAAACTCCTGTCCTATGAGATTCCATTTCTAGTTCCCAGAAAAGGAAAGCGTCCTTGCCCGTATAAAAGTAGATCATTCTTCATTAACCATACACTTAGTGCGCATAAGCAATTTTAACATGAAATTAGTATTACGTGATGAACATTAAGCGAGATACAGAAGTTTTTGTTATTACCAAAATAATCTGATTTAAAAGTTTTTCGAATTTTACGATTAACTTTTTAGTATTTCTTAACCCCCTTAGGGGTTAATCGAATACTTATGTATGTTCCGCATAGATATTTTGTGTGATATTACACTTATATAATAGTTTATAGAAACTTAAATACGACGCTAAATAATGGTATATTTAAATAGAGTTAACCCTATGTCGCCGAGTTTTACTCGCATTTGCGAAATTGAAATTATGAAGTTTATGTTGTTCGTAAATGAAATTAATTTTATTTTTGTAAAGGTAGTTTGATGACGTTCCCTAGTATCATATACTGCATCTTGCTTGAACATACTTTCGGGCGAAGCGAGATAAAAGTCTGAGTAATTCACATCTAATGAACTTTTGACTCCGCTTGAGCATAAACGAAGAACGAAAACCCCCACCTACCTCGGCAACCCTAAAACCGAAATACTTTTTTTTAGTAATTTTATTTCCCGTGGATCTTATATAGAAAAGTTTTTTTAATTTTCTACTTATGTGTTAAGAGCTAAAATGTTCGAATTTCTAAGCGTGCGGCCAAGAAAATGGGAAGACTAAAGTCGTACGAGACGTGCGGCGCTCTAGTCGCATATTTACCGGGAAGGAAGCGTTTTGGGTCGCAAGGAGATGGCAAGAGGAAGGAGGTGGGGCATGGTTGGCTTTCGGAACCACACCCGTCTCACTCTCCCTTCGCCCTTTACAGACCCAAGGGAGGCTAATGGAGTAGAGTGATTCCATTACCCGTGTCCCCGCCACTATTGGTCCGCACTTCACCTCCCGTGCCTCCTCCGCCTCCCCTTACCAACATTCCACACCCTCCCCTTACGCCTTCCTACATTACCCACTCCTTTTTCCACCCACTTTTATCCTTGCTTTTTTTCCCTCCCATACCTGTCTTTGTCCGCTCCGCGGTAACACCGCCGTGAATCATAAAAGATCCACTTCCTCGCTGCGAGGCCGTAATGAACTCAATGCGAGGCTGCCAGTGCTGCAGTGTAAACTTTACTCAAAGAGGTTTCCGATCCCGGAAAATCATAGAAGAGTATCGCCCTTTGTTCCAAATTCGCGTGTATTTATGCCGGAATAATGTATTGAAATTTTGTGTCAGTTTCCAGATATTTTAATTTTTAAACTTATTTTTCGTATTTTCACGAGCTGTGCTTAATGTGGTTAATTCAGGCGTTTGAATGTTCCGAGAAAAAGTGCTGCCAATGAACAATTTTTATTAAGAAAAATGTAATCGTCTCAAGGCTTCAGAATGTTGCACTTGGTTTTCTTAAATTCTGATTAAATTGCGTATCCAAAATTGATGATGTATAAAAAAATCGTTTTCATTCCAATCTAGTCTTAATAGTATAGGCTTTACTATATTGTTATAATTAAATACCATTCACTTTAATGACAACTTACAATAACCAATTTATGGAATGGACAGCAGAGATAACCATTTATGGAAGGACCGAAGTTATTTCTGAAATCGTTCATTCGTATTCCCGCATGGATCGATTATTGGCAATCAGAAAAATATAAATGATTGATTTATTTCTATTAGATATTTGTAACAGTTTGAAATTCTCAGATGAACGCCTTTTTCATGCATGTTATCGATTTTATTGGTGAATCAAACATCATACATAATTGATTTATATAAATTTTACATAATCAATAGTATGTTAGAGAGAGATTTATGTTTTTTCTTTATACTAGGGGACAAGCCCCATGCTCGCCAACCCCCCCCCCCCCCCCTTTGCTCGCTGTTTCTTCATTCCTACCATGTACCTATTGGATTTAGATTAGTTTAACGGGAATATGTTTTGCATATATTTTATAAGGGATGTATATTGGATTTTTAATAACAAATTAAGAAAATTAGTTGAATAACTCTATAAAAAATAAACTTAGAGGGCTGAAATTCCCGGAGATTAAAAATGGCTGATTTATGGAGCGTTAAAGAGAGAGAACCAGAAATAGGACTTTAGTAATATAGATAAAAAATATAAATAACATGAATACTGCGTTCGATTTAGTTGCATTAAAATTCATATCTTTGGTCATTTCGAAAAAGTTTTCTTCTTATTTTCGATCTGTAAGCCTTTATTTTAGTGCATATGCACGGAAATTACCGAGGACAACAATACCGTTAGCCATGGAATCTTACTATTAAAATGTTAAAAAAATTACCAAAACTCGAGTATAAATTCAAAATAAGAGCGAATTCGAATGAGATTGAGTATTAGACTGTAATAATAAGAATTCTCGTTCAATTTGGCGTGTTTTAGCGTAAATTTCGCGTGGATAACTTAATTTTCAGATATTTTAAAGAGTAAAAGAATGAAAGCCTTCAAACCAAAAAGGTGATTTTTATGTGTTATCTTATGGGAAACGACATTCGTCCTCTGGAATCGAAACCGTGACCTTTTTCTAATTTTTTAAAATCATTACGTAAAGATTGATCAACACTGAAATCCTGAGAAATTTCAGGCTTCTAAGTTTATTTCTAATCGAGTTATTCACAAAATTAGAGCGTTACGCGTCATGATGACCATTACGATATTACTTATAATATAGAGGGAAATGAGAAATTTTTCTAGAATATCTTGACAAAGGGTTTTCGGCGAACTACATCCCATCTCAGCGATGCATTTAAAATTACGCATGTGAAAGCGTAATTTTTAAAATTTCAGAATCCCATGTATAAATTATTTCCCAGAATGTAATCTTTGCAGTTTTTCCCCGCTTCTATCGCGTTAATGTGACATGATATCCCTGGTGCGAGTACAGATGTTCTGTGCTGGAATAACTCTAGTTTTTTCTTTATATTGCCACGGAACGCCCTTTCGTAATGCTCCAAACAAATCACTTGAAACCGAAGGAGGATTTAACACGGGAGGGGCGGTAAAAAAAACGGTCCATCCTCCCTCCCACTCCCTCCGCTAGTCATTAAAATGCTGGCAATCGGTCTCTCCATCAGCGAGAACATAAAAAAAACCCGCTGAATTGCGACATGTACATGCGCTCGCTCTGGCCAAAGAGAACGGCGAAACGTAACTTTAGGCGGCAACACGCCGAACAAAGTAAACCATTCCCGCACGAGCCTGTGTGCAGTACGTGAGCTGAAGTTTTTTGTTTGTTTGTTTGTTTGTGTGAGGTGTGCTGAGGGAGGGAGAGAGAGAGAGAGAGATGAAAACTAAATGAGAGAGAAAATGCTTCAGTGGGCCATTTCATCGTTTATATGTCTCCACATCTCTCTTCTCTTTCTCCACTGCTTCCATTTTCATTTTCTTCCTTTTAGTTATGCTTCTCTCTCTCTCTCTCCACCTCCATCTTTATTTCATTCTCAAGTTTCCAGTCTCATCTATTCCTTTCCGTATATAGCTCCAAGTTCTCTCACTTTCATCATCCACCTTTTTGTTTGCATACAAAAGAGAAAACTTCATATATAGCTCGTATTTTAATGGATATTGTGGATTTTATGTTACATAGGCCAAACATAAGCGAGATAGTTGTTGTCCTCGTTACTTCTATAAATGGTGCTTTAAGCTTCTTCCTTCTTTCCTTAAATTCTTTTACGTCCGTTGTCAAATTTTTGCCGAGGTCTAGAAATGCTCTTTTCTTTTGTGGACCACACCCACTTACATCTCCCCTTCTTTCTTTCTTTTCCGCGTGACTGCATTCCCCTTGTTCACTTTTTCTGGCACGCGATATTTAAAAAAAATTCAATCTACAATAACTCGAATATTTAACCTTGAGTCGTGTTTGCTTGTTCTTGTGTGTTGTCCTTTTCCCTTGGATAAATAATCTCCTCACTGCCTTAAATTATACATATAGGGCGTTTGTATATGAAAATGAACGATGACGAATGAATACTATTACAATTTTTAAAATGTTTTCTGTGGATTCTCTAAATCTTTCTGTACCTATTCATACGTTGTTATTATGAAATAATGCATCGGAATGACGCTATCCTTGTGGGGTTAGTGGATTGGCCATTAAGTTATTTAACGATATTGTGTTGTTATTGTAACAATCTACGATATTTTTATCGGTTTCATTTCGGTAAAATTCACGATACATTGTGCAGAAATGGATGTTTGTGCTGTCCTGTCAAAAATGTAAGGCTCCCAAGAGATGGTTACTACTATATGCACCACTTTCCATGGAATTTATAGCATTATACACTCTACTGCTGGTGGAATCAGTATCGTTCAAATTGTTGTTCTTATTTGCAATTTACTTGAGACCTAGTTGTGAAATTAAAAACAAATATTTTGTTTTTACTTTCTCCATACATAGTTTGGGAAAAGTATTGAGATCACGAAAAAAAATCGACTTCAAGATTTCAACGGAAATACACGTTTTAGGTCCCTAGAACACGTTTAGACTATTTTCGTAGTGATGTCTGTGTGTGGGGATGGATATATGTATGTGATTGTGGGTGCTCTAACTCAAAAAGTGCTCGTCTTATTAATACCAAATTTCATATATAACACTTTAGCATGAGCACAAAGAACTGATTAGTTTTTGCACAGTACCGGTTAACAGAAAGTCGAGGTTTACTCGAAACCCGATTCGGTTTCTGCGATATTTCTCCGTTAAAACATCATTATAGTATATACAACTCCATACAAAGGTTATAGAGAATGTAATTTCTTACAACTTTCATTTGAAACAATTTTCCATAGCAGTTATTGCTTAGGAATTATTTTTAAATAATCGGTGTTTTCGGTTCCCGTGAAATATCTCCTTAAAAACGTCGTTATTGGTAATCTTCGTGAGGACCAAAGTTGTAGAGAATAATATTTCTTCCAAGTTTTGTTTGAAACAAATTTTCGTAGAACCATCCTTTCGGAGATATTTAACTTTTTCGTAATTTTCATCTTATAGCGGCACCACCATGTAGCGGTGAATTCTGTAAACATATTCAAAATATAATTTACGGCAATAAGAACGACTGTATTCTTTTACGATACGAAATAATAATTTTGCCTTATAATGCTATTCATAATAATTTAAATATCTATACCCCAAATAGGGAGAAAGTCATGTGATGGCCACATCATATTTTTTTCCAGGGCGGAAATCATTTCGCACCCAATTCACTCTCCATTTATTATAATTAACATTAAAAAATTAACACAACAATCATACATTCATCTCATCAAATCAGTGTTAAAACCACCCAGCTATTTCTTACGAGTTTCAGTGTTACGAGAAAATTTTATATATTTTCTAGAATTGTAAAGATTATTTTCAGTCTATCTGGAACAGAATACAGTTTTATCACCAGGGGTATTTTTTAAAACATTTAAAGAACCAAAGTTAAAACATTTTGTTCCTTTCTAGATTAATGACGCCGCCAAAATTAATTCATTTAATCCGTCGGCGATTCAGCAAAAGGAAAAGGGAGTAAAATACGAACGAAAACTTTCTCTTGGATGGTTATATCCAAGTAACGTGCACTCTACCTGATAATTATAACCACGCAGGTAGATAAAATCCCTCTTTTGACCTTGATTTAATATTAATCCCTGGAGAGAGATTCTTTTGAAAGATTTGAGATCTAACGATGAAGTTTCACCCTCGATAAACATGCAGATTTCAACGATGGAGGCATTTATTCACATCAGAGCATGATTTTAATAAAAAGACTTTTAGAAGTGTCATTTCATCAAGATAGAGTTAAATTCCTACTAATAAAACCCTCTTGAGCGTGAATTAGTCATTGAGAGGAATGGATATTAAGATTCCTTTCAGGACACCTAAATGATTAAATAGAAGAAAAAGTTGGATTCTTCATTACGTCCTTTAATACGTTTTTTGATGCTAAGAAAAGTTTTTTCGTTTTATTTGTCCACAGAAACTTTATATTAAATTTATCACAATGGCATTAATTGCTTTATAAACATGTAAAGATTTTATTTAATATATATGACATATTTAACCTCATATTTAACGGTTGCAACTAATAATATCTATATGAATGAATTTATTTGACATTATAATTAATAAATATTTAAATGCATGGAAAGGATTTTATTTAATTTTCATGATTTTCAGAGCATGCTAAACACCTTCAATTAATTGTGACAGATGGATTTACATATTTAATTTATTGTAATGATACTCATATTAATATAAACACAGTATTAAAAGTATTTTTAAGGTAATTTAATCAATAATTTAATTTAATAATATTTTTTAAATGGTCAAATAAGATCAATCGGAGAAAACATTTAGCATCCAATACCCACTAGCAGTCGGAATCATTCGCATCTTTAATATCGATCGCTGTATTCGCGTGTGTCCATGATTCCAACATGTCGGACGTCAGCAAGGTGGCAAGCGAAAGCACTTGAAATGTCGGAGATATTGCTCTTCATACCACAGGCTTCCCCGAATGTGTTCCGTTTTGGCCATTAATTCCGAGAAAACCTTATCAATCAATTAGCTTCGTTAGCTATATTTCACGATCCTGCGGTTTGAGCGAAGCTACTAGCCTCAATTATCATGTTGGAATTACGGAAGATGTCAGAAACGCGTGAAACTCGATAAATTGCATTTAATTTCGTACTCATCTGAGCGAGTGAGCCATACCTTAATTCGAAGAGGTATATTTATTGTCTAGAGGAGTAATTCTAGTAAGGTGAAAAAATTTTCAATGGCCTTTTACGAAAGTTCTCGCCATTACCAGTTGAGAAGATCATTTGTCAGAATCCGCGCCAAATCGCTTAAATTTACCTCCACCGATCATGCTTTCTGTGTCAAATCTTGACCTCATTTCGTGAGGTTTTTTTCACTGGGCGAATAATTTGTCTGTCAGGGTAAAAACAGAAATAAATCAATCAAATCAAACTTTTTTCTGAAAATTTTCTATCATTTTTAATGTGTTGAAGTGATAACCTAAAATGCAGCGAACTCCAGAGGCCATTTTAAAGATAGAATTTTCCACTTCAAAAGCGTTTCGGTACGAATGATTATGAAGGATTGATGTGCCCTACAGGATTTTTTTTATTTAAGCGTCTGTGGTGGATTATCATATTTCATTTATTCGTATGAAAATTATTTTATAAAATGTTGGATTATTTTTACCTTCCCAAATTTCAGCTCCCATAGCAATTTTTCATGCAGTAAAAGTTAACAATTGTGTGAGCGTGTTGAGGCATATACAGATTTATTAGCCGGCATAATATCTGTTAAAAATATGTCTCGTATTTTATATTTATTTATAGGTATCAACAATATAATTGTGCCCAAATTCCCATTTTATTGCGGCATCATTTTTTTTACAAAATAAAGAAAAAAGGAACTTCACCATGCAGAAATATCTTTCAGCTACAATTAAATTCTGTAAATATAGCTTGGTGAGGTCTGACGAACGGAGATTTGCCGGAAATGGACTGCGGATTTCGCGGCACAAATGTTATAGACCAAAAAGGGCCCCTCATGATATCTGGCTGACCGAAATTGATCTCTTTGTCGGCCGGACGACCATCACGTGCACTCGTCGATGCGATAGCCAGATAGCTTTGTCCTCTCCGGCTTTCCATGTTCGCAACCACCGGTCCATGTTTTCGAGGACGTCACAGATCATTGTCGCACCGAGTGAACAACACACAATAGAACCCCGAAAAATCTTTGCGCAATGGATCTCCCACGCATTCAGAGAGGCGTTTCAAACCATTTTGCGATGAAATGCATTTGGCGCATTTGCGCATCCGCCCAAAACTTTTGAGGATTGCATGGGTGATATTTGTGATAGCGTTGCGCGTCTAGATACGTTTGGGGCTTTAAAAAATCGCATCGTAGGATGAAAATATGCTTTTGCTAATTTTTAGAGTGATTGATTACGCACTATTTCTCCAACAGACAATCTCTTCTTGTCATTAACCCTTTAACCTCACTTTGCTCCATCGGCCGAGAATACTCGTATTCTGCTTTGATCTTAATCCTGCTTTACATGAGTTGATGGTTGACAGTTATCGTGCTTTAATCAAGATATATTATTAGCATCTTATTTCAATTATTATTTATATCGGTAATGAAAAATCAGGGAAACGGATCAGATCGTTAATTTTCTAAATTTTGGTGAATGAGAAACTGGCTATTCGGTATTATCATTGGATCGAAGTCGTATTGGCGAAAGTATAACATTAAAGTCAGATATTTTCTTGTATCTCGAAAGCATAGTTAACATTAAAAAAGCATGTATTTGCTAATAGCAGTGATACAATTTCTACAGAATTTTTTCTGCCTATTGATGTGGAACTTCGAGATATACTGGTATGTAGATATCGCCTTGTCCTTAAAAGTATGGGTTTATCAGATAACTCCTTTAGATCCTATTCTGGCTGATTTCAATTATGTATATTAATAATACCAAACTGTGACATGAATTAATGAATTGGTAATATAAACACAAATTTTATAAATAAACTAATAGGTGAAGGACTAATTTAATATATCAACAAATATATAAAACGTTTGAGATCGGTTTCATCTCATTATTACATCCTTTAAAAATGAGACAATCACTATGAAATGAAACAAAAGTTTTGGAAAACAACTTCTAATATGGGTAATGGAAGTGGAAATGGTATATTTTCCTCTGTAATCATAAGATTACATGTATTTTATGTTAATTTTCCTTTTTATGTTTGTGGATATATTTAATAGGCAGAGAAGGCATACATTCATAATGAGTTGGCTACGGGTAGGCGCCAGTATATTTTTCTCTATCTTTAATTCATCAAAATTGTATTTTCCATTGGTTGTGCGTTTTATGTAGTTATTTGAATGGTAATAGCTACAACTTTATGGCCCCCGATAACTTAATGAGAGACAACTGATATAGTCAGAAAGAATAAGGTTATTTTTTTATCTTTCGACTCAATAATTTGCATAATCTTTGCCTCCATAAACATTGAAAATTATTTATGTATTTAATTATAATTTAGTATTTAAAACAGATGAATGTAGTTGAAATTCATAACATCATTACATACTTTGCATTGTATCAACCAGGTGTTCTTTAAATGTATTTCATTTTTCAAATGTGCAAACAATTATGAGTTTAAATGAGTATGTGTACCCTGAAATATAAGAATTTGCGAAAGAAAAAACGCCGCGAAACGAAGCTGACATTAATGAGAAAATATTAAAGAAAGGAGTAAGAGTCGTTGTGGTCTTAGCGACCTCCTTTTATAAGAATAAGGAGACGACCACTCTGAATGCATTAGACTTGCACGGTCGAAAAAATAGAGGTAGTTGGAGAAAGGTATGGTAGTTCCTTACGACGGGAACATCAGCAAACAAAGACCCATGCTGGGAGAGTTGAATTCGATTTTACTGTAATATATAAAAAATGACACTGGAAATTTTATCGAAATAACTCTTTGCATACCGTTTTCATTCATTCATGGTTTTCAATCCTAAGATTGGTTAGAACTGACTAGGGAATAAACAGGTGATGTGGTGGTTTCCCGTTGCCTTCCACACTCCGGTGCCGGCATTAACCTACTCTTGACGAGGAGCACCAAGGGGACCAACTGCTTAACGTCCCTTCCGAAGGACTGTGCAGACTGGTTTGTTCTCCTCTTAACCACGCAAATAGGAAGTCGGGCAACCTCGGAAAAATCCTACCTTCGCAGGATTCGAAACCACGGATTCCCATACCGTTTTCATATATGTTTGTAATTTCTTTATGCTTGTTAGCTTCTTATTTAGCTTTTAATTTTGATTTAAATTTCGTCTGGGTGTCACACATAAAATTTTGTGAAACGGTTTACACAAACTAAAACCTGAAACTTCGTTTATTAAAATGTGTCGGGAAAGAAATATAAACTCTGGAGGGCTTCAGAAATATTGGCATATGTATAATACAAATTACCCTCGTACAGTCATAACTGAATTTAAAATGATACACAGTTAAAAAACGTAATAAAGTTATCACACCATTTTATTATCTAGTTAATTCAAAAATTCCTTGCGGAATATAAAATTTTCATTGAATCAGAAAGGACATTCAAATCAATTATACAAATAAGTACTCTTGAAAAAGTTTAAATCAAAGCATGTACGGATTTTTTCTTGGAAACAAAAACTTTTAAATGTTAACTATGTGTGGATAGAAATAGATAAACGAATAAAATTGTAAACAACATATAATATAAACAAGTCGAGTATTGTCCATGATAATGGATAAAATTAGCGCGTAAAAATGCTAATTCAGTAATATTTTGGATTTTATTTCGCTATGACGATATCTCCCATTGACTTCAATTACGTAACGAATAGAATTTGATATTTGATCACCTGATATGCGTGAATTTAGCTTTTCTTAATTTAATTTGTATGTAGTTACACCTCCACACATTCGTTCACTTGAGCTTTGTTTGTAAATGCCATCAATATGGAAATATATATTTTATTAAACTCAAACCTAAAAAATAAATAAAATGCATCGTGGATCGCATACACCCTGTAAATCCCCTTCTTATATCTCCAGTCATTTAATTGCTATTTTAATTTAATTTATAGCGCAGACAGACAGACAGAGCGAAAACATAAGTTCGTTCATGAAATGAGACGCGCTAAAAATTAAAACCTAAATGCATAAATTGCATGCACGTACCTAAAACTGATTTTTAATCATATTAGATCTAAAATAAAACTTTCGTCGCTCGCGCATGTCATTTATTCACCTGTGGCGATTTCCTCTCTTTCCTATTCAAACTGTTTCTCCTTTAAACAGAAAACGCCACCCGCCTTTGCCATGGCAACGGAACTTGGGCGGCTTATACGGATTACACGGGCTGTCGAGAAGTTGAGACGCCGCTCGGCGGTGGTTCACTATTTGGAGGTGGAGTTGAACTGGCTACTACATTATACTTCGCTGGATACGCCTTATCGCTTGCAGCCCTCGCAGTGGCCATCTCCATCTTCATCTATTTCAAGTGAGTGAGTCTGCAGATAAGTTGTTATGACAGCTGACAGGAAATTCGATTATTTTTCATGGTTGTTTCTACAACATTCCCGGTGTTCTGTTTTCGGTTTGATAACCCCTCTGTATGTTAAGCCTTTCATTCTTTGTCGCCATATCTCTGTTTTAGTTTTATTTGCGCTTGTTTCGTCCTAATGTTATTCTTGTCGTATTGGCTTATTATTCTGATAATTAAACACATAGTAATGTACCTTTTGGCGGATTTTAATGGATTAGATTACAAAAGTAAATAAGAGGTTACAGTATATGTATGTGTATATATATGTATATATAACAGGTGTGTACACACACACACACACACACACACACACACATATATATATCAGGTAGAAAATACGGTATGGAAATTAATACAGAAAAATCCAAGATTATGCGAATATCAAGTAAAGAAGAAGAAAATTTGAACATAAATATTGGAGGAAAGCCATTAGAACAAGTTTCACATTATAAATACCTTGGAAGCATCATAACAAGAGAAGCAAAATGTACCGAGGAAATCAGGACTAGAATAACAAAAGCAAAAGCCGCTTTCAGAAGAAAGAAACTCCTACTAACGGGAAATATAAAGCAGGAAATCCGCAAAAGGTTGATAAAATGCTATGTATGGAGTATAGCTTTGTATGGGGCAGAAACATGGACGCTAAGGAAAAATGATATTAAATACTTGGAAATCTTCGAAATGTGGACATGGAGAAGAATGATGGAGATAAAATCGACAGATAGGGTGAAAAACGAGGAAGTACTACGAAGTATAGGAGAGAATCGAAAGATTATACATATTATCAGAAAGAGGAATGCGAACTGGATTGGGCATTACCTGAGGAGAGAGTGCATGATTAAAGAAGTGCTAGAAGGAAAACGGTGGAAAAAGAGAAAGATGTAGGAAAAGGTTTCAGCTAGTAGACGACTTTAAAGGGAAAGAGAGCTGTCAAGACATGAAGAAAACTGCGGAAAATAGGAGTGTATGGAGAACCAAGTTTAACCATGAATAATCACGGACCTGTCAACGGACAGACTACCTATGATGATGATGTTACTAGAGGGCAAGCCCTATGCTCGCTGAAGCTCGCGACCCCGCCCCCCTCCCCTTTTCTCGCTGTTTCTTCGTGCCTACCATGTACCTATTGGATTTAGATTAGTTTAACGGGAGTATGTTTTCAATATGAGTTTATTGAATATATTTTATAAAGGATGTATATTGGATTTTTAATAACAAATTAAGAAAGTTAGTTGAATAACTCGATAATAAATAAACTTAAGAGGGCTGAAATTCCCGGAGATTAAAAATGGCTGAGGTATGGAGCGCAAAAGAGGGAGAGAGACAACCAGAAATAGGATTTTATTATTATAGGTAAAAAATATAAATAACATGAATACTGCGTTCGATTTGTTTGCATTAAATTCATATCTTCGGTCATTTCGAACAAGTTTTAATCTTATTTTCGATCTGTAAGCCTTTATTTTAGTGCATATGCACGGAAATTACCGAGGACAACAATACCGGTAGCCATGGAATCTTATTATTAAAATGTTAAAAAATTTACCAAAACTCGAGTATAAATTCAAAATATGAGGGAATTCGAATGAGATTGAGTATTCCACTGTGATAATAAGAATTCTCATTCAATTTGGCGTGTTTTTGCGCAAATTTTGCATGGATAACTTCATTTTCAGATATTTTAAAGAGTAAAAGAATGAAAGCCTTCAAACCAAAAAGGTGATTTTTACGTGTTATCTTATGGGAAACGACATTCATCCTCTGGAATCGAACCCGTGACCTTTTTCTAAATTTTTTAAAATTATTACGTAAAGATTGATCAACACTGAAATCCTGAGAAATTTCAGGCTTCTAAGTTTATTTCTAATCGAGTTATTCATAAAATTAGAGCGTTACGCATCATAATGACCATTACTATTTTATTATATGTGTGTGTGTGTGTTTGTGTACTGATATGCCATAATTTGCCATTATTAGTGTAATTTGCACTACCCTTGCTAGATCGTCACTTAAGTCAGGAAACTATACTCTAAATGCATTTGCATGAAACAAAATGTAGTTTTAATTTAATGCATTATTATGTTGCTTAAATAATAAGTTTGAACACCAACCTATATACTTATTACCGCGTCATATATTATGTATCTCATGTATTGTTGTTTTATCGGCAGTTTCTGTGTTGGGTAGAAAATTATTCATTTTTATTGTTTCGTTTTTCATTCTGATCTACTTCACTGAGCCTTATCATTGCTTCTAGGACGAAAGGAAAAGTTTTGTCTCCTTTCCGTCTATCTCGTCCCGCTTCTCATAAACTGCTCCTCTACCCTACTTCCTAATCTCGTTTTCCTCCTCTTATATCCTATTGGTCCGAGTGTATCCATCTGTTGAGTGGCCATCATGGTCACCGATCCTATGTCAACACTCTAAGCCTCTCCTCTGGCCCGCTTCCTCTCCACGGAAAAATTCGATTAAGAATTAATAAAGCCGCAAATGAAATAAACAACCGAGGCGTATTGAATAAACATTTTTCTAGAAAAAATAAAGGGTTTCCAAAGAGTCACTCTGCTCTGGATTATTAAATTGTTTATTATTATTATTATTAGTACATACACATCAATGTAAGAAAAAGAGTATGAAGTATGTATACATACAGGTAATGCATAAAGACATCTTGGACTCCTTTTACGTTGAAAAAATTACATGCTGAAAATGCGAGTAAGATATAAATATCTGTCATACTTAACAGAAAAGACTTTTTGATGTGACGTTTTCGTTTCCCAAAAATATGCTGAATTCTTTTGCAAGCCGATGGAGATTGATAAAAGAAGGTTCCGTTCCTATTACGGAGGCTTTGAAGTCTTCGATTTGAATTTTATGGAAAGATAGGAGCTTTGTATCGTTGAATTGTTTTCTTTCCATTTTAAGGGCATGCGTTTGTTCGAATCTCTCGGTTAAAGCGGAATTTTTCCCGGTGGAATAAATATCTTATTATCGCCACGGTAATTGCTTTCCAATGTTTGCCCGAAAGTCTAACCTCGTATTTAATAAAACCAGTAAAAACCGTAAAACAGTAAAACCATAAAACGGTAGAAATTATAAAAACAATTGGTAAAAGTTCCACAAAGTATAAAAGAAAAATTTACGACGTTTCGACTAATCATAGTCATCACCACCTGATGATGACTATGACTAGTCGAAACATGTCGTAATTTTTCCTTTTATACTTTGTGGAGATTTTACCAATTGATTCTTTAGTTTCCACCGTTTTATGATTTTATTGTTTTACGGTTTTTACTGATTTTATTAAATATGACGCAGTTCCACCACATGAAAGCTTCTACCATTGATTATATCAAGCCTCGTATTCTCCTATTCTGTTTTGAAAACATAGCTGCATATGTGCGTTATTCACTCCAAAATTTTTGTTTTTTATTGAAAAATTTACGTAAAAACTCTTTCAGTTGTATGGAAATAAATCCAAATAGTGCGTGATATTTTAATTCTTAATAGAAATTTGCATATTAAACATTGCTCAGCGACTACAAAAAGTCGAAATTATGATCCTAAAACTAGAAAATTCGTTTTTCATATGTGCAAATTAATATAATTGTAAAATAAACTAAATATTATTGGGACTGGAAAGTTTTTAAATTCTACTTTCATTATCAGAATATAATTAATTTTTAAACGAGTGTATCAAAATATAAAAATAATACGCTTAAATATTTAATGCTTCTCATGTTTTTATTTTGAATAAAAGTTTTAGTTGATGTTTATTGTGCCCAATTTTATTTTTTAACTTTTTACCCATCATCATATTCTTATTGTACCTTTTTTGGCTTAATTAAAAGTATATGTAACATATCGTAATGGGAAAAGTGTAAATTATAATTGATAATCTAATTTGTACGATTTTCTCTTTCATGTTTTCTTTCGCGATCACGTTTCACTTGGAATAGAGACTTGAGATGCTTACGAAACACAATCCATACCAACCTGATGTGCACGTATATGTTGGCTGATTTCATGTGGATACTTACACTGACTCTTGAGGTGAGTAGCATAACAGCAAAAATAAAAATAATTCTTATGAAAATCGCAAGCTATATTTCGAGAACGAAATTATTTCATTCAGTGAAAATACATTTCTTCTTTCCTTACGTAAATGGGTTGTCCTTTTTTTCTGTGTTATTCATTATGAGACGTAAACTACGTTGAAATTTATATACTTTCACTTTTTTCTTCAAATTTGTTACAGATTAGTACTAACACCGATACAACATCTTGTGTCATTCTGGTCATAGTGTTACATTATTTTCACCTGACGAACTTCTTCTGGATGTTCGTAGAAGGTTAGTGTTATACTTAGCTATGGTAATTGAACATGCTAAGTATTTTGGTATAAAATATTCCTCGAAATCCGCTTTCAAATCAACGTTCAACTTTACTTCCATAGGTGGATTATAAAGAAGATATTTTCCTAAACAAAACATTGTCGCCCTTAGAATAATATTATTTATAAATTAGTATTTAGATATTAAATGCCTCTCAAAAAATAATCTTTAGGAAAAACCCAAAAATTGCTATCGTTTTTTATCCTTGTCCTATTTTTATAAATATGTCGATAATTATATAAATGAATTCAATTTTCAGGTTTGTACCTGTACATGCTTGTTGTGGAGACATTCAAAATTGAAAATATAAAACTTCGGGTCTATATCTTCATAGGATGGGGTGAGTTTATTGCTATATTATTATTCATTAGTGTTTATTCAATATAGAATTATCGAGCTCGTCTTATGGCTGAAAATTTTCAAAAACAAGTACTTACCGCAGGTATCTCCAATAGCTGCAACAAGGCTATGATAAATTACATATATGTGCACTTCGGCTACAAAGCAGCCGTCTTACCACTGGAGACGGCTACTTTGTAGCCGAAACGCGCATCTGTTTTTTCATAACCTTGTTGTAACTATTAGAGATGCCTGAGATAAGTTCTTTTTTTAAGTGATTGTTCTTGAATTAGTGTTTATGTAATCATAAACCTACGTCCAATTTTAGTACAATAAAAACGAATTCCTGCGGCGAAAAAATGTCACCGATTTTCTCATTGATAAATAACAATACGTGTTTGTGAGACGTACATATGTGGACATTCACGACGTCTTTAAAGTTGACCCAAAAATTAAAGAGCACCTTTCGCGTTAATGTTTCAGAGCAATTAAATACCGAGATTTAATAGGTAATCGACGCGGTTATATAGAGTTATACGAAACTTCCTTTGGTCTCTCTCTTTCATGTTCTGTCTTTAGTAATCTCTTTAAATCTGTTTAGAATGAAAGGAACCGCCAAATACTTAACGTCTGGGCGGCAACTAAATCCTTTCTAAATGCTAGGTATTAAGCTAGAATTATGCCATTAAGCATATATATTCACTCAGTTGAAAGTGTCGCGTAATTATCGGCGAACTTTGTTAAGCCGCTAGAATAAAAGAACATTACTTCTCGTGAATCCTCTCCCGCGCATTAAAGCTTTTTCGAAGGCTCTTTAACGATTAAATGCTTGCGTCCTAAAAGTTTTGTTGTCCTTTCAGTCCCAATGAATGATCACTTTTAATTTACGACCCAATTCTACCTAGATCCGTGAGTTTACAAAGAAAATTTAAGAAAAACCTTCTACCGAATGATTCGCTTTTGAGATTGTGTCGCTACGTATCGATCGTTTCTTCGACGCTTTCGCTGCCGTCTCTTGTCCGATCCGGAGTGTGAGGTGTCGCATCATATAATGTTCCTTTAGAAAATTTCGACTTTCTTATATATATGTGTGTGTGTGTGAGTGTGTGTGTATTTCATTCGAACTCACTGACCCGTGATAAGAATGCTTATATTGCCGTATCCATACGAATTCTTTGTTAACACCTCACATTCACTTTCAACTTCCAAACCGTGGCTCTTCACCACCGTCCCAACGCCTTCGCAACCCTATATCGGATCCCGGTGTCCGGACCTTCGGCTCCGCACCGCCGATCTTAAACTCATCCCCAAAAATCCATTTTCACTCTTCGAAACCCGCTTTCTTATCCACTCCGCCTCACCCCCAATCCGCACAGATCTATTTTTCGTCATCAACCTGTTCCCTCCGCCTTCAACCAGGTCCAACACTCTTGTATCAGCTCTACGCTCCTTATTCTTTTCTCCTAGATAAACCCACTTCGTCCCTTCTCCGAATCCAACCTGTCCAACGCACTTGTTCATATTTCCAGACCGTTGGTCCGAGCGAGAATGCGTGCAAGAGAGAACTACGTCTCTGACGGCGTATATGGAAAAAGAGATGTTCTCTCTCTTCCTCCGCTTCCTCGTCTCCTTTCTTTTCGTTTCTTTTGCACTACCGCTTTTTGCATTTGTAATTGGTTTTTACTGTTATTAAACTGCTGATATTTTAAAATTGAAGGGTGATAAGGTTGATATTTCATTTCATTCATGGTTTTCAATCCTAAGATTGGTTTGACATGACTAGGGAATAAACACATATGATGTGGTGGTTTCCCGTTGCCTTCCACATCAGACACACACACACATGAGTGATGAAAATATGAATTATGAGTACGAACATCCATGCCCTTGGCGGGATTCGAACCCGCGACCTCAGTGATGGTAGGCCAGTGCGGGGCCGGGAAGGTTGATATAGAGGCCTAAAATTTGCATAGTTGTATTTTCTATCATTTTAAATCCTTTTGCTACGTGATATTTGTAAATATATACAGGGCGTTCCAAAAGTGACGGAGCAGTTTTTATTCCAATTTAAGCGCAGTATAATGGTCAACTTTACGTTCAATCTGACAAATTTGTTCGAAATTACGCGAGTAGATGAAGAAATTTGCCCCCGAAGTTATTCATTTACGATATGATAGAACTCCTTGTACGCATTTTTAATAAATTCAATCCTTCTCTATCGTATTTCGTCATAAATGAATACATTTTTTCAAATTTTTGAGCAAATGTATTAATAAGGTCGTAGCAGCATTTAAATTCCAAACCGATACTTCATCGGCATTTCTTTTCTTTTAATAAAATTTATAGCGATATTACGCTCCTCCTTTTGGTGTCGAAAGGGAACTTACTAAAAATTAAAATGATAAATATTAAGGATAACTTGACTAAAATTCATTAACGGCCTACTTAACTGAAGACCAGTTGCACTGCTGAGAAACACTAACAAAAATGCTAACAAACAATCCTAATTAGTGTACATAAATGTATAGTTCATAAATTGATATTGGTTTACGCTAACTTCTTGAACAGTAATATGAGTTTATTTGGGTGACTTTAAATTCCCTTAAGTTTATTTTTTTTAAATGAAAACAAAAAATGAGGGCATTAATCCATGAAAATTATGGAAATCATCGTTCTTACTTTGGAGTGGAACGAGTTCGAGGATGATGAAACATGAAAAATATATTTCTTAGGTGGTGTAATTTCTAGTGGTGAATGTAATTTTAGGCAAATATAAAGAGTCAATATTTTGTTTTGTGTATGTATATGTATATACACTGATATAAAGTAAACTACCTATACAGGGTCATTGAAAAAGAATTCCGGGTTTTCAATGTTTTAACATATCGGTAAATTCGAGACATGTAAACATGCCTTTTGTATTAGAATTTGTAAAAACTCACCAAGTTCTATTCTCAACTTTCCCGCGCAACGTTAGTGTCGCTGTGATTGCGGATGTGCATTATAAATTACGTGGTGGTATTCACGTTACGTGCCAGCTCCAGTCAGTGAGATGGCGTTCGTTCAGCGGAAAGCTCAGTGCGTGCTATGGTATGTTGAGTTCAAATCAATTGTGACCGTTCAACGTAATTTTTGGCGTACGTACGGAATAGAAGCGCCTACTGATAGAACAAATCCACGGTGTTTTAATCAGTTTAAAGAAACGGGAAGTGTTGAAAAGCATAAATTAACAGGAAGACCACGAACATCCAAAGAGACCGTGAAACGCATCAGACAGTCATGTCACATGACTGTCTAATGCGTTACACATGACTCCTGTGGACGGAGCCCAAAAAAATGTATCGCTCGTCGCAGTTCGGAACTTGGCGCACCTAAGACCATCATTCAGAATGTGCTGCATAAGCGCCTAAAATTACACGCGTACAAAATTCAACTAAGACATGAAATTAAAGTCACTGATTGTCCAAAATGTGTCGATAGGCCAGTTTCATGTTAAGTGAAATTGATGACAATGAAGACTACTTACAACGGATAATTTTCACGGACGAAGCTATTTTTCACATCAATTGCTGTGTCAATCGTAACAACTGCAGAATTTGGGGATCAGAGCAACTGAATGAATTTTGTGAGTACGTACGTGACTCACGTGACTCTCCAAAAGTGAACGTGTGGTGTGGACTGGAGCATGACCGTGTGGTAGAACCTTTCTTTTTTGCGGAAAGAACCATTACTGGGAACATTTATCTAGATGCGTTAGAACAGCTTGTTTTACCCCAAGTTGAATGCATTAAAGGAGAAAATGCAGCTGCTGTTATTTTACAAGACGGCGCCCCGCCTCATTTCAGTCTAGAGGTTCGCCGTGCTCTGGATGCTAGGTTTCCTAATCGGTGAATTGGAAGAGGTGGACAAATAACCTGGCCTCCAAGAAGTCCTGATCTAACACCAATGGATTTTTTTATGTGGATATATGTGAAAAACATTGTTTTTGCTGAAAAAAATCGTGACTTAGACCATCTACGACGGAGAATCTCTGCAGCTGTAGCAACAATCACACCGGCCATGCTTCGTTGTACCTGGTCGGAAACGGTCTACCGCCTAGATGTTTGTAGAGCTGCAAATGACGCTCACATCGAGACCTATTAAAGTATGGCATTAAATTTTGAGTTTTTACACATTCTCTAAAAATGATAAGCGAGATTTGTTCCGTATTTAAAGGGATATTAAATTTTGAAATCCCGGAACTCTTTTTCGATGACCCTGAATTGTAGAAATCACTGTGTAATACGTACAAAAACAAATGATTATTTTTCGTATTTTGTCTTCTAGGCGAAAGAGCGAAAAAAGTGCAACTCAAAAATCTAAATGCTTTTTTCAAGCGTCAATATACAATCACTAAACTCGTTCATTCTGTTTGGGAAAACATAATGCGACTTTCTTGCGTAATCTCTCGGAAAAAGAATTCCCCTACTATGAAGAACTTGGAAGAATGATGAAAAATTTGTTTCTTTTTCAATCCGATTTTTAAGCCTTCGTTACCTCTCTCTGAATCTCTTGTTTATCACATTTGTTCGTCGTTATTTCTCGCTCTGTATCTCACGGAAACCATTATCTTCGTAAGTTATAAATTTTTCTCCCGGAATACCTTCCGCACCACTTCATCAGATTGTGGTCTCTACTTTCTAAAATAAAAATAACGAAGCTTTTCGAAGTTTTTTGCATCATTCCGCCGCCTCTACTAAAAGTTATTCGTACCGCCACCATATCGCATGCTTTTCTCTTTCACTTCTTCTCTCTCCCTCTTTTCACTTCGACCCTTGCTTTCCTATCCATCTCCGCCTCCTCCATTTTCCACCCAATCCACTCTTATTAGAAGTTGTCCCGTCGACCACGTTGTCGCGGAAGTTTGTTTTTTAGTTTTTTTTGTGCGAAGATGGGGTTGAGTGGGTCGTATAACTCCCGGTCAGTGATTGATTCTTATCGCTTACAAGATCCGAGAGATTTTTGGTATCAGGCTTTTAGTTTTCTGTTGCATACGTCACAGAATGATACAGATGTTTACTGATATAGTGACATTTATCTTCCGAAATAAGCAAAATAATCGGGCTTTGTTCGACAGACGATAGTATACATAATAAGGAAAAACAATTCTTTTACGATCCACGGATTTTTATGGGGAGCAATGCTTACATGTTTCTATGTAGCACCTCATCATAACACACCACATACACAAGTTTCGGCTAACTGATTTACCCTTTTTGCGAGTACAACGAGTTAGTTCCCGATTTTAATTAGTGGCGCTTTGATACATCTTCATACCGAATGATTTTTTTGATCATAAATTGGTTTTTAATGAGTTTAGTAAAAACAAGCATTAATATATCAAATGAAATAATACTAACGGAGCAATAACTCTTGTTCAGTGGGCTCGTGTGTAAATTCTATATATTGCTCCTCTATACTTCTTGAAAGGGTGGGTTGGAGACTACGGCGATATAGGTATTTCAAAAAACGAAAAACTCCTTAACCGTACAAGTTGAACATCTAGAGACACACCAACCAGTAAAAAAAGGGGTGAGGAAACAAAAAATATATATATCTACTTACAGGTTTGCGGGGTTTTAATCCTCGCCAGGGATCCAAAGTCACTCGCTCATTCACTCACACAAGAACTTATCCTCAGGTGGAAAGGATAAAAGGAAGGGTTTACGAGGCGTTAACCTGAGCCAGTGACCCTGTTCACACTGTTGTGGTAGGTTTATGAATCTGTACGATTACGACAGGGACCTACTCAACAATCACACACGTTCACACAAAGGGGAAAAGGAAAAAGGGGGAAGGGGCTGATAAGGAAATAATACCGGGTTTACGGGAAGTTACTCCTCGCCAGTGATCCGGTATCGCACACGATGTCTGCAGGTTTATGTGTCTTCCGACAGCGACAGAGACCTGTCAGACAAAACACTCACTCTCACACACGCTCAAGAAAACAAACGCAACTGTAGATATCCGGTAGAACACTATATACGTATTTCGAGAGCAAGGCTCTCTTCATCGGTGCTTTCTCTTTCTTTGCCTCCTCCCTTTTTTTACTGGTTGTTGTGTCTCTAGATATTCACCTTGTACGGTTAAGGAGTTTTTCGTTGTTTGAAATATCTATACTTCTTATTATTTACCATACATATTTTTCTTCAAAATGAATCAGAAAAATATTTAGTTTTAGTTTTATAAAACATAATTAAAAAATGGTTATAGATATTTCGAGATTTTTACAATATTTACCCTCTACCAGGCCAGTGAGATTCATCATTTGTTGTGTACACGTGCATTGCACACCTTGTATATTTATAGTTATGTGACTGAAATTAATAATAAGTTATAATTAAAGAAAGGCAGAATGCATTCACCACGAAGTTGGAAGATTGTCTTATAAATTTGAAAAACAAACCTAAGACCGTGGATACAGAGCGGGAGGAAATTAAAGCCAGTGTCAAAGATAGCTTGAATAAAGAGATTGGAAAACAAGAGAGGAAAATCAGAAAACCATGGATCACTAAGGAAATGCTGGAGAAAGTGGATGAGAGAAGAAAATGTAAACACGTTACCAGTGAAGAAGGTAGAACCAACTATAAACGTATAAATAATGAATTGAGAAGGGTAACGGATAAAGCTAAAGAAAATCGAATAAAGAAGAAATGTGAGGAAATACAAAAGATGGAGAAGTTAGGACGGTACGAAATGATGTACGCTATGGACAGGGGCGGATCTTCTCAAGGGGAGGGGGGGGGGGGGGGCGATCGCTCCTCTACCTAGCGAATCCGCCCCTGCCAACTGCCCTATATTTTGAAAATCCCTACCCCTATCAGAATCCTTCCTTCCCTTGCTATACAGACCTAATCGGCGGCGTATAATTGGGGATTTTTGCGCGGAATGAATTTAAGAAAGCATCCAGTGGAGTGCAGTGGGGTTATCTAAGGAGGGGGTGATCGCCCCCCCCCCCACCTCCCCCCCGTGGATCCGCCCCTGGCTATGGAACTGGTATTAGAAGATAATGTCTAATGGGATTCGTGATAAAGTATGAATGCAGATTAGAAGATGGTCACAAAACCAAAGGATGCAGCACAGGTATGCGAAGAATACATTAAGGAACTATACAAAACGCAGACAAAATCGGCACAAATAGAACTGGAAGAAGAGGACAACCTGGATAAAGGCAACTTGGGACAAAGTGTTATGGAAAGCGAAACAGAAAAAGCGATACTGGAGCTGAAGGAAGGTAAAGCTAAAGGCAGCGATTGAATACCGGCCGAGGTACTTAAAGTTATGGGAACGGAAGGACTTAAATTGGTTACGAAATTGATTAATAAGATTTACGATTCTGGAGAGTGGCCTCAGGATTTCCTAGAAGTAAAAATGATCCCCGTAAGGAAGAAGCCAAAGGCAGTGTGGCGTACAGACTACAGAACGATAAGTCTACTTTCACACACTTCGAAGATCATCACGAGGATTCTTAACAAAAAGCTATAGAAAAAGACCGAAGAAATAAGTAGAGATCAATTCGGCTTCAGAAAAGGACCTTTACTCTTTTTCCGTCCAGTATTCCTTCTAATGTATCTCTAATCATGCTCTCTCTTCTCACGTGATGTCCAAAAATATCTGTCTTCCTCTTTCTTATAGTCTGTATATAATCATTCTCTCCTCTCCTATTCTTTGTAGTACTTCGTCGTTTTTCATCTGTCCATATTTTCAGCACGTAATGTCCAAAAATATCTGTCTTCCTCTTTCTTATAGTCTGTATATAATCACCATGTCCACATCCCAAAGCTTTCCAAGTATTTACTATCATTTTTCCTTAGCGTCCATGTTTCTGCCTCGTACAAATCTATACGCTATACATGGCATTTTATCATCAGTTTGCGGATATCCTCCTTTAAATTCCTCGTTAGTACGAGTTTAGCGGCTTTGGCTTTCGCTATTGTGGTCTTGATTTCATCGGTACATTTTGCTTCTCTCGTTATTCAGCGGTTTTTATCCTTAACTTCCTCTCAAGTTATATCTATGCTCTAAATGGAAGCAGTAAATATATTGTGGTCACCATCGTGGTGAAGCACTAAATAAGGTTCTCATTCATAATCTCCATATACACACAGGTGTTAATATTTTCGGTATGCTAATTAAAGATATAAAGGAGTAAGAGTAGGTGGCTTTAGAATAATTATATAAATCAAATATATGTACATGTAAATATAAAAATGCAAACGAAGTACTAAATAAAATTTGGAGCTAGTATGTGAAATTATATACTAATATTTAAATTAGATTACTAAAAGGTTTTGAGTAATAAATGTCGAAATTTTTCTGAGAATTTATTTTTTTTAATAAGCTTACTTATTTGAGCTTAAATGAGTTAATTACTTCTAAATATGGTAAGTGCATGTAATTTTTTTATCGATCAAACAATTATTTAAGCACATTAATGGTGGAGATAGCTCCTGCAGCCATAAAACGATCGAATAAACCATTTGCACATTTTAAGTTCGATAAAGCCGTCCTCGGTTATAATTCACTGGCTACTATATCGTTGAAATGCGCGTGTGGTTACTCAATTGTATATTTTTTGCTTCATGCCTTACTTTCGCCATGTAAGGTGAGCTCGATCAATTATTTTTTGAAGTATTAATTTTTAAATTGCATATTCCTTTTCACTCGTGTGATATATTTCTGTATTCCTTTCCCTAGGAATTCCCGTTTTGGTGACTTCCGTTTGGGTCGCTGCTAAAAGCATCGCACCAGTCGCGGCTAATTTCGCTGAAACGCAGGTAAGGTACCCGTTTCTCTGCGATGGGTAAAACTGGCTCCTATCCGTATTTGTACGTGGTAATCGATGACAATAATCCCCCTTCGTCGTGAATCCTTCATATAACCGCTCCGTCAGAATGAATATTAAGTGTTGTTTCGAAAATAAATACTCACCAAGCTGTCAGCCCAGACCACGAGAGGTTTTCGTTCAACTCTTTCTGCTCGTAAGAATATCATGAATTTGGATAGCGTACACGCTTTATTGGGCAGTAATTAAGTCTTCAGTTTTCATTATAACGAGATTACAGTTTTCGACATAAAGATGATTAATGGTTGAGTTCGATTCAAATTCATTCTTAGCTAAATCTCTGCAGCGGATAGATTATACGTCATTATTAATATTCTATATTATTCCTAGCAGTGTTAAAGCTTTCTTTTCTCTTCATACATGGAAACCCATTTTTGCCCTCTTTGATGCTGAATGTTTTTATTAAAAATATTTTAATTCTCCCAGGGGAAGTCTATTTTCGCCCCTAGCTATCAGGATCTTATCCTTCTCTTTTTGTTTTGAGTATATAAACAAAGGAGCTTACTAAAATATGCGGAGAGAATTCAAGAAAGTGCTGGGTTAGTTCTTAATCAACAATAATAAAACAAACATTTTTAAACTTGCGATGTACGAGTTACAGAGGATAATTTTTTCGTTAATCCTATGAAACTTGAAATTGATAAAAAATCGTTTTTAAATATAAAAAATGCTTAAGTTGAAAATATTTTAGCAAAAACAGATGGTCTGACCTTTGTCTTCATTTCATATTTAATACATTTTTTAGCCTTAGTATCTTCCATTTACAGGATATCGTATATTGAGAAAGTTAGGCTTAACTATTAATTATAAGACAATTTTAATGAGGTTAATTATGATGCCGATTTTATTTATACCGACTTCGGTAGAGAGGGGTTTAGATTGTCTGTCTCCCAATTTCATGTCCGAATTCTGCCTTAGGAATCGTCGCAGGTGTTCATCTTTGTCACTCTTACTGCGATCGTCGTAAAGGCCCAGAAATTCCATTTCTGAGCTAATTGTAGAAATAAATTCTTAACAAAAACCTGCATTTATGTAGTTTTATAGTACTTCAATAATATTTCGTACCCGAAACTGGTGAACTTATTCCCAATATTTAATGTATAAAAACTTTACCTTTTGACTTCGTAGTAGACTAATGTAATTTGAAACGTTTTAAATTGATACTTATTTTTAATTGGAAATAGACTCTCAACTCGCGTCGCCGGTCCGTTATATAGCGTGACCTGAAGATATAAAATATTATGCATTCTTAGATTAGTAAAATGCAGATAGAGACAAAATAAATTTCTCTTACCGTTCAATATTTAAGTAAATTATTTGTAATTTGTGTTTGTGTTGATAAATTGAATGGAAATCCTAGTTAATTATTTTCCTTTCGTAAACGAAAGTATATTTTTCCGAGTTCGCAAATATAATAAATTTAAAGGTATTTCGTTTTATTTTTGACATCAAATGAACGTATCATCTCACTTGTGACCGATTTTGGGATGCCGGTCTCGGATACTTTCATTGGAATTTCACCGGTCCGCGGGTCCGAAAATCTGGAAACCGCTGACGTAGGATAACACGACGTGTCTACTCGGAATCGTTTCATGAATTTCCCTCTAAAGCTCCTTCCACGGGAGCAGCGATAACGTTGTTTCCGAATTGTATGGCCCTATGTCACCATTAGGGAAGAGAAACTAAGCAAGTATTTGCCATAAGTGGAATGTATGCATTGCCCGCGTATTCGACCCATTGGATCGGATCGATGGAAGGTCGGGATGCAGGGAGAGAATGGAAAGTATGGCTAGAGGATGGGATCGTCTCTCTTTTCAGTTCGGGTAATGGATATTGGAGGTGGAGGGGGTGGGAAAAGGGAGGTGAGAGAGAGAGAGAGAGAGAGGAAAGGGCAACTGTTAGGCACCCCCGTTGCTTCTATTCCTACGAACGTTGGAGAGCATTGTGTAGCAGTCAACTAAGGATTTGTTCGCCGCCTAGGGAGTCGGATAGTGGGGAATCTCGTAAAACTCTCAAACGCTACACGCAGCCCCAAGGGGGAAATCTTCGATGTAATTTACGATCCTGATAGTTTAGCAGTAAAAAAGACGATTTTTGTAAAACCTTTTTAGGCTAGTCGACAAAACGTGCTATAATTTCCGCTTTTATCTCCGCCTTGTGTTTTTTTTATGTCTTCCTTCAGTTGGAAAAATAAATTGCGTTCATTTAGATAATTTTAAGGCTTTGCCGGCGCATAAGTGTCTCTTAAAAAGAACGACTCGTTTGTCTTTAGTCCTTATGTTCGGTGGTAAATTTGAGATTTTATGGAATCGCCAAAGGTATAACGAACGGCTCGTTGTTAGTGCTAATGAATTTATGTTAAATTTTTTGTTCTGTGTGAAGCAATATTATATTTTAGATCAATTTTTATTTTTTGTTTCTCATCCAAATTAATGGAGTACTTGCCGAATTAAATTAACCGAAAGAGTCTCGCCAGGGGATGGTTCAAAAACGAAAGATAGGTCTTTCTGTATTTACAACGAAATGGATAATTAGAACGCCTTTTATTTGTGTGTTATTTTTATATTATAAAAACTAACTGTACTAAAGTATTACACTATCCTTTTCAAATTAATTTGAATAAAATTTGTGAACATTATGTTAATACCCAGATATCTTTATTAGTGCTGGATTCATGAACTATGAACATAAATTATCAACCACCTTCTGTCCACTTCTGAACGAAACTTTCCAAATGCTCCATCCATTTCTTTCGGTAATGTATCTGCTATAACTTCGAACCAGTTTTTGCACAATAAAATTATTCCATGTGTCTGCACTCGATCCAGATCATAGAAATAAATAAACAAACGGTATTAGCACTGAAACAGGAATTCTATTGTCTTTCTTGATAAAATTTCGTGATTAAAAATGCAATAATTAAAATTTCGAAGGAGGAATGTATAGGGGAAGAATTGAGGAATTACTATTAGGCCACTTCAGTAAGAAAGAAAGCCTTCAATAGGTGAAGAATATGCAATAGGACAGGAGGATATAGAAATGCCCATTTAGCCCATACCACAAACATGTCTGTCGAGAAGATTTTATGGATTATGATTATGATATCTAAACCTTAGCGGAGTTGGGCATCGATAACTCGTGTAGGAGACGAAGAAAATCCTCTCGTAGAAAACTGGAGCTATTTAATGCAAATAGTAACGGTAAAGTATTTCAACAAAGCTGTTTAATATTCGAAAAATAGAATCTCGACGGAATATGTATATCAAATGTAGTATTTGAAGTATAGCAATGTTTGATCGCAAGTATGTTGAATTGTATACTACCAAAGTCCCCTGATTCTACAAAAGAAAATGCGTTACAGAGGAACATTTGTTTCGCCGAAGAAACCTTAGCATTAAGCCCACCGCCTTATTGGGATATCCTTTTATGCCGGCTTTTACGGGCAGATATGACGTTTGCAGAGTCATTCGGGGGAACCGTGGAACGGAAGACTGGATAATTGCCTCCTTATAAGGTCGAAGACCTTTCTCTTGGAGGAAGAAAGTCGTCCATCACGCTTTAAAGGGGATTTTCCCGTTTCGTTCCGCCGCTCGCTCCGTCGCCATGTTGTGTTTTTTATTTAAATCACCGGTAGTGAGAGCAAGAGGACAGTGACGGAGATCACCGAGAATAAAAACGGCGGCCATCCATCTTTGTCTCTCGTCTAAGTGTTTTGTGATAATCGATCCTCGTAGCATAGGAGAACTCTTCTAGATGCACTGCAGAGTTTATAGCGGGTTTGAACGCAAATATCTCGCTTCCTTTCTGGAATACCTCCCTCTCGTGGGCTATATCAGTGAGTCTCACCTTCAGTACTTCCTACGTCTGTCAACATGACTACCAAACTCGACGAGAGGCATAGGTAAAGGCAATTAATCTGGGGGGATGAAAAGTTAGAATCGGCGAAAACATCCTCGCATATCAGCTGTTTCCCTCCTTTTAAAGGAGATGTTATCTGATTACCTGATGAGCATTTTGAGTTGACTGATAACAAGAGAGAACTTGTTATATTTATATTTATAAAATATTTATCGGTATTAATGCATGAAAAATTTCTTGTCGCCCACCTTCCTTTTATCTTAATTAATACATTCAGTGCATTTGTCACATATTTGTCTACAGCTTTAATTCCAGAATAAGCACTAAAATAAATAGAAAATTTTGTCATGACTGCTGCAGATACCTAAGATAAGTGTTTAATTTTTCAATTTTTTATACCGCCGTATTTATTCTGGAATAAGATGAGCTCAACAATTCTCTGGTAGACTAGATTTATGATATACATAAATAAGAAATGGCTTAATTCTAAACTATTTATAGACAGAGAGGTTGACAAACATAGTAGTAAGGAATTTAATAAAGCTAGAGATTTCACTTCCGAAAAATCACGCATTAATAAATGTTACAAGAAAAATTTATAAATTTTGACTTCATAATACAACATCAACTCGCTAAATTTGACTTCTATACAGTCTTAGAGATAAACCTCTTTCATGAAAATTATTCTAGCAGCCGATCATGATTAGCTGAATCTTGAGGAATTACGTCGTAAAAGATTTAAAACTCCCCTGAAAGAGCGTCTCTCTCCCTCTCCGACATTATATAGTACCTAATGACGGTGCCATTAAAAAAGCCTTTCGACGAGAGATCTCTTTTTCGTCTCCATAATTGGAAATATGTCTCTCGTAACAGTTTACGATGAAATTCTCCAACGCGATGTAATCGGGCATTAATGCAGCTTTCAGTTCTATTATCTCATAGAATCAGTTTTTCCAAATATATGTATATGTATAAAGATCGCATCGCAGTCTCAACCCAGTTTTCCTTTGAGACGTTCCTCTAAATTTTCCTTTTTTCTTGAATCTGGGTCGCGCACTCAAGAAGGACACATCGTCTTTATTTTACGTGCTGGAGGGGAAGCTAACATATGGGAAGCTGGGTGTCTACCGGTTGTTTTTCTTTCAGCCGCAACGAAAAATCTCTCTTCCCCCGATGCTAAGTAGAGAGGTTTCGGAAAATTCGGCTGTAACAACCAACACGATCTCTCGGTGGCGGTAGAAGATGAGATAGGAAATGGGAAGGAAACTGTGGAAACACTTGAAATCCCGGGGATCGTCGCCTTGCGTCTGCGGCCGTTCTTTTTTTCTCCTCGTTAACCAAACGAGATGGGGAGAGGGTGTCCGAAGTAGGCCGGAAAAAGGAGCCGAGGAATTGGGGATAGCCATTATGTGGATTGAAAAAAATCGCGTTATTGTTTCTGTACCGTTAGCCCACCATTGGATGGTAGCACTTTCAAAAAGGCTCTTAAATAGTTAAACTAGCTATTCAGACAAACCCCTAAGAGGGAAATGTGACTTTTTTTCGTTCTTTCAAGAATAATTACGGTAATTTGCATAAGGTATTCAGTTGCTAATGATAGGTCTTGAATTCATATGCTTTCCGCAAACGGGATTAATAAATTCCATTTTGTGAGATACGGTAAGATGATCTCATTAGCATTAACTCACTGGGGGCGTTTAGTGGGGGTTTTTCCACAGTGTTAACGCTTTCATGTTTGCTGTAATAATAAATCTTGAATTGGCGTTATTCATTCGAATGTCAAGTGGAAAATTTTGGATTGATTTCTTGTCCAATTCAGACTTGTCTCTCTTTTATCGATTTTTTCGTTATAAGTAAAATTTAACCTTCATTATTGGCCGCCATTTAACATCTCACTGATTTAATTATTTTAGCGTCGGTGAACTTTTTAAATAGATAAGATGATGTGATAAATCAAAATGAACAATTTTATTAGTTTCCTAAAATGCTTATTTACGTCATAATTAAAACAGGAAATGTAGCCTTGCCCTAATAATATTCTTCTTACATTCTCGATGATAAATTTTAAGTTATTCAAAAGGATATTCTTGTTAATTTAGGAATCTTTTAGTTTTATTTTGTTTTCCTTAAATTGAATAAATGGCCAAGAAAAAATGAATGATACGAGAAGAAAAGATAAAAAGAGTAAAAAACTGCGAGCCCAAGTATTTTTCTGTGGTTCCGTGACAAAGGAAAAAAAGAAGTGTCTTGCCAGGTAGCCCATAGGCAAGTCCTTTTGAGGATGTGATTAATAAGGAACAAAGAAGTGCAACATTTCCGATTTTCCTTTGTTGTAATCCTTCAAATTTTCACATTTTTTAAAATTTCTAATCATTCATTTCCACGGAAATGTTTGTTTAAACATTCTGACATAATGTGGACTTGCACGTAAACACATTTAAATGAATTAATCCTGAATTGTTCTTTTCTTAGTTTATTGTAAATTATGTGTACCTCTGTGCATCATATTGTATGATCGGCCAAAACTTAATCAATCCATCAGTTAATACTCAGCTTTACCTCTCTCCTGCTTTATGCATAACATCACAAGTTGGGTTCCGAAAGTTTTTTCAGATATCAGATGAAATCGGACGAGAATATAATTCATTTGTATTTCATAAACCCGGAACTTGAATTTACGTCTTTACCATTAAGACGAAGTTTTATTGCTATTTGAAGGTAATCCGTCGCAAATTATCCCTAAAATTTGCTTTATGTTCAAACTTACAGAAGGTACGTACATACATACGTGCTCCCATCTGATCCTCGGACATTTAAAATAAACATTTTCGAGCACTTCCGTTCTCTCCCGATATTTTTTACGTCCACCCTTTGTCACTGAATGCCATCCATTCACGTGTCGCGTCCCAGTGTTTATCGAATTAATTATTTCTCCCTTCCGCTTAAGCAAGCGGCGAAAGCGTCAAAATTGGACCCTAAGCGCGCTACCCATCTCTCCACTCTTTACTTAATTCTGCATTTGAAGAGGGCGTATGGGGTTACAGTGACATATTATTACTCCCGCAAGACGGGTATCTCGTCGGACATTCAAAACAGCCCCTCATGTTTGCTTAATTCCTCCTCGTCCCTCGACTTCCTTCTTACCCCTTTGTCTGGCTCATTTTCTGTCTTCTCTGCCATTTAGTCCGGTACCGTGACAAACTGGGTTCACCGCATTCACACCAAACGGAGCCTATTACCTTGAAGCAAGCACGGTTTGTTAGCTTCCGCAGCGACCAAGCCCTTTCAATTTATTCCGTTTTCTTCCTTTGCCTCCGTCTCACATTTTCTCTCTCCTCCACCCTTCCCTCCCTCTGCATTTCTCATTTTTATCTCCTCTCCCCCCTTCCTCCCCCCTCTCCCATACCTTTTCCCACTTCCTTCTCCCTCTTTCTCTCTCTCTCTCTCTCTTTGGACCCCCTCTGTATCTCTCTTTTCTCTCCCCCTCTTTCGTTTTGCTTTTGTCTCCCTCTGTTTATTATCTCTTCCCTCCCTTTTCCTTATTCTTTCCGCTCCCACATATTTCCCCACTTCATTGCATTTTTACTTTCTCATACGTAGTAACGAGAAAGTATTGTATTCATGAAATAAATCGACTTCCAGATTTCAACGGATATATATGTTTTGAGGTCCCTAGAACACGTTTAGACTATTTTCGGAATGATGTCTGTGTGTGTGTGTGTGTGTATGTTAGTGTGGGCGCTCTAACTCAAAAAGTACGTGCCATATCGTTACCAAACTTCATATCTAACACTCTTACATGAGAACAAAGAACTGATTAGTTTTTGGACAATAACGGTTAAACGGAAGTCGAGGTTTATTCGAAACCCGATTCGGTTTTTGCGATATTTCTTGGTTAAAATATCATTTTTGTATTTACAATTCTATACAAAAGTTATAGAAAATGTAATTTCCTACAACTTTCATTTGAAACAATTTTCTATAGGAGTTATTGTTTAGGAGTTATTTATAAATAACCGGTTTTTCGGTTTCCGTTAAATATCTCCTTAACAACATCGTTATTGGTAATCTTCGTAAGGACCAAAGTTGTAGAGAATAATATTTCTTCCAAGTTTTGTTTGAAACTAATTTTCGTAGAACCATCCATTTCGGATATATTTCGCTTTTTCTTAATACCAGCCTACAGCGCCAACACCATGTAGCGGTGAATTCTGTAAACATTCAAAATATACGTAATATACGGCAACGACGTGTCTTCTTTTACGATACGAAATAATAATTTTGCCTTATAATGCTACTCATAATAATGTAAATATCTATACCCCAAATATGGAGAAAGTCATGTGTTGGCCACATCAGATTTTTTTGCTTCCTTCCTATATATCTCTCATTCTATCCGCAATTTCTTCATTCTATCCTGGCAATTTCCTCCCTCGCCTACTCCCCTCCTTCCGCCTTCTTAACTCTTTTCTCGATTCCACTCCTCGAACTAGTCTTTCCATTCCCCCTTCTACTTCTATACTATACTATAGATAGATACTATAGATAGATAGATAGATATCCTTCCAAAGTTTGTTTTTTTAGTACTCCTCCCGAAGCTACGTTCATCACCGCTCGACACGATTCTATTTTAAAGTGCCTCGCGTGTTTTCTTTCTCCTTTCACACCTCCTTCCGTCGCGAAAATCTCCGGGACCTTTTCCCTTACGCTCATCCCTCTCTCGGCATTTCGTTGCATCACTTTTGAGTCGAGCCTTTTTAAACGGAAGCAGAAAATAAAATCAAACCCGTCTTCTCACCCCCGAACGATACTTTATTCATGATGGTGGACATTTCCGTTCCAGTGCTCCCGTTTCTTTAAAACTTTCTAAAATAAGGCTTCGGTCGATTTTTTCTCGAATTCGTTTAAATTCGTTTTAAAAAAAAGGCGTCCCGAAATTGAAAGCGATGATTCGATAACAGATATGCCGTCAGGGGTGCTTTACCTAATTGAATGCCCTTGGTTTCTCCAGATTTTTAATAAAGTCTAGCTCTTCAACATTCTCTGCATTTTCCATAGCTGCTATTAGAATTTGTCGCAATGGGATTAAAATGTATTTATTTGTATAAACTAATTTAAACGTCTCGAATCGAAATGCTAATATATATATATATGTGTGTGTGTGTGTTTGCGCGCGTGCGTGTGTAATCAATTGCTCAATCAATAATTGCAATTTAAATATAGTTACATATACGGTAGCGGCGAATGACAGTTTTTAGAAAACACACCTATATTTTAAGTTATTGACTCGGAAAAAAGCTTAAATATCCAATCATACTGAAGGGTGTATTTATAATTAAAAATCTTTAAACTAACAATAAGTTTTATCTCTTGCAATACGAATGATGAAAATATTTTCGGTTTTTTCGGTCATCGTTGCGCTTTAAAAAAATTTAGTTTTTATAGTGTGCCACCAGTTTTGTCAGTGAAGAGACACAATTTGTGAACTTATTTTTGGTAGAGGGTATTTTCGTAGTTTTGAGAAATCTTGCTGTAAAAATATAATTTTATTGAATGACTATATTTGTAAATGCATAATTCTTTAATCTAGAATTTTATAAATACGGGTCTTGGTAAGCTTCGACCGCCATTCGGTAACAATTTCTCAGAATTAATATTTTCTACATCAGGGGTGTACAACATACGGCCCGTAGGCCAAATGTGGCCCGCAGGCACCTTTTGTTTGGCCCTATTGAAGCTGTGAGAAACTCAGATGGTTAATTCCCTTTATATCAAAAGTTCAATTAAGATTAGTAAGTAAATTATATTTATTCTCCACCTCATTTTTTGTCACATCAAATCTGCATGTAAAATTTGTTATGGCAATAATAAATCGACAATATTTTAGTTAAGTTTTTATTATGGGCAAAATTTTCAGTGTCGCTCGCTTAGGTCCAATCAAGGTCGATTTCGGCCCGCGTCAGCTTTGCAGCTGTGCACCCCTGTTCAATAGGTTTCTTACAAAAGCATGTTTAAGCTCCATTTTCGGTTAAAGTTTGTACGTTTTTTAATTTGAGGGTACATACTCTTTAATGTTATATATTTTTCGGCATTTTATTAATTTCTATGAAATTTACTGCGAAAATAAGTTGAATCCAAAAGTTTACTTAGATGAACCCGTACTTCCCTCTGTTAATTTCAGTAATCGCGACATAGCGTGACTGAAATTGGAAATGGATTTCATTCTCGCGATTTCCAGATTTTTTATGCGCTGCCGTACCATGCATTTCTCTAACTCTACGGACACGTTTATTCGATTACTTTTTCCGCGGCCGCCCACGGATTCTTCTTTTTCTAATGAACGCCGTGATTAAACCCCTCAAGTGAGACCTTTAATGTCGTGGGGGTTTCGGAGCGCTAGACAACGAGGGTTAGGGAGAGCCATGCTAATGAGAAATTTAAGATACGAGTCGATACGCCCTTTGTATTAATTAAAAAGTGAGTGTGGCCGCTTGACGTCACGAGCGTCTCGTTATCGCTAATAATACTATCTTTCGCGGGAGGAGATTTTTTTACAATCTCTTAATTTTGTTCAAAGGTTTTATGTCTTATTCTCTATATACCCGATTCACATTCCGTCTACGTGGCTTTTTCTTAGCTGTTGGGAATTAATCTTTTAATCCACTTTATAAAATAATTTTCTTCCTTAAATGCACATATTCTGGATTATCAAGTTTGCAATGAACTGAGGTCTTATTTTATGGTAAGTAATGTAAGTGGTTTTATTTCATTAACGAATAAATTATTTATTCTTGCAATTTTATTTGTTCGGGACATTTTTTCAACAAATTCTTGAATTTAATTTCCGCATGCTTTTCTTTGTCTCTCGTGTGCTCTCTAATCTCTCACCTTCCGTCTCCTGGTGCGTTTTAATCAAATTATTACACAAATAATTTCAGAACATTGGTTAAAGAATGTTTTATTTCTAAAATAACAAATTACATTAAAATTAATTCATTGCATTATATATCCTGCCACTTCTAGTCCTCGACGGCGATGGATGTCGCTCCATTTGAGGGTGGCATCTTTTTTTTGCCCTAGGGCGGCGTATGTACGTAATTGGATCTCGCTGTGTAACGAACCATCTGGCTGACGATGTTTGCCTGGTTTATCAAACGTCATGCGTACACCAGAAAAAAAGAAGAGAAAGTTAGTAGAACAATGATAGAATGGCCAAAGTGTTCATAAGTGCCAATGTTCACAATAATTTCTCCTGTTACAGGTACAAGGAACACGCATTCATGAACTCTTGTTCGCTCCAATACCCAGCGCTCGAGTCCATTTTCACCCACAACCTTAAACATTTTTCAATCTTAACCACATAATCCTGACCTTATCTGCCCTAGTAGCAACAAAACGATCGAGATGAGATGCATTTCCCACAATATTTTCCGTTAAAGAACGGATAAATTTTTTACTTTTCGACTATCATTAGGAGATCAATCAATAAAATTCAAGCGTGTAAAACAAAGCTTCAGCTCGAGTCCCTGACTCTCATTTAATGTAATTGTAACGCTGTGTAAGTTTCCAACAACAGTTTTTGTAGTCCCTCCAATATAGTTTAGTAGTTGAAATATTACAGCAGAGGGATGTAAAAGTCGACGACGTGAATCCTATGTCTGAGCATGGAGTTTACACGTCATCATTATTTTATCTTCACCGAACGGTTATTTTGAGGAAATTTCTCCATTTCCACGTGATTTGTGAGTGAATGACATATCGTCAGCAATGATACGAATTCGAGTGGTTATGATTAGCATAAGACCAAATGTAGACCAATGTTGAACAAAATTTCCTCTATGAATTTAATGCGTTAAAATAAAAGGCACAAACCTATAAATAGTCCTCTCTGACGGCTTCAACTTGTAGAACAGGAAGGTAATCCACACAATTAACAAAATGCTCGCTGTAATGAAAGACATTGCAAACACGTCTTTTAATACAACCACGGATTAAAGACTAAGTTTATATCCTTAACAACGCGAGCCTATTGTTACAGAAGGCTCAAGGCAACAATGGAATTCAAACTTTAAGCTCGGCCTAGGTACTATATTATGATATAAAAGATAGAAAGGAAAGTTTACTGAGTTAGTCTTTCCTTCACAGTATACTATACCCATATTAGAGAATGAAGAATTAGACTGGCTTGATAGCTTAATTGGTTAAAGCACTTACCCGGCAATTGGGAGACTTAGGTTTGGTTAGCGGTAAAGGTTAGAACTAACTTCACATTTACATATCGGTAAAAGATTGAATCCTTGCAGGGTGTATGTGATCTATGGTGCCATTTATTACACAGTCAAAGAATTTTTTAATAAATCGGTTGGCGGCAGGGGGTGCCTTCAAAATGTTCAAGTGAATCTTATGAGCAAATGGTAACAGATAGAAGTTAAAATTTCATAATTAATTACTGAATAAGTTAATTTGTATAGTATTTATACATATTTAAAAACTATAAATAATTTTGAGCTTACAATTTACAATAAATCCAATATAGAAAACGGACGTTTTCGTATTAATTCAGCAAATGAAGCTCCCATTTTTATATAGTTTATCTTTTCTTTTCTCTCATCTCTAAAGAACTTTCAGATAATCTCGTCATAAAATATAACTTGATTGACTATTCCATGTTATGAAAAATTATATCACCGTGACGTCTTTGGAATATATGAAAACATGTTTGCTTTATTATATGGGATAAAATTTATAAGGATTTTCCAGACCTTTATTGGATATGCATCCTCCTATGACTATAAGAAAATAAATTCCGTCCTTCAAAAATCCATTCACAACATTTGAACATCTTTCGAGCGATGTGATCGTAATAGTACCAAATGAGTCGTGTTATTTTTTACTGATGCGTTTGAAGTCGAAATTAGGGAAATACGATGGAACTCCATCCGCAAAATGTCGATAAAGATGTTAATCTCTCTCTCTCTCTCTAAAAACTTATGGCTTGCTAGGATGAAATAATTCACAACAGCAAAGGGCATGTTCTGGGCTTCTGATTTATTAGACAACAGTAATTGGCCAATGCTCGGAAATTAACGAATTTTAATTTTATTTGCTGGTTACTCTCCGTAAATGTCTCGATCCATTTGAATTGCTCGCATGACTGTTCTCTTTATGCCCATTAGGTAAAAGAAAAACTAAAAACAGATAATAAAGGTGTCTCTTTTTCAAATTGAGGCTGAACATTTAGCTAAAATATTAAAAACCTCCCGGGGAGAAGCAAAAATTGCGAGCAAAGCGGATCGAAAGCTGACGTTTGGTCTTCAATAGCGATTAAGGCTAAATCCTGATCCGATTCTTATAATATCAGAAGCTTGCCACACTTGCATTGAAAAATATCATGAGCGCATAGCTACTTTTCAATATACTGTTTTTAAGGGACATTTATTAAAGTGGTCCATTAAGGAACTGCTATCTTCTGTCCGCTGGTTGTAGCTATGCACAAAGTAGGTTTTATCACTCCGTACTAATTGTTTTCTCCAAAATAGGGTTTTCAGAGTATTCCATCGGTAATAAAAAGAATCTCATTGCATTAATATGTAATAATAATTATAGTTTGTCTTCTGTCCTATGGGGTCTACGTTGTACTTGTGACGGTCATACTATTTCGGTTCCTCCGTTCTAGTATTTTTGTGAAGATCATAGTTGTAGAGAATAATATTTCTTCCAAGTTTTGTTTGAAACAAACTTTCGTAGAATCATCCATTTCGGAGATATTTAACTTTTTCGTAATTTCCAGTATACAGCGCCGCCACCATGTTGTGGTGAATTCTGTGAACATATTCAAAATATAATTTACGGCAATAAGGAAGACTGTATTCTTTTACTATACGAAGTAATAATTTTGCCTTATAATGCTATTCATAATAATTTAAATGTCTATACCCCAAATATGGAGAAAGTCATGAGTCGGCCACATCAGATTTTTTCCTTAAAACAAATAACACCACACTTGTACATAATGTTCCCTAATTTGACGTTACCCAGATTTCACTCGGCTCGCCCCAGAGCGTATACCACCAATCATGCACGGACCCCTCTGGTAGTTTACGACAACTTGTATTAGACAAGAATTCTTGGAACATCTTCGAATTTTTATCTCAGAAAAAATATTTTAATCACACATCAAATAAGATCAAGGGAAAGAGAAATATGGCTTGGTTCCAGCGAGGCGAAGGGCGCGGTTTGAAATAATTCGACGATGTTTTAACGTGCCTTTGTTGTCTTATTGAAGTCTTTCTGCATATTAAAGGCAGTTGCTTGCGCTGTGCCTTCGCGTTATCTGAATATAGCAGATTTTTATGAAAATAATTTTTTTCGTGCGGTTTTTTTTAATTCGCGTCAATCCAATTATAGGGTAACCAACCAAACAACGATTACATTGTTATCTAAATAAATAAGGTATATGCGCTGATTGCGTGTATATTGAGATATTTATTGAGATTGTTCTTAACTGCTGTTAATAAACAAAGATATTATCTCCCGCGCTCGCAATTTCGGTAACTATTTCAAAATATACCAAGTAATGGAAAGATTATCAGTAGAAACATTGTCGCAAGAGATGGAAATTGTTTACTCCGAAGTTTTGGTATACTGCTAGAGGATGAAGGCCAGATTACGGCAAAAAGCGGTACAATGTGTGTACAATAACTGGGAACGGTTCCGTCCATTTGTTCCAGTTGAAATTAACGAGTATAACGATTATTGTATGATTAATACAAGAGAAGACTACAAAATATACATGGGAAAAAATGGAGTTTATGGGGGAAATGTTGAAATAATAGCTATTAGTGAAATGTATATAGTATCTGTTAAAGTTTATGTTGTATCTGAGGGCCAAATCATTCAACCCCCAATTACAATTGTTGGTCAAGTTGTGAGTGAATGAAGTATATCTGTTTTATATAGTGGTGAACTAGGCAGTGGTCACTATGATGCTCTGTTACCCCTGAATTCCACATTGCAAGAAGACAGAACATTCCAAGAAACAAAGGAACAACGGGAAAGAAAACTAAAGAGAAACAGACAAGAAGCGTGGAGGAGATCACAAGAATCACATGAGCAAAGAGAAAAACGCCTACAAAAAAAGAGAGAAAGAAGACTAAACAGTAAATTACAAGAAACAAAGGAACAAACTGTAGGAAGAGGTCAATTAGATGCTGAACGTCATGTAAACAGACGTCGAAATGAGAGACAAGAAGAAACTGATCGACGAAGAGAGATTGAACGATAAAGGTATGCCAACAGATTTGCAAATGAGACAACCGAGCAAGCTGAAAATAGAAAACGTTTAAATAGAGAAAGAAATCGAGATAGAAATAATAACAGACCAGCGCTAAGAGTATTTAATGATGAATTTGCAGAGGTAGAGATTCCAACACATTATTGTGGTCAAATGAACGAAAGATGTGAGTTTTGTGGATCGTTAAACTTTACCAAAGAAAGACCAGCAGATAAAAAGTTCCAAAACTGCTGTCACAAAGGAACAATTTCCAGAGTATATAAAGACTTACTGATTAATCCAGCAAATCCAAATCATCAGAACTTCAAAGCAAACATAAGAACATTAAACAGTGCTTTATCTTTTGTCTCTATGGGAGCTCAAATCGATTATTAGCCAGGAAATGGCCCCTTCTGTTTTAGAATTCGTGGACAAATATATCATCGTACATCCCATTTACATCCAGATCAAGAGAGTGATAGATGATATGCACAGCTTTATGTTGTTGATTCTGCAGAGGCTAATGAAATAAGATTAGGTAACGAGGTAAACAGGGGATGTAATAAAGTTGTTATGGAAGAACTAGACCGAATCATTAGACAAGTGAATCCATTTGCTGTTGCTTATAGAACGTTGAGAGAAGTTGAATTAGAAGAGATAGAACAAGCAAATGCCAATAATAGATCAATTCCAAATATCAATATGGTTTTTAGAAGAGATAGAAACAATGACAGACGTCATTATAATGCTCCAACTACATCAGATGAGATTGCTATGATATTTAGAAATCAAAATGGTGAGCCACCATTTGAAAGGGACATAAGAGTGTACCCAAGAAATCCCGACAATCCACGGTATCAAAATATTGAATTGAACATACTAAGTCCAAATTTAGATCCGATGAGTTATGTTTTATTTTATCCTTATGGGGAATCAGGATGGCAACCAGGATTGAGAATAAACAATGAGGCAAATGCAAGAAGAATAACCATAAGCATGTTGCAGTTTAAAGTAGCCCAAACAACAATTAGAGAAGGACAATTTAATCCACTTTTGTATGGAGGAAAATTATTTCAACAATGGGTAGTAGATTCGCATGTTTCGGTTGAAGCAAATAACTTGAACTATATTCGACATAATCAGGCAAAATTGAGAGTTGAGCAATATCAAGGATTAGCGGATCATTTAAATAATATAGCACAAAATGAAAGAGTGCAAATTGGTAGAACTGTTATTCTACCATCTACATTTCAAGGGTCATTGAGAAATATGAATGAAAAATATCATGATGCAATGTCAATTGTAAGTCGATTTGGAAAACCAGATTTGTTTATCACAATGACATGTAATCCAAATTGGTCTGAAATTCGGGAAAATTTGTTGCCAGGTCAGCAACCATGTGATCGTCCTGATTTAGTCGCTAGGGTGTTTAAGTTAAAGTTGAATGAGTTGAAAGAAGATCTATTGAAAAGAAATATTTTTGGTAGACATTTGGCTTTTGTTTACACAACTGAATTTCAAAAAAGAGGTTTACCACATGTACATTTACTCTTGATTTTAAATGAAGTTGATAAAATTGAAAGAAGAGAAATGATTGACAAAGTTGTTTGTGCTGAATTTCCTAATCCAGAAAATGAGCCAAGATTATTTGAGATTGTGACCAGATGTATGATACATGGTCCATGTGGTGGTGTAAATCCTAAAGCACCATGTATGGACAATGGCATTTGTACAAAAAAGTATCCCAAAGAGTTTATAAATGAAACTCATCCAAATGTTGATGGATATCCATTGTATCGAAGAAGAGAAGGAAGGTCTGCTCAAATTGGTGCTCATCAGGTTGATAGTAGAAATGTTGTTCCCTACAATAAGTTTTTAAGCTTAAAATACAGTTGTCATATCAATGTTGAAGTTTGTACTTCAATAAAATCTGTGAAATATCTTTACAAATACATCTATAAGGGATATGATTGTGCAAATGTGGCAATAAGAGATAATCAAAATGTGCTCATTCATGATGAATTGTCAAGATACATAGATGCAAGGTATGTAAGTGCACCAGAAGCAATGTGGCGATTGTTGGAAAATAAAATGAATGATAAATCTCACACCATCATCAGATTAGCAGTTCATTTGCCAAATGCACAAATGGTGTATTTTGTAGAAGGTCAAGAAGTGGAAGCAGAACAAAGAGCTGCAAATAGAAACACGCATTTGACAGCATGGTTTCAATTAAATAGAGAAAATGTAGATGCAAGACAGTATTTATACACAGAAATTCCTTATCATTTTGTATTTAATGGAACAATAACAAAATGGACAGAAAGACAAAGAGGTGGAGAAAAAATCATTTCAAGAATGTATTCAGTTAGTCCAACAGATAGAGAAAGATTTTACTTGAGATTGCTGCTACTACATATTAGAGGAGCACAAAGTTTTGATGATTTGAAAAGAGTTGAAGATGTAATTTGTGGAACTTTTGAAGAAGCTGCAAGAAGAAGGAATTTGTTAGAAGATGATAGAGAATGGGAAAGATGCATGAGAGAAGCTGCCACTATCAAAATGCCTGGTCAATTAAGACAAACGTTTGAAATGATTTTGGTTTTCAATCATCCATATGATCCTCTGAAACTTTGGAATGATTTTTGGGAAGATATGGCTGAAGATTCCAAAGACGTTTTGAAGATCATGAAGTAATAAGGAATCATGTTTTGAATGAGATTGAAGAAATTTTAAAAGTTCACAGAACAAGTTGTGTTGAGTTTGGATTACCAAGACCTATGGCAATTGTTATGAATCAAGATTTGGAATTCATTGTAGAAGAAGAGGCTAGAATATCAGCAGAGAAAATAAGAAACTTGAATCCTTTACAAAGAGCAGCTTTTAATCGTATAATAAATGCTATAGAAGATGTTGAAGCAAATTCAAGATTTTTCTTTTTGGATGGACCAGGTGGATCAGGGAAAACATATTTATATAATACATTAATGAGTTATTTGCGAGGCTGGGGAAAAATTGTATTGCCTTTTGCAACTATTGGATTAGCCGCAGATTTGTTGAAAGGAGGAAGAACTGTACATAGTGGGTTCAAATTGCCAGTCCCTTTAAATGAAACCTCTGTGTCTACTATGAGTATTAATTCACAAGATGCTAAAAGAATGAAAGAAGCTGATTTAATTATCATTGATGAATCCTCTATGTTGTTGTCTAATGGTTTACGTTGTATTGATGTTTTGTTAAGAGAAATTATGTAAAATGAAAAGTCATTTGGAGGAGGAGATTTTAGACAAACAGCTAATGTAATTCGAAGAGGGACAACAGCTCACATTATTGAAGCATGCATTAAAAGTTCACTGCTGTGGAGATTTGTAGAAGTAATAAGTTTAAATACAAACATGCGTGCAGTTGTTCTATGTGAATTCAATGAATGGACACTATTCATTGGAAATGGATCACTTTCGAATAATGATGGTTTACCAGAAGATCTGATTGAAATTCCAGAGAAATTTATTGAGAATGACAACTTGATAAGAGTTATTTACGGTAATCAAATTGATGTAAGCAGTATTGAAGCAGTTTCTGAGCTTGAACGAAAAGTAATTTTAACACCAAAGAACAAACAAGCTACAGAAATGAATAATGAATTTTGAAATTGATAAATTCGAATGGAAAGGAATATCAGTGTCGATTCAATTGTAGTAGAAGATAATGATGATCAGATGAGAGTAGACTTCCCAATAGAGTTTTTAAATGCACAAACACCATCAGGAATGCCGCCACATAAGTTATTAATAAAGGTTGGAGCTATTGTGATGTTAATTCGAAATTTGAATCCAAAAAAAGGATTGTTAAATGGCACGAGATTAATTATCAGAGGAACTCATCAACACTTTCTAGATGCAGAAGTTTTGACTGGAAGTCATAAAGGAGAAAGAGTGTTTATTCCACGAATAATTTTAGCACCAAGTGATAATGGTTTGCCTTTTGTATTAAAGAGAAGAAAATTTCCAGTTATAATAGCTTTTGTGATGACTATAAATAAGTCTCAGGGTCAAACTTTTGATAAAGTTGGAGTGTACTTGCAAGAACCAGTATTTGGACATGGCCAATTGTATGTTGCAGTGACTAGAACAAGAGATGAGAACAATTTGAAGTTTTTTGTTGCTGATACATCAAGTCAGGGAAAATTGCTAAACAATAATAGGGTATTTACGAAAAATATTGTGACAAGAGAACTTCTTGAAGATGTGATCAATAGAAACTTATATGATTGAAAAATAAAGGTGATTTATTTTTTAAAAAATTATTTCCTTTATAACCTAGCCCATTTTAAATGGGTTATTAACCTAGTCTTTAAATAAAAGTTGTTTAACTAGCAAAGAGGAGTTTTTCCTTCCCCATACATTTTTATCGTAGGAGTAGCCATTATTGAGAAAATCAAAGAAAAATGTTTTAGTCCGAGTTGAACAAAACATTTCTTGCATGGTTTCTTCATTGTTGCTAACATAGACAATCTCACAAGCAAACGTTTAATTTCCTTACCTGTGCATGCAATATTTTTAAATAGGAAGAAACTGGATTATTTATGACGAAGAAAAAACTTTAAAACGCTATTTCCCTTACGTACAGGTATATAATTTCTTTCTAATACTCCATTGCATGAAACGAGCCCATTTGTGATACGTTGTACAATTTACTAACTTGTTATTTATGCCCTAAATTCACAGAGGACATTTTAGATTACGCCCTATATTAGTATGCTAAAGCAAAAGAAAATTTGAAAACATTTGGGTTTGAAATTGTAGCGACTTTGATCACTAAGTATGTTTGGTGTTATAAATTTCAGGAGCAGAAGAGCGTAGGTTGGTCGGCTTAAGATTGAGTGTTCGGGTTGTATACGTTGCGGGGGCAAGCGAATGTAAGTTGGGTGGCATGTGATCAGGGGCACTCGGAGTGTTTGGTGGAATAATTCTCAGGGGCACAGCAGTGTAAGTTGTGCTGCATAATATCAGGTCGGACCGCGTATGTCTGGTGGTATACATTGCATTGGCAAGGGAGTCTAACACAAGTTGTGGTAAACTACCAGAGGGGTCCGTGCATGATTGGCGGTATACAAATAACTTCAGAACATTGGTTTAAGAATGTTTTATTTCTAAACTAACAAATTACGTTAAAATGAATTCATTGCATTATATATCTTGCCACGTCTAGTCCTCGACGGCGATGGATGTCGCTCCATTTGAGGGTGGCATCCTTTATTTGCCCTAGGGCGGCGTATGTACGTAATTGGATCTCGCTCTGTAACGAACCATCTGGCTGACGGTGTTTGCCTGGTTTATCAAACGTCATGCGTACACCAGAAAAAAAGAAGAGAAAGTTAGTAGAACAATGATAGAACGGCCAAAGTGTTCATAAGTGCCAATGTTCACAATAATTTCTCCTGTTACAGGTACAAGGAACACGCATTCATGAACTCTTGTTCGCTCCAATACCCAGCGCTCGAGTCCATTTTCACCCACAACCTTAAACATTTTTCAATCTTAACCACATAATCCTGACCTTATCTGCCCTAGTAGCAACAAAACGATCGAGATGAGATGCATTTCCCACAATATTTTCCGTTAAAGAACGGATAAATTTTTTACTTTTCGACTATCATTAGGAGATCAATCAATAAAATTCAAGCGTGTAAAACAAAGCTTCAGCTCGAGTCCCTGACTCTCATTTAATGTAATTGTAACGCTGTGTTAGTTTCCAACAACAGTTTTTGTATTCCCTCCAATATAGTTTAGTAGTTGAAATATTGAGGCAGAGGGATGTAAAAGTCGACGACGTGAAACCTATGTCTGAGCATGGAGTTTACACGTCATCATTATTTTATCTTCACCGAACGGTTATTTTGAGGAAATTTCTCCATTTCCACGTGATTTGTTAGTGAATGACATATCGTCAGCAATGATACGAATTCGAGTGGTTATGATTAGTATAAGACCAAATGTAGACCAATGTAGACCAAAATTTCCTCTATGAATTTAATGCGTTAAAATAAAAGGCACAAACCTATAAATAGTCCTCTCTGACGGCTTCAACATGTAGTACAGGAAGGTAATCCACGGATTAAAGACTAAGTTTATATCCTTAACAACGCGAGCCTATTGTTACAGAAGGCTCAAGGCAACAATGGAATTCAAACTTTCAGCTCGGCATAGGTATATTATGATATACAAGATAGAAAGGAAAGTTTACTGAGTTAGTCTTTCCTTCACAGTATACTATACCCATATTATAGAATGAAGAATTAGACTGGCTTGATAGCTTAATTGGTTAAAGCACTTACCCGGCAAGTGGGAGACCCAGGTTTGGTTAGCGGTAAAGTTTAGAATGTTTCTCCTTCTCTAACTTCACATTTACATATCGGTAAGAGATTGAATCCTTGCAGGGTGTATGTGATCTATGGTGCCATTTATTACACAGTCAAAGAATTTTTTAATAAATCGGTTGGCGGCAGGGGGTGCCTTCAAAATGTTCAAGTTAATCTTATGAGCAAATGGTAACAAATAGAAGTTAAAATTTCATAATTAATTACTGAATAAGTCAATTTGTGTAGCAATTATACATATTTAAAAACTATAAATAATTTTAAGCTTACAATTTTAAATAAATCCAATATAGAAAACGCACGTTTTCGTATTAATTCAGCAAATGAAGCTCCGATTATTATATAGTTTATCTCTTCTTTTTTCTCATCTCTAAAGAACTTTTAGATAATCTCGTCATAAAATACATCTTGATTGACTATTCCATGTTATGAAAAATTTTATTACCGTGACGTCTTCGGAATATATGAAAACATGTTTGCTTTATTACATGGGATAAAATTTATGAGGATTTTCTAGACCTTTATTGGATATGCATCCTCCTATGACTATAAGGAAATAAATTCCGTCCTTCAAAAAATCCATTCACAACATTTGAACATCTTTCGAGCGATGTGATCGTAATAGTACCAAATGAGTCGTGTTATTTTTACTGAAGCGTTTGAAGTCGAAATTTGGGAAATACGATGGAACTCTATCCGCAAAATGTCGATAAAGATGTAAATCTCTCTCTCTCTCTCTAAAAACTTATGGCTTGCTAGGATGAAATAATTCACAACAGAAAAGGGCATGTTCTGGGCTTCTGATTTATTAGACAACAGTAATTGGCCAATGCTCGGAAATTAACGAATTTTAATTTTATTTGCTGGTTACTCTCCGTAAATGTCTCGATCCATTTGAATTGCTCGCATGACTGTTCTCTTTATGCCCATTAGGTAAAAGAAAAACTAAAAACAGATAATAACGGTGTCTCTTTTTCAAATTGAGGCTGAACATTTAGCTAAAATATTAAAAACCTCCCGGGGAGAAGCAAAAATTGCGAGCAAAGCGGATCGAAAGCTGACGTTTGGTCTTCAATAGCGATTATGGCTAAATCCTGATCCGATTCTTATAATATCAGAAGCTTGCCACACTTGCATTGAAAAATATCATGAGCGCGTAGCTACTTTCCAATATACTGTTTTTAAGGGACATTTATTAAAGTGGTCCATTAAGGAACTGCTATCTTCTGTCCGCTGGTTGTAGCTATGCATAAAGTAGGTTTTATCACTCCGTACTAATTGTTTTCTCCAAAATAGGGTTTTCAGAGTATTCCTTCGGTAATAAAAAGAATCTCATTGCATTAATATGTAATAATAATTATAGTTTGTCTTCTGTCCTATGGGGCCTACGTTGTACTTGTGACGGTCATACTATTTCGGTTCCTCCGTTCTAGTATTTTTGTGAAGGTCATAGTTGTAGAGAATAATATTTCTTCCAAGTTTTGTGTGAAACAAATTTTCGTAGAATCATCCATTTCGGAGATATTTAACTTTTTCGTAATTTCCAGTATACAGCGCCGCCACCATGTTGTGGTGAATTCTGTGAACGTATTCAAAATATAATTTACGGCAATTAGGAAGACTGTATTCTTTTACTATACGAAATAATAATTTAGCCTTATAATGCTATTCATAATAATTTAAATGTCTATACCCAAATATGGAGAAAGTCATGTGTCGGCCACATCAGACTTTTTCCTTAAAACAAATAACACCAAACTTGTACATAATGTTCCCTAACTTGACGGTACCCAGATTTCACTCGGCTCGCCCCAGAGCGTATACCACCAATCATGCACGGACCCCTCTGGTAGTTTACCACAACTTGTATTAGACTCCCTTGCCAATGCAATGTATACCACCAGACATACGCGGTCCGACCTGATATTATGCAGCACAACTTACACTGCTGTGCCCCTGAGAATTATTCCACCAAACACTCCGAGTGCCCCTGATCACATGCCACCCAACTTACATTCGCTTGCCCCCGCAACGTATACAACCCGATTACTCAATCTTAAGCCCACCAACCTACGCTCTTCTGCTCCTGAAATTTGTAACACCAAACATACTTTGTCGATCAAAGTCGCTACAATTTCAAACCCAAATGTTTTCAAATTTTCTTTTGTTTTAGCATACTATTATAGGGCGTAATCTAAAATGTCCTCTGTGAATTTAGGGCATAAATAAAAAGTTAGTAAAGTGTACAACGTATCACAAATGGGCTCGTTTCCTGCAATGGAGTATTAGGGTAGGCGCACACTAGATCGGATCCGACGCATCGGACGGATCGGCCTCGTCGGATTTTTTGTGTGCAACGGATTCGAACCAGTAGCCTTCAAACTCTCGTACAGTGCGTTTTGGTCATGATTGATAGTGACACTGAAGTGGTAGCAGTTGCCTGCTTGCTGGATGAAGAAAGGGAAAGGAAGATGAAAAAAAGAAAGAGACTGTGGGTTCACAATATATGCAAGAAGGGACCTGATTTTGGAGAGTTCAGCACACTATTTCCTGATCTACTTGAAGATGAAGGGAAATTTTTTAAATATTTCCGAATTACTCCTGAAAAATTCACAGTTCTTCTAGATTTACTTGCGCCGGATTTGAAGAGAAAAAACACACCATTCAGGGCATCAATAGGACCAAAGAAAGACTTGCACTTTGTTTGAGGTATGTACTATTTACATATAAAAATTTTAACTAAATGGAAAAAAGTAAAATTTATTTAGCTTAATTCAAGTTAACAAGTAAACAAGTTCATTGCTTTCAAACAGTTAATGTTTGATCAGCGACAAAAAAGTATAAACAAATGAGTCCCCTTATATTTTTCAGTAATCTTTTTGGTTATTATAGTCATACTGAAAGTAATTTTCGGTATGTGGAGGCAATAATCCTGTCTCCTCAGAAGAATTATTTCCACGAGGTCGTAGGTCCGATGATGTGGTAGGTGTCAAATGCGTGTATGTAGGGGGATGTTGGTCAGGATCTGACAATTGATTGGCGAGTCTCATTTCAAAAGAATTAACCATTTGGAATATCTTCCCTTTTATTGCAATTTGGTCAGGTAGAGGAAATGTCTTTACTGTCCGCGCCATGTTGATGAAAAACTCTGTTAAAGGGTCCTGAAATCTTTCCAGTTGATGACTGGTTTCGCTTTTCTTTTTCGTTTCAAGAAACTCCTTCAGCACAGAAGCTGCAGACGGTTCTTCGAGAAACTTAGTTGGTTTCCTGCGTTTTGAATTAAGTGTACTAGTTGAAGGCGTAGATATATTAGAAGTATCTTCTGCATTAACTGCCATTTCATCAACTGCATTTGTTTCCTCCTCTATTAATTCATTTTCTTGAGTGACCCTTTCAGGTGAAGGAATGTTTGACTGTCGATTTCCTTCATCAAAAAGATATGGAGTCAAGAATGATAGCTCCTTTTCGAACTTTGGAGTCTTAATCTTTGATGCCCCCTGGCCACTTTTTGTCTTCCGAAGATTTAAGGCTTTCCGATGATTATCTCGCAACCGCGTCCAACGTTCTCTGAACACCTTATCTGAAACATAAAAAAACCGCCCTTGTGTAGGTAGAAAAAATTAACAATTAACGACTTACTGTTACGGAAATTGGGAGAAATGTTATTTTATGTTTCAGGTACCTAGCCACCGGAAACTCATTTCGGTCCCTCGCATTCAGCTTTAGATTGGGAGAAAGTACAGTTCGAGAAATTGTATATTCAACCTGTGACGCTATTTGGAGAAGACTTCAGCCCATCTGTATGCCAAAACCAGATGAAGCAATGTGGATGAAAATAGAACAGGATTTTTTCAAAAAGTGGAATTTCCCTAATTTGATAGGAGCCATTGATGGTAAACACGTACTCATTGAAGCACCTCCACACAGTGGCTCACAGTTTTTTTGCTACAAGAAAACATTTAGTATGGTATTATTAGCCCTAGTAGATGCCAATTATAAATTTATAGTTGTAGATGTAGGTGCCTTCGGTAAAAACTCGGACAGTAGTATTTTTAAACATTCAAGCTTGGGGATCGGACTACAATACAACACATTACAAGTTCCTCCAGAAAAGCTACTTCCTGGAAATGATGTATCCCTTCCTCATGTTATAATTGGAGATGAAGCATTTCCACTGCGTACTTACTTGATGAGGCCATATTCAAGAGACCAAGCCCAAGGAAATGAAGAAAAGAAAGGTATACAACTATCGGTTAAGCCGAGCACGAAATGTTTCTGAAGATGCCTTTGGGATTTTAGTAAAAAAGTTCAGGATCTTTGAGCGCAAGTTGAGCTTGTCTCATGTACATGTCAACTGTGTAGTTCTTGCAGCTTGCACATTACACAATTTTCTGAGATATGATACTTGCTACTGGGCTCAAAGTGATCATGTTTCTATTTCCGACATGAGAGGGTTGCGCTGTTTGGAAAGAGTTGGTGGAAATCCTTCTCTCCGTGCATTAGAGGTTAGAGATCGATTTAAGTATCACTTTAATTCTGAAACAGGATCTGTAGAGTGGCAACTTAGAAAAGTTCGAGTAGGAAAAAGATATCCTTGAACAGGCATTGTAAGAGAGCAAATATGAAGTAGACTTTTACGTACGTAATGAAGTACGTACTTTTTGATGAGTCATGTTTGTAAATATGAAAAATAAAGGTTTTCATATGAATCTATGTTTTATTTCCTTCAACAATATGTATTCACACTTTGTATCAATGTAAACAATATGTACCTACATCATACTTGCACTGCTTGTAATGGGTGTAATTAACCTAGTTTTCCTTTACATTTTAAATTAAAACAAAATAACACTAACTAACCTGGTTTTTTCATGATCCTGGCAATCTCATCCCAAATGTTATCCCTCCGCTGCTGATTTAAGTATTCTGGATGCTTCAAACTGTAAAGTTCTTCATAATTCTGAACAAGAGAAATAAGCGTGGTGTCATCCATGATGGCTAGAATGCTACTCCAACCTTCACCTATACCACCCCCACCTCTTCACATACCTTATATAATCTTTCTATTAATTACTGCCTAATTGCTATGTATGTTACTTTGTATACATTGTTCAATTAAAAATATATAACATTAAAGAGTATGTATCCTCAAATTAAAAAACGTACAAACTTTAACCAAAAATGGAGGTTAAGCATGCTTTTATAAGAAACCTATAGAACAGGGGTGCTTTTCTTTGTCTCTCGTATGCTCTCTAATCTCTCACCTTCCCTCTCCTGGTGCGTTTTAATCAAATTATTCGTTAAAAGATTTTCTTAATCTGCAGACATTTTATTTTGAAAATATCGCTGATGTGAAATATCGCAGCGATCATCGAAATAGAGATGAGGTATTGTATTATTACCAACTTTTATATTCATTTCATAAGTTATATATTATATCATTTCCAAATCAAATTCCGTTTCTAGAACGTGTTTTATCATAAGCGGAAGGGTTACACAAATAACTTCAGAACATTGGTTTAAGCAAGTTTTATTTCTATAATTAAATTAAAATGAATTCATTTTATTGTATATCTTGCCACTTCTAGTCTTCGACGGCGATGGATGTCGCTCCATTTGAGGGTGGCATCTTTTTTTTGCCCTAGGGCGGCGTATGTACGTTATTGGAACTCGCTCTGTAACGAACCATCTGGCTGACGGTGTTTGCCTGGTTTATCAAACATCATGCGTACACCAGAAAAAAAGAAGAGAAAGTTAGTAGAACAATGATATAACGGCCAAAGTGTTCATAAGTGCCAATGTTCACAATAATTTCTCCTGTTACAGGTACAAGGAACACGCATTCATGAACTCTTGTTCGCTCCAAAACCCAGCGCTCGAGTCCATTTTCACCCACAACCTTAAACATTTTTCAATCTTAACCACATAATCTTGACCTTATCTGCCCTAGTAGCAACAAAACGATCGAGATGAGATGCATTTCCCACAGTATTTTCCGTTAAAGAACGGATAAATTTTTTACTTTTCGACTATCATTAGGAGATCAATGAATAAAATTCAAGCGTGTAAAACAAAGCTTCAGCTCGAGTCCCTGACTCTCTTTTAATGTAATTGTAACGCTGTGTAAGTTTCCAACAACAGTTTTTGTAGTCCCTCCAATATAGTTTAGTAGTTGAAATATTAAAGCAGAGGGATGTAAAAGTCGACGACGTGAATCCTATGTCTGAGCATGGAGTTTACACGTCATCGTTATTTTATCTTCACCGAACGGTTATTTTGAGGAAATTTCTCCATTTCCACGTGATTTGTGAGTGAATGACATATCGTCAGCAATGACACGAATTCGAGAGGTTATGATTAGCATAAGACCAAATGTAGACCAATGTAGACCAAAATTTCCTCTATGAATTTAATGCGTTAAAATAAAAGGCACAAACCTATAAATAGTCCTCTCTGACGGCTTCAACATGTAGTACAGGAAGGTAATCCACACAATCATCAAAATGATCTCTATAATGAAAAACATTGCAAACCCACGTCTTTTAATACAATCACGGATGAAAGACTAAGTTTATATCCTTAACAACGCGAGCCTATTGTTACAGAAGGCTCAAGGCAACAATGGAATTCAAACTTTCAGCTCGGCATAGGTATATTATGATATACAAGATAGAAAGGAAAGTTTACTGAGTCAGTCTTTCCTTCACAGTATACTATACCCATATTAGAGAATGAAGAATTAGACTGGCTTGATAGCTTAGTTTGTTAAAGCACTTACCCGTCAAGTGGGAGACCCAGGTTTGGTTAGCGGTAAAGTTTAGAATGTTTTTCCTTCTCTAACTTCACATTTACATATCGGTAAAAAGATTGAATCCTTGCAGGGTGTATGTGATCTATGGTGCCATTTATTACACAGTCAAAGAATTTTTTAATAAATCGGTTGGCGGCAGGGGTTGCCTTCAAAATGTTCAAGTTAATCTTATGAGCAAATGGTAACAAATAGAAGTTAAAATTTCATAATTAATTACTGAATAAGTTAATTCGTGTAGTAATTATACATATTTAAAAACTATAAATAATTCTAAGCTTAAAATTTATAATAAATCCAATATAGAAAACGCACGTTTTCGTATTAATTCAGCAAATGAAGCTCCCATTATTATATAGTTTATCTCTTCATGTTTCTCATCTCTAAAGAACTTTCAGATAATCTCGTCATAAAATACAACTTGATTGACTATTCCATGTTATGAATAATTTTATTACCGTCACTTCTTTGGAATATATGAAAACATGTTTGCTTTATTATATGGGATAAAATTTATGAGGATTTTCCAGACCTTTATTGGATATGCATCCTGCTATGACTATAAGGAAATAAATTCCGTCCTTCAAAAAATCCATTATATCTATATCTATAGTTCACCCTGCAAGCCACCGCAATGGTGTGTGGCAGGGGGTGCAATAGCACCAAGGTAAAGCGCATAATAATGTATAGTATCACTCTACGTCGGCTGATTTCCTTTCGTAACTTCTGTTCTGCTCAGCTATCGTTCTAGGGAAAAACGAGCCTTTATACCTCTCAGTCCTACAGGCTATCTCTCTTATTTTACGAGGATGGTCCGTTCTACCAATATAAGTTGGCGCTCCTATTATTTCTTCGACATCGCTGGAGCATATATGCGTTCTAAATCTTTCGAGAAGTTTTAGCGTGATCAGCGCTCAGCTAGTGATTTCCATCCTAAGTCCTGTATCAAGGCTGTAACACTATTGTTTCCATTGTAACATTTTTTGACGAATCTAGCGGCTTTTCGCTGCAGTCTTTCTAACTCTGAGATTGATCCTTTCACGTACGGATCGCATATGCTCGACGCGTACTCTAATAGCGGTCTTACTAACGAGAAGTAACATGTCTCTTTGACTTTTTCCTCACTTTTACCTACTATGCGTTTGATGAATCCTAGTTTCTGTTTAACCTTCCCGCATATATTTCGTATGTGCATATCCCACGAGAGGTTGCTTGTTAAAGTAACGCCTAAGTATTTGACGGAATCGGCTAGTTTTAGCTGGACGCCTTCAACAGTGTAATTCGTCGTGTCAATGTTTTATTTCCCCAGAATCTCATAAAGGAACACTTTCCTAAGTTCAATTCTAACTGCCACTCTTTACACCACTCGAGAATTGCATTTAAGTCGTCAGAAAGTAATAATTGATCATAAGGACTGTTAATCTCTCTGTAAACTACTGTATCATCCGCGAATAATTTGATTTTACTTTTAATAACCTTATCTAAGTCGTTTATGTATAAAAGGAATAGTAGGGGGCCGATTACACTTCCCTGTGGAACGCCTGAGGCTACGCTGACTGAATCTGATTTAAATCCATCTATAACTACTATTTGTTCACGCTCATTAAGAAAGTCCCTGATCCAGTCGAATATCTTTCGATTTATTCCACAGTCATTTAATTTCTTCACTAACTTACTGTGCGGGACTTTATCGAAAGCCTTCCTGAAGTCGAGGAAAACAGCATCTAACTGAGTCTTACGGTCTCCTGATCTTAGTATATCGTGAACGAACAGAGCAAGCTGTGTTTCACAAGATCTCGTCTTCCTGAAGCCATGCTGATATTTACTTAGCAAGTTCTGACTATCTAAGAAGTCCATCACGGAGCTAGCGATAATGTGCTCGAGAACCTTGCAAGATAGGGAGGTAAGCGAAATTGGCCTGTAATTTTCTCTGTCGTCTTTTCTCCCACCTTTGTGTAACGGCGTTATAAAGGCTAATTTCCATTCCTTAGGTACAACGCCATGACTAAGTGACTTATTGAAAACTATTTCGAGATAAGGTGCTATTTCCAGTGCTAACTTTTTGAATACTCTAGCTGGTATCTCTTCTGGACCCGGAGATTTATTTGACTTGATATTTTTAAGCTGTTGAGCTATCCCTTTCGCTAATATGACTATATCGTTCATTTTTTCCTTGCCTGGTTCGGGCGCCACGACCTTCGCTCTCACGTCTTCGGTAGTAAATACGCTCTGAAAAAATAAGTTTAACAAATTTCCTTTATCTGGGCTATCGCTAACTACCTCTCCTTGGTCGTTTATTAACGGGGCTACGGTTGGGCGTCGACCTTGAACTTCTCTAACATATGACCAAAAGCATTTGGGATTTTCACTTAGATGTTCACTAAGAGTCTTTTTCTTGAAGTCTGTTAGTGCTTTGAGCATAACATTTGAACATCTTTCGAGCGATGTGATCGTAATAGTACCAAATGAGTCGTGTTATTTTTTACTGAAGCGTTTGAGGTCGAAATTTGGGAAATACGATGGAACTCCATCCGCAAAATGTCGATAAAGATGTTAATCTCTCTCTCTCTAAAAACTTATGGCTTGCTAGGATGAAATAATTCACAAGAGAAAAGGGCATGTTCTGGGCTTCTGATTTATTAGACAACAGTAATTGGCCAATGCTCGGAATTTAACAAATTTTAATTTTATTTGCTGGTTACTTTCCGTAAATGTCTCGATCCATTTAAATTGCTCGCATGACTGTTCTCTTTATGCCCATTAGGTAAAAGAAAAACTAAAAACAGATAATAACGGTGTCTCTTTTTCAAATTGAGGCTGAACATTTAGTTAAAATATTAAAAACCTCCCGGGGAGAAGCAAAAATTGCGAGCAAAGCGGATCGTAAGCTGACGTTTGGTCTTCAATAGCGATTATGGCTAAATCCTGATCCGATTCTTATAATATCAGAAGCTTGCCACACTTGCATTGGAAAATATCATGAGCGCATAGCTACTCTTCAATATACTGTTTTTAAGGGACATTTATTAAAGTGGTCCATTAAGGAACTGCTATCCTCTGTCCGCTGGTTGTAGCTAGGGTTTCCAAATCCACGACATTTCTGAACCTTCGGGAATCGGGAACGGGAAATCTTATTTCCCGGGAATTCTCGGGAATTCCCGAAATCATCTTTTTTATTTAATTTTCCTAGATCACCAGTAATAATGACTATAATAGTAACTGTTAATAAACAGAGTATCATTTTGGATATGTTTACTCAAAATATAAACAATGTATTGAATAAAGACTTTATTATACCTTATGGTATACAATACGTTTTTACATATATCACAGAATGTATTAACGTTCTCAATCTCATTTAAATATTTTAGTCATGAAATTAAACATTAACACAAAAACAAATGCAAATATTATTAGTTTGAAAATTGAAATAATACTTCAAATAATTTTTATTTATCATTTTTAAAATGAAACTGTCAGACAATCGTGATCTTTGCTTTGTAACAAATATACCAGATGTGGAAAAATTTCTTTCATTTTGTGTTGACGTTGGCCGAATTGTTATGAGTGGGTCTAAAAGCATCTTCAAGTTGGGGTGAGAGAATGCGTTGCTTCATATAAGCTAATTTCCTTCCTTAGAGAAGCAAATATTTTGTCTGCTTGCTTAGAACTAGGTTTTGATATCGAAATTGATATTGCTTTAGCTAATTCACACTTCAAATCAGATTCTGATTTAATGTCAGAAGCCTCTATAAGGACATCCATTTTTTCTTCTTTTTGCACTTCTTCTGTTTAAATGTTCCTTTAAAAAGTCTTTCCATTAATGACTTTGCCAATCGTGCAATTTCATTCTTGCTTGACAAGGCAAAAAATTCATCCTTTTCTGTCTCACATAGTCAACTAACCTTGCTCAAGTACTTTGTGAGAGACACAAGATCTTTATTTCTACGTTTAACCAATTCAAATTTTATTTCCTTTAAGAGCATTTTGCTCATTAGAGAGTTCTGATTTTGTAAATTATTGAACAGGAACTTAAAAATTCCTTCACATGTAAGAATGTTAGATTCTCTATTGCTTAAAGCCTCAACTGATAATCGCACAGGTTGTAAGCAATTCAACATACCTCTCACAATTTCATAATATTCTTCTTTCCACAAGTGATCGAGTTTCAGCTCTCGTAAAACGATCTTAATCGGATTTAGGATCTTTAAAATCTCTCTAGCATTCTCTCCAGTGTGTTCCAGCGTGTTTTACAGTCCAAAATGACTTCTAGTTCCCCTTTTCCACTCTTGATTATTTCTTGCTGCAAAAGAGAATTTCTTACTGGAGAATATTTAAACAGTTTTACAATTCTTCATACACTGCTAACTACCGAAGATACATCATCTTGCAAATCATACTCATCGGCTCGGGCCACATAGGCATATTTTTTCTTGACAATAATTTGAAGCCATATTTCTCTTTCCCTTGATCTTATATGATCTGTGATTAAAATAATTATTCTGAGATGAAAATTCGAAGATGTTCCAAGAATTCTTGTCTAATACAAGTTGTGGTAAACTACCAGAGGGGTCCGTGCATGATTGGTGGTATACGCTCTGGGGCGAGCCGAGTGAAATCTGGGTAACGTCAAATTAGTGAACATTATGTACAAGTTTGGTGTTATTTGTTTTAAGGAAATAATCTGATGTGGCCGACACATGACTTTCCCCAAATTTGGGGTATAGATATTTAAATTATTATGAATAGCATTATAAGGCAAAATTATTATTTCGTATAGTAAAAGAATACAGTCTTCCTTATTGCCGTAAATTATATTTTGATTGTGTTTACAGAATTCCCCACAACATGGTGGCGGCGTTGTATACTGGAAATTACGAAGAAGTTAAATATCTCCGAAATGGATGATTCTACGAAAATTAGTTTCAAACAAAAATTGGAAGAAATATTATTCTCTACAACTATGATCTTCACAAAAATACTAGAACGGAGGAACCGAAATAGTATGACCGTCACAATTACAACGTAGACCCCATAGGACAGAAGACAAACTATAATTATTATTACATATTAATGCAATGAGATTCTTTTTGTTACCGATGGAATACTCTGAAAACCCTATTTTGGAGTAAACAATTAGTACGGAGTGATAAAACCTACTTTGTGCATAGCTACAACTAGTGTTTCCGGGCGGGAATTCCTTCCTGCCCGTTCTCGGGAATTTTTTACAGTATTCCGGTTCACGAATCCCGAGAAAAATTGGTCGGGAAATCGGGAAAACGGGAAAAATGCTATTTGAACCCGGTAGTACCCACAATGAGAAATAAACGTACTACTCGCAATGTATCTCTTAGAAATATTTACTAATCATCGCGATCCAAAAGTTACATTTCCAGCTCTGTTGGAAAAAAATCTCAGAGAAACTGCCCAGGAAAATAGCGTTTTCAGAGTATTCCATCGGTAACAAAAAGAATCTCATTGCATTAATATGTAATAATAATTATAGTTTGTCTTCTGTCCTATGGGGTCTACGTTGTAATTGTGACGGTCATACTATTTCGGTTCCTCCGTTCTAGTATTTTTGTGAAGATCATAGTTGTAGAGAATAATATTTCTTCCAATTTTTGTTTGAAACTAATTTTCGTAGAATCATCCATTTCGGAGATATTTAACTTCTTCGTAATTTCCAGTATACAACGCCGCCACCATGTTGTGGGGAATTCTGTAAACACAATCAAAATATAATTTACGGCAATAAGGAAGACTGTATTCTTTTACTATACGAAATAATAATTTTGCCTTATAATGCTATTCATAATAATTTAAATATCTATACCCCAAATTTGGGGAAAGTCATGTGTCGGCCACATCAGATTTTTTCCTTAAAACAAATAACACCAAACTTGTACATAATGTTCACTAATTTGACGTTACCCAGATTTCACTCGGCTCGCCCCAGAGCGTATACCACCAATCATGCACGGACCCCTCTGGTAGTTTACCACAACTTGTATTAGACAAGAATTCTTGGAACATCTTCGAATTTTCATCTCAGAAAAATTATTTTAATCACAGATCATATAAGATCAAGGGAAAGAGAAATATGGCTTCAAATTATTGTCAAGAAAAAATATGCGTACAAAACAATGTAAACAAAAGGGAGGGGAGGGAGTAAGGGAGGGAGGGGGATGCGGCAATATAATTTTCTTTCACGTCATATTGACGGGCATTTAGGCTAAGAACTTACGTATGATAGATATGTATTTAAAAAAAGTATTATTCAATAAAATATCATCAAGCATCTCTACACTTATTATTAAAAATGCTGGCCAAATTCCAAATCTGAAATGCAGCTTCTCGTTTTGTAAATAGCAAAGACGCCGACATCTCTTAATTTTGTTCAAAGGTTTTATGTCTTATTCTCTATATACCCGATTCACATTCCGTCTACGTGGCTTTTTCTTAGCTGTTGGGAATTAATCTTTTAATCCACTTTATAAAATAATTTTCTTCCTTAAATCCACATATTCTGGATTATCAAGTTTGCAATGAACTCAGGTCTTATTTTTTAGTATGTAATGTAAGTGGTTTTATTTCATTAACGAATAAATTATTTATTCTTGCAATTTTATTTGTTCGGGACATTTTTTCAACAAATTCTTGAATTTAATTTCCGCATGCTTTTCTTTGTCTCTCGTGTGCTCTCTAATCTCTCACCTTCCGTCTCCTGGTGCGTTTTAATCAAATTATTCGTTAAAAGATTTTCTTAATCTGCAGACATTTCATTTTGAAAATATCGCTGATGTGAAATATCGCAGCGATCATCGAAATAGAGATGAGGTAATGTATTATTACCAACTTTTATATTCATTTCATAAGTTATATATTATATCATTTCCAAATCAAATTCCGTTTCTAGAACGTGTTTTATCTTAAGCGGAAGGGTTACACAAGTAACTTCAGAACATTGGATTAAGAATGTTTTATTTCTATAATTACAAATTACATTAAAATACATTCATTTTATTGTATATCTTGCCACTTCTAGTCCTCGACGGCGATGGATGTCGCTCCATTTGAGGGTGGCATCTTTTTTTTGCCCTAGGGTGGCGTATGTACGTAATTGGATCTCGCTCTGTAACGAACCATCTGGCTGACGATGTTTGCCTGGTTTATCGAACGTCATGCGTACACCAGAAAAAAAGAAGAGAAAGTTAGTAGAACAATGATAGAACGGCCAAAGTGTTCATAAGTGCCAATGTTCACAATAATTTCTCCTGTTACAGGTACAAGGAACACGCACTCATGAACTTGTTCGCTCCAAAACCCAGCGCTCGAGTCCATTTTCACCCACAACCTTAAACATTTTTCAATCTTAACCACATAATCCTGACCTTATCTGCCCTAGTAGCAACAAAACGATCGAGATGAGATGCATTTCCCACAGTATTTTCCGTTAAAGAACGGATAAATTTTTTACTTTTCGACTATCATTAGGAGATCAATGAATAAAATTTAAGCGTGTAAAACAAAGCTTCAGCTCGAGTCCCTGACTCTCATTTAATGTAATTGTAACGCTGTGTAAGTTTCCAACAACAGTTTTTGTAGTCCCTCCAATATAGTTTAGTAGTTGAAATATTAAAGCAGAGGGATGTAAAAGTCGACGACGTGAATCCTATGTCTGAGCATGGAGTTTACACGTCATCGTTATTTTATCTTCACCGAACGGTTATTTTGAGGAAATTTCTCCATTTCCACGTGATTTGTGAGTGAATGACATATCGTCAGCAATGATACGAATTCGAGAGGTTATGATTAGCGTAAGACCAAATGTAGACCAATGTAGACCAAAATTTCCTCTATGAATTTAATGCGTTAAAATAAAAGGCACAAACCTATAAATAGTCCTCTCTGACGGCTTCAACATGTAGTACAGGAAGGTAATCCACACAACCATCAAAATGAACTCTATAATGAAAGGCATTGCAAACCCACGTCTTTTAAAAAATCACGGATGAAAGACTAAGTTTATATCCTTAACAACGCGAGCCTATTGTTACAGAAGGCTCAAGGCAACAATGGAATTCAAACTTTCAGCTCGGCATAGGTATATTATGATATACAAGATAGAAAGGAAAGTTTACTGAGTTAGTCTTTCCTTCACACTATACTATACCCATATTAGAGAATGAAGAATTAGACTGGCTTGATAGCTTAGTTGGTTGAAGCAGATACCCGGCATGTGGGAGACCCATGTTTGGTTAGCGGTAAAGTTTAGAACTAACTTCACATTTACATATCGGTAAAAGATTGAGTCCTTGCAGGGTGTGTGTGATCTATGGTGCTATTTATTACACAGTCAAAGAATTTTTTAAAAAATCGGTTGGCGGAAGGGGGTGCCTTGATTATTTCTTGCTGCAAAAGAGAATTTCTTACTGGAGAATATTTAAACGGTTTTACAATTCTTCATACACTTCTAACTACCGAAGATATATCATCTTGCAAACATACTCATCGGCTCGGGCCACATCATCTGTTTCAGAGTCATTGTTTTCATCTTTCTCGTATTCAGAATCTGTATTGAATTCACTATCGCTGCTACATGTTCCTGTTGCTTCACCTTTCAATTTTTTAACGTAAAATACTTTTGTTACAGCTAGATGTAGTGCATGATTGTAGCAGAACTTTTGAATCATCGGTGATAATTTTCCGAATTTTTCCACAACAGCTGCACCATCGCTAGTTGTTGCAACCACATCTGTTTCAAGTTTTAACTGAAAGTTTTCTAATCTTTCCTGGAGTAAGGGTAGCCCTTTTTCTGCATGACTGTTTCCATGTATTCTTATTAAACCAAGGTTCAGTGAAGTCTCATTGCAGTATACATGAACATTTATGTATCTGCGATTCTTACAACTGGTCCACTCGTTTATTGAAATATTTAGTTTTTTAACATCACGTTTGAATACACCAAATTTCTGGATGTACAGTTGTTCCACTTTACTGTAATAATTATATATTAGTGTCATAACTGAAGATGGACTTCTTGGCGACTGCATTCCTTTGCTTGTGAAACTTTCCCTAAGAAACTCACTTTTTGTGATGGTGTTGATTGATATTCCATTCAAGGCAACTAGTTTGCTTACGGTCTCTTCTAAATCCAGTCCCTTGGCATACTTTAAAATTGTGGTTTGTCTCTTAGAAGATGAAGGCTTTCGCTCATCATTATTAATTTCAGAGTGTTTTTTCCTTTATATTCCATGAATGTATTCTAGGTGCCTGTCTAGATCGCTTGTTGATGATGCTTTGCACTGCAAAGATTTGGAGCATATCTGGCAACGAGATGATTGATTTTCTTTATCTTTTCTAAAATATTCCCAACATTCTTTATACTCTTTACTCATTGTGACGGTAATCTATAAAAAAAATTTTCAAATGTGCTATTATTAAGAAATAAGAATTAATATAATTTAGAAAGACCTGTATTGTGCAGCGAATATTCAAATACTAGAAAGTGCCATCAAACATTATGATGTGATATTGTAATAATATAATATAAGAAGATTCTAGCATGGTTAACAATACTACGCAGAATCAAGTGTGGAAATTACCAATATATTTCCATTCTATTTTGTTTCTCATAAGATTACGTAAAACATACTAACGTTTAAAAGGAACAATAGATATTGTGTTTTAAAAAATGACTCACCGGTAGCGGCTGAGAGAGCCACGAACGCAAGTCTATATCAAAATCATCAGCTGATCAACTGATCGGTTAAGCGACTGCTTCGCTTCCTGGCAGGTCTGTAATCTGCAGCGAATATGTAAATACTGAAAAGCGCCGTCAAACATTATGGTGTAATATTGGAATAATATAATAACAATGTAAATTGTATTTAAAAATAGTCTGACTTACGAATAGAAGCTGAGAGAGACAAGAACACTCGCATACGTCACAATCATCAGCTGCAAACAAACTGAACGAAATTATTTGACTTGGTAAAGCTAAAATTAGCTGGTCATGCGATAGCTGATTCTGGTGTCGCGCGTGCATGTCTGGCGGCGTTCTTCTAAACTTTCCCTGGGCAGTTTCCCTGAGATTTTTTTCCAGCAGAGCTGGAAATGTAACTGTTGGATCGCGATAATTAGGAAAAATTTCTAAGAGATACATTGCGAGTAGTACGTTTATTTCCCATTGTGGGTACTCCCGGGTTCAAATAGCAATTTTCCCGTTTTCCCGATTTCCCGACCAATTTTTCTCGGGATTCGGGAACCGGGAAACTGTAAAAAATTCCCGAGAACGGGCGGGAAGGAATTACCGCCCGGAAACACTAGTTGTAGCTATGCACAAAGTAGGTTTTGTCACTCCGTACTAATTGTTTTCTCCGAAATAGGGTTTTCCGAGTTTTCCATCGGTAATAATAAGAATCTCATTGCATTAATATGTGATATTAATTATAGTTTGTCTTCTGTCCTATGGGGTCTACGTTGTACTTGTGACGGTCATACTATTTCGGTTCCTCCGTTCTAGTATTTTTGTGAAGATCATAGTTGTAGAGAATAATATTTCTTCCAAGTTTTTTTTTAAACAAATTTTCGTAGAATCATCCATTTCGGAGATATTTAACTTTTTCGTAATTTCCAGTATACAGCGCCGCCACCGTGTTGTGGTGAATTCTGTGAACATATTCAAAATATAATTTACGGCAATAAGGAAGACTGTATTCTTTTACTATACGAAATAATAATTTCGCTTTATAATGCTATTCATAATAATTAAAATATTTATACCCCAAATATGGAGAAAGTCATGTGTCGGCCACATCAGATTTTTTCCTTAAAACAAATAACACCACACTTGTACATAATGTTCCCTAATTTGACGTTACCCAGATTTCACTCGGCTCGCCCCAGAGCGTATACCACCAATCATGCACGGACCCCTCTGGTAGTTTACCACAACTTGTATTAGACAAGAATTCTTGGAACATCTTCGAATTTATATCTCAGAAAAAATATTTTAATCACAGATCATATAAGATCAAGGGAAAGAGAAATATGGCTTCAAATTATTGTCAAGAAGAATATGCATGCAAAACAATGTAAAGAAAAGGGAGGGGAGGGAGTAAGGGAGGGAGGGGGATGCGGCAATATAATTTTCTTTCACGTCATATTGACGGGCATTTAGGCTAAGAACTTACGTATGATAGATATGTATTTTAAAAAAGTAATATTAAGTAAAATATAATCAAGCATCTCTACACTTATTATTAAAAATGCTGGCCCAATTCCAAATCTGAAATGCAGCTTCTCGTTTTGTAAATAGCAAAGACGCCGACATCTCTTAATTTTGTTCAAAGGTTTTATGTCTTATTCTCTATATACCCGATTCACATTCCGTCTACGTGGCTTTTTCTTAGCTGTTGGGAATTAATCTTTTAATCCACTTTATAAAATAATTTTCTCCCTTAAATCCACATATTCTGGATTATCAAGTTTGCAATGAACTCAGGTCTTATTTTTTGGTATGTAATGTAAGTGGTTTTATTTCATTAACGAATAAATTATTTATTCTTGCAATTTTATTTTTTCGGGACATTTTTTCAACAAATTCTTGAATTTAACTTCCGCATGCTTTTCTTTGTCTCTCGTGTGCTCTCTAATCTCTCACCTTCCGTCTCCTGGTGCGTTTTAATCAAATTATTCGTTAAAAGATTTTCTTAATCTGCAGACATTTCATTTTGAAAATATCGCTGATGTGAAATATCGCAGCGATCATCGAAATAGAGATGAGGTATTGTATTATTACCAATTTTATATTCATTTCATAAGTTATATATTATATCATTTCCAAATCAAATTCCGTTTCTAGAACGTGTTTTGTCTTAAGCGGAAGGGTTACACAAGTAACTTCAGAACATTGGATTAACAATGTTTTATTTCTATAATTACAAATTACATAAAAATACATTCATTTTATTGTATATCTTGCCACTTCTAGTCCTAGACGGCGATGGATGCCGCTCCATTTGAGGGTGGCATCTTTTTTTTGCCCTAGGGCGGCGTATGTACGTAATTGGATCTCGCTCTGTAACGAACCATCTGGCTGACGATGTTTGCCTGGTTTATCAAACGTCATGCGTACACCAGAAAAAAAGAAGAGAAAGTTGGTAGAACAATGATAGAACGGCCAAAGTGTTCATAAGTGCCAATGTTCACAATAATTTCTCCTGTTACAGGTACAAGGAACACGCATTCATGAACTCTTGTTCGCTCCAAAACCCAGCGCTCGAGTCCATTTTCACCCACAACCTTAAACATTTTTCAATCTTAACCACATAATCTTGACCTTATCTGCCCTAGTAGCAACAAAACGATCGAGATGAGATGCATTTCCCACAGTATTTTCCGTTAAAGAACGGATAAATTTTTTACTTTTCGACTATCATTAGGAGATCAATGAATAAAATTCAAGCGTGTAAAACAAAGCTTCAGCTCGAGTCCCTGACTCTCTTTTAATGTAATTGTAACGCTGTGTAAGTTTCCAACAACAGTTTTTGTAGTCCCTCCAATATAGTTTAGTAGTTGAAATATTAAAGCAGAGGGATGTAAAAGTCGACGACGTGAATCCTATGTCTGAGCATGGAGTTTACACGTCATCGTTATTTTATCTTCACCGAACGGTTATTTTGAGGAAATTTCTCCATTTCCACGTGATTTGTGAGTGAATGACATATCGTCAGCAATGACACGAATTCGAGAGGTTATGATTAGCATAAGACCAAATGTAGACCAATGTAGACCAAAATTTCCTCTATGAATTTAATGCGTTAAAATAAAAGGCACAAACCTATAAATAGTCCTCTCTGACGGCTTCAACATGTAGTACAGGAAGGTAATCCACACAATCATCAAAAAGATCTCCATAATGAAAGACATTGCAAACCCACGTCTTTTAATGCAATCACGGATGAAAGACTAAGTTTATATCCTTAACAACGCGAGCCTATTGTTACAGAAGGCTCAAGGCAACAATGGAATTCAAACTTTCAGCTCGGCATAGGTATATTATGATATACAAGATAGAAAGGAAAGTTTACTGAGTTAGTCTTTCCTTCACAGTATACTATACCCATATTAGAGAATGAAGAATTAGACTGGCTTGATAGCTTAGTTGGTTAAAGCACCTACCCGGCAAGTGGGAGACCCAGGTTTGGTTAGCGGTAAAGTTTAGAATGTTTCTCCTTCTCTAACTTCACATTTACGTATCGGTAAAAGATTGAATCCTTGCAGGGTGTATGTGATCTATGGTTCCATTTATTACACAGTCAAAGAATTTTTTAATAAATCGGTTGGCGGCAGGGGGTGCCATAAAAATGTTCAAGTTAATCTTATGAGCAAATGGTAACAGATAGAAGTTAAAATTTCATAATTAATTACTGAATAAGTTAATTTGTGTAGTAATTATACATATTTAAAAACTATAAATAATTTTAAGCTTACAATTTATAATAAATCCAATATAGAAAACGCACGTTTTCGTATTAATTCAGCAAATGAAGCTCCCATTTTTATATAGTTTATCTCTTCTTTTTTCTCATCTCTAAAGAACTTTCAGATAATCTCGTCATAAAATACAACTTGATTGACTATTCCATGTTATGAAAAATTTTATTACCGTGACGTCTTTGGAATATATGAAAACATGTTTGCTTTATTATATGGGATAAAATTTATGAGGATTTTCCAGACCTCTGTTGGATATGCATCCTCCTATGACTATAAGGAAATAAATTTCGTCCTTCAAAAAATCCATTCACAACATTTGAACATCTTTCGAGCGATGTGATCTTAATAGTACCAAATGAGTCGTGTTATTTTTTACTGAAGCGTTTGAAGTCGAAATTAGGGAAATACGATGGAACTCCATCCGCAAAATGTCGATAAAGATGTTAATTTCTCTCTCTCTAAAAACTTATAGCTTGCTAGGATGAAATAATTCACAAGAGAAAAGGGCATGTTCTGGGCTTCTGATTTATTAGACAACAGTAATTGGCCAATGCTCGGAATTTAACAAATTTTAATTTTATTTGCTGGTTACTTTCCGTAAATGTCTCGATCCATTTAAATTGCTCGCATGACTGTTCTCTTTATGCCCATTAGGTAAAAGAAAAACTAAAAACAGATAATAACGGTGTCTCTTTTTCAAATTGAGGCTGAACATTTAGTTAAAATATTAAAAACCTCCCGGGGAGAAGCAAAAATTGCGAGCAAAGCGGATCGAAAGCTGACGTTTGGTCTTCAATAGCGATTATGGCTAAATCCTGATCCGATTCTTATAATATCAGAAGCTTGCCACATTTGCATTGAAAAATATCATGAGCGCATAGCTACTTTTCAATATACTGTTTTTAAGGGACATTTATTAAAGTGGTCCATTAAGGAACTGCTATCTTCTGTCCGCTGGTTGTAGCTAGGGTTTCCAAATCCCCGACATTTCTGAACCTTCGGGAATCGGGAACGGGAAATCTTATTTCCCGGGAATTCTCGGGAATTTCCGAAATCGTATTTTTTAATTTAATTTTCCTTGATCACCAGTAATAATGACTATAATAGTAACTGTTAATAAACAGAGTATTTTGGATATGTTTCTGCTATATTTGAGGTTTACTCAAAATATAAACAATGTAATGAATACAGACTTTATTATACCTTATGGTATACAATACGTTTTTACATATATCACAGAATGTATTAACGTTCTCAATCTCATTTAAATATTTTAGTCATGAAATTAAACATTAACACAAAAACAAATGCAAATATTATTAGTTTGAAAATTGAAATAATACTTCAAATAATTTTTATTTATCATTTTTGAAATGAAACTGTCAGACAATCGTGATCTTTGCTTTGTAACAAATATACCAGATGTGGAAAAATTTCTTTCATTTTGTGTTGACGTTGGCCGAATTGTTATGAGTGGGTCTAAAAGCATCTTCAAGTTGGGGTGAGAGAATGCGTTGCTTCATATAAGCTAATTTCCTTCCTTAGAGAAGCAAATATTTTGTCTGCTTGCTTAGAACTAGGTTTTGATATCGAAATTGATATTGCTTTAGCTAATTCACACTTCAAATCAGATTCTGATTTAATGTCAGAAGCCTCTATAAGGACATCCATTTTTTCTTCTTTTTGCACTTCTTCTGTTGTAAATGTTCCTTTAAAAAGTCTTTCCATTAATGACTTTGCCAATCGTGCAATTTCTTTCTTGCTTGACAAGGCAAAAAATTCATCCTTTTCTGTCTCACATAGTCAACTAACCTTGCTCAAGTACTTTGTGAGAGACACAAGATCTTTATTTCTACGTTTAACCAATTCTAATTTTATTTCCTTTAAAATCATTTTGCTCATTAGAGGGTAAATTATTGAACAGGAACTTAAAAATTCCTTCACTTGTAAGAATGTTAGATTCTCTATTGCTTAAAGCCTCAACTGATAATCGCACAGGTAGTAAGCAATTTAACATACCTCTCACAATTTCATAATATTCTTGAAAGAAAAAATAATTTAATCACAGATCATATAAGATCAAGGGAAAGAGAAATATGGCTTCAAATTATTGTCAAGAAGAATATGCATGCAAAACAATGTAAAGAAAAGGGAGGGGAGGGACTAAGGGAGGGAGGGGGATGCGGCAATATAATTTCCTTTCACGTCATATTGACGGGCATTTAGGCTAAGAACTTACGTATGATAGATATGAAATTTAAAAAAGTAATATTAAGTAAAATATAATCAAGCATCTCTACACTTATTATTAAAAATGCTGGCCCAATTCCAAATCTGAAATGCAGCTTCTCGTTTTGTAAATAGCAAAGACGCCGACATCTCTTAATTTTGTTCAAAGGTTTTATGTCTTATTCTCTATATACCCGATTCACATTCCGTCTACGTGGCTTTTTCTTAGCTGTTGGGAATTAATCTTTTAATCCACTTTATAAAATAATTTTCTCCCTTAAATCCACATATTCTGGATTATCAAGTTTGCAATGAACTCAGGTTTTATTTTTTAGTATGTAATGTAAGTGGTTTTATTTCATTAACGAATACATTATTTATTCTTGCAATTTTATTTCTTCGGGACATTTTTTCAACAAATTCTTGAATTTAATTTCCGCATGCTTTTCTTTGTCTCTCGTATGCTCTCTAATCTCTCACCTTCCGTCTCCTGGTGCGTTTTAATCAAATTATTACACAAATAATTTCAGAACATTGGTTTAAAATGTTTTATTTCTAAAATAACAAATTACATTAAAATTAATTCATTGCATTATATATCCTGCCACTTCTAGTCCTCGACGGCGATGGATGTCGCTCCATTTGAGGGTGGCATCTTTTTTTTGCCCTAGGGCGGCGTATGTACGTTATTGGATCTCGCTCTGTAACGAACCATCTGGCTGACGATGTTTGCCTGGTTAATCAAACGTCATGCGTACACCAGAAAAAAAGAAGAGAAAGTTAGTAGAACAATGATAGAACGGCCAAAGTGTTCATAAGTGCCAATGTTCACAATAATTTCTCCTGTTACAGGTACAAGGAACACGCATTCATGAACTCTTGTTCGCTCCAATACCCAGCGCTCGAATCCATTTTCACCCACAACCTTAAACATTTTTCAATCTTAACCACATAATCCTGACCTTATCTGCCCTAGTAGCAACAAAACGATCGAGATGAGATGCATTTCCCACAGTATTTTCCGTTAATGAACGGATAAATATTTACTTTTCGACTATCATTAGGAGATCAATCAATAAAATTCAAGAGTGTAAAACAAAGCTTCAGCTCGAGTCCCTGACTCTCATTTAATGTAATTGTAACGCTGTGTAAGTTTCCAACAACAGTTTTTGTAGTCCCTCCAATATAGTTTAGTAGTTGAAATATTACAGCAGAGGGATGTAAAAGTCGACGACGTGAATCCTATGTCTGAGCATGGAGTTTACACGTCATCATTATTTTATCTTCACCGAACGGTTATTTTGAGGAAATTTCTCCATTTCCACGTGATTTGTGAGTGAATGACAAATCGTCAGCAATGATACGAATTCGAGAGGTTATGATTAGTATAAGACCAAATGTAGACCAATGTAGATCAAAATTTCCTCTATGAATTTAATGCGTTAAAATAAAAGGCACAAACCTATAAATAGTCCTCTCTGACGGCTTCAACATGTAGTACAGGAAGGTAATCCACACAATCATCAAAAAGATCTCCATAATGAAAGACATTGCAAACCCACGTCTATTAATATAATCACGGATGAAAGACTAAGTTTATATCCTTAACAACGCGAGCCTATTGTTACAGAAGGCTCAAGGCAACAATGGAATTCAAATTTTCAGCTCGGCATAGGTATATTATGATATGCAAGATAGAAAGGAAAGTTTACTGAGTTAGTCTTTCCTTCACAGTATACTATACCCATATTAGAGAATGAAGAATTAGACTGGCTTGATAGCTTAATTGGTTAAAGCACTTACCCGGCAAGTGGGAGACCCAGGTTTGGTTAGCGGTAAAGTTTAGAACTAACTTCACATTTACATATCGGTAAAAGATTGAATCCTTGCAGGGTGTATGTGATCTATGGTTCCATTTATTACACAGTCAAAGAATTTTTTAATAAATCGGTTGGCGGCAGGGGGTGCCATAAAAATGTTCAAGTTAATCTTATGAGCAAATGGTAACAGATAGAAGTTAAAATTTCATAATTAATTACTGAATAAGTTAATTTGTGTAGTAATTATACATATTTAAAAACTATAAATAATTTTAAGCTTACAATTTATAATAAATCCAATATAGAAAACGCACGTTTTCGTATTAATTCAGCAAATGAAGCTCCCATTTTTATATAGTTTATCTCTTCTTTTTTCTCATCTCTAAAGAACTTTCAGATAATCTCGTCATAAAATACAACTTGATTGACTATTCCATGTTATGAAAAATTTTATTACCGTGACGTCTTTGGAATATATGAAAACATGTTTGCTTTATTATATGGGATAAAATTTATGAGGATTTTCCAGACCTCTGTTGGATATGCATCCTCCTATGACTATAAGGAAATAAATTTCGTCCTTCAAAAAATCCATTCACAACATTTGAACATCTTTCGAGCGATGTGATCTTAATAGTACCAAATGAGTCGTGTTATTTTTTACTGAAGCGTTTGAAGTCGAAATTAGGGAAATACGATGGAACTCCATCCGCAAAATGTCGATAAAGATGTTAATTTCTCTCTCTCTAAAAACTTATAGCTTGCTAGGATGAAATAATTCACAAGAGAAAAGGGCATGTTCTGGGCTTCTGATTTATTAGACAACAGTAATTGGCCAATGCTCGGAATTTAACGAATTTTAATTTTATTTGCTGGTTACTTTCCGTAAATGTCTCGATCCATTTAAATTGCTCGCATGACTGTTCTCTTTATGCCCATTAGGTAAAAGAAAAACTAAAAACAGATAATAACGGTGTCTCTTTTTCAAATTGAGGCTGAACATTTAGTTAAAATATTAAAAACCTCCCGGGGAGAAGCAAAAATTGCGAGCAAAGCGGATCGAAAGCTGACGTTTGGTCTTCAATAGCGATTATGGCTAAATCCTGATCCGATTCTTATAATATCAGAAGCTTGCCACATTTGCATTGAAAAATATCATGAGCGCATAGCTACTTTTCAATATACTGTTTTTAAGGGACATTTATTAAAGTGGTCCATTAAGGAACTGCTATCTTCTGTCCGCTGGTTGTAGCTAGGGTTTCCAAATCCCCGACATTTCTGAACCTTCGGGAATCGGGAACGGGAAATCTTATTTCCCGGGAATTCTCGGGAATTTCCGAAATCATATTTTTTAATTTAATTTTCCTTGATCACCAGTAATAATGACTATAATAGTAACTGTTAATAAACAGAGTATTTTGGATATGTTTCTGCTATATTTGAGGTTTACTCAAAATATAAACAATGTAATGAATACAGACTTTATTATACCTTATGGTATACAATACGTTTTTACATATATCACAGAATGTATTAACGTTCTCAATCTCATTTAAATATTTTAGTCATGAAATTAAACATTAACACAAAAACAAATGCAAATATTATTAGTTTGAAAATTGAAATAATACTTCAAATAATTTTTATTTATCATTTTTGAAATGAAACTGTCAGACAATCGTGATCTTTGCTTTGTAACAAATATACCAGATGTGGAAAAATTTCTTTCATTTTGTGTTGACGTTGGCCGAATTGTTATGAGTGGGTCTAAAAGCATCTTCAAGTTGGGGTGAGAGAATGCGTTGCTTCATATAAGCTAATTTCCTTCCTTAGAGAAGCAAATATTTTGTCTGCTTGCTTAGAACTAGGTTTTGATATCGAAATTGATATTGCTTTAGCTAATTCACACTTCAAATCAGATTCTGATTTAATGTCAGAAGCCTCTATAAGGACATCCATTTTTTCTTCTTTTTGCACTTCTTCTGTTGTAAATGTTCCTTTAAAAAGTCTTTCCATTAATGACTTTGCCAATCGTGCAATTTCTTTCTTGCTTGACAAGGCAAAAAATTCATCCTTTTCTGTCTCACATAGTCAACTAACCTTGCTCAAGTACTTTGTGAGAGACACAAGATCTTTATTTCTACGTTTAACCAATTCTAATTTTATTTCCTTTAAAATCATTTTGCTCATTAGAGGGTAAATTATTGAACAGGAACTTAAAAATTCCTTCACTTGTAAGAATGTTAGATTCTCTATTGCTTAAAGCCTCAACTGATAATCGCACAGGTTGTAAGCAATTTAACATACCTCTCACAATTTCATAATATTCTTGAAAGAAAAAATAATTTAATCACAGATCATATAAGATCAAGGGAAAGAGAAATATGGCTTCAAATTATTGTCAAGAAGAATATGCATGCAAAACAATGTAAAGAAAAGGGAGGGGAGGGACTAAGGGAGGGAGGGGGATGCGGCAATATAATTTCCTTTCACGTCATATTGACGGGCATTTAGGCTAAGAACTTACGTATGATAGATATGAAATTTAAAAAAGTAATATTAAGTAAAATATAATCAAGCATCTCTACACTTATTATTAAAAATGCTGGCCCAATTCCAAATCTGAAATGCAGCTTCTCGTTTTGTAAATAGCAAAGACGCCGACATCTCTTAATTTTGTTCAAAGGTTTTATGTCTTATTCTCTATATACCCGATTCACATTCCGTCTACGTGGCTTTTTCTTAGCTGTTGGGAATTAATCTTTTAATCCACTTTATAAAATAATTTTCTCCCTTAAATCCACATATTCTGGATTATCAAGTTTGCAATGAACTCAGGTTTTATTTTTTAGTATGTAATGTAAGTGGTTTTATTTCATTAACGAATACATTATTTATTCTTGCAATTTTATTTCTTCGGGACATTTTTTCAACAAATTCTTGAATTTAATTTCCGCATGCTTTTCTTTGTCTCTCGTATGCTCTCTAATCTCTCACCTTCCGTCTCCTGGTGCGTTTTAATCAAATTATTACACAAATAATTTCAGAACATTGGTTTAAAATGTTTTATTTCTAAAATAACAAATTACATTAAAATTAATTCATTGCATTATATATCCTGCCACTTCTAGTCCTCGACGGCGATGGATGTCGCTCCATTTGAGGGTGGCATCTTTTTTTTGCCCTAGGGCGGCGTATGTACGTTATTGGATCTCGCTCTGTAACGAACCATCTGGCTGACGATGTTTGCCTGGTTAATCAAACGTCATGCGTACACCAGAAAAAAAGAAGAGAAAGTTAGTAGAACAATGATAGAACGGCCAAAGTGTTCATAAGTGCCAATGTTCACAATAATTTCTCCTGTTACAGGTACAAGGAACACGCATTCATGAACTCTTGTTCGCTCCAATACCCAGCGCTCGAATCCATTTTCACCCACAACCTTAAACATTTTTCAATCTTAACCACATAATCCTGACCTTATCTGCCCTAGTAGCAACAAAACGATCGAGATGAGATGCATTTCCCACAGTATTTTCCGTTAAAGAACGGATAAATATTTACTTTTCGACTATCATTAGGAGATCAATCAATAAAATTCAAGAGTGTAAAACAAAGCTTCAGCTCGAGTCCCTGACTCTCATTTAATGTAATTGTAACGCTGTGTAAGTTTCCAACAACAGTTTTTGTAGTCCCTCCAATATAGTTTAGTAGTTGAAATATTACAGCAGAGGGATGTAAAAGTCGACGACGTGAATCCTATGTCTGAGCATGGAGTTTACACGTCATCATTATTTTATCTTCACCGAACGGTTATTTTGAGGAAATTTCTCCATTTCCACGTGATTTGTGAGTGAATGACAAATCGTCAGCAATGATACGAATTCGAGAGGTTATGATTAGCATAAGACCAAATGTAGACCAATGTTGAACAAAATTTCCTCTATGAATTTAATGCGTTAAAATAAAAGGCACAAACCTATAAATAGTCCTCTCTGACGGCTTCAACTTGTAGAACAGGAAGGTAATCCACACAATTAACAAAATGCTCGCTGTAATGAAAGACATTGCAAACCCACGTCTATTAATATAATCACGGATTAAAGACTAAGTTTATATCCTTAACAACGCGAGCCTATTGTTACAGAAGGCTCAAGGCAACAATGGAATTCAAACTTTCAGCTCGGCATAGGTATATTATGATATACAAGATAGAAAGGAAAGTTTACTGAGTTAGTCTTTCCTTCACAGTATACTATACCCATATTAGAGAATGAAGAATTAGACTGGCTTGATAGCTAAGTTGGTTAAAGCACTTACCCGGCAATTGGGAGACTTAGGTTTGGTTAGCGGTAAAGGTTAGAACTAACTTCACATTTACATATCGGTAAAAGATTGAATCCTTGCAGGGTGTATGTGATCTATGGTGCCATTTATTACACAGTCAAAGAATTTTTTAATAAATCGGTTGGCGGCAGGGGGTGCCTTCAAAATGTTCAAGTGAATCTTATGAGCAAATGGTAACAGATAGAAGTTAAAATTTCATAATTAATTACTGAATAAGTTAATTTGTATAGTATTTATACATATTTAAAAACTATAAATAATTTTGAGCTTACAATTTACAATAAATCCAATATAGAAAACGGACGTTTTCGTATTAATTCAGCAAATGAAGCTCCCATTTTTATATAGTTTATCTTTTCTTTTCTCTCATCTCTAAAGAACTTTCAGATAATCTCGTCATAAAATATAACTTGATTGACTATTCCATGTTATGAAAAATTATATCACCGTGACGTCTTTGGAATATATGAAAACATGTTTGCTTTATTATATGGGATAAAATTTATGAGGATTTTCCAGACCTTTATTGGATATGCATCCTCCTATGACTATAAGAAAATAAATTCCGTCCTTCAAAAATCCATTCACAACATTTGAACATCTTTCGAGCGATGTGATCGTAATAGTACCAAATGAGTCGTGTTATTTTTTACTGATGCGTTTGAAGTCGAAATTAGGGAAATACGATGGAACTCCATCCGCAAAATGTCGATAAAGATGTTAATCTCTCTCTCTCTCTCTAAAAACTTATGGCTTGCTAGGATGAAATAATTCACAACAGCAAAGGGCATGTTCTGGGCTTCTGATTTATTAGACAACAGTAATTGGCCAATGCTCGGAAATTAACGAATTTTAATTTTATTTGCTGGTTACTCTCCGTAAATGTCTCGATCCATTTGAATTGCTCGCATGACTGTTCTCTTTATGCCCATTAGGTAAAAGAAAAACTAAAAACAGATAATAAAGGTGTCTCTTTTTCAAATTGAGGCTGAACATTTAGCTAAAATATTAAAAACCTCCCGGGGAGAAGCAAAAATTGCGAGCAAAGCGGATCGAAAGCTGACGTTTGGTCTTCAATAGCGATTAAGGCTAAATCCTGATCCGATTCTTATAATATCAGAAGCTTGCCACACTTGCATTGAAAAATATCATGAGCGCATAGCTACTTTTCAATATACTGTTTTTAAGGGACATTTATTAAAGTGGTCCATTAAGGAACTGCTATCTTCTGTCCGCTGGTTGTAGCTATGCACAAAGTAGGTTTTATCACTCCGTACTAATTGTTTTCTCCAAATAGAGTTTTCAGAGTATTCCATCGGTAATAAAAAGAATGTCATTGCATTAATATGTAATAATAATTATAGTTTGTCTTCTGTCCTATGGGGTCTACGTTGTACTTGTCACGGTCATACTCTTTCGGTTCCTCCGTTCTAGTATTTTTGTGAAGATCATCGTTGTAGAGAATAATATTTCTTCCAAGTTTTGTTTGAAACAAATTTTCGTAGAATCATCCATTTCGGAGATATTTAACTTTTTCGTAATTTCCAGTATACAGCGCCGCCACCATGTTGTGGTGAATTCTGAAAACATATTCAAAATATAATTTACGGCAATAAGGAAGACTGTATTCTTTTAATTTACGAAATAATAATTTTGCCTTATAATGCTATTCATAATAATTTAAATATCTATACCCCAAATATGGAGAAAGTCATGTGTCGGCCACATCAGATTTTTTCCTTAAAACAAATAACACCAAACTTGTACATAATGTTCCCTAATTTGACGTTACCCAGATTTCACTCGGCTCGCCCCAGAGCGTATACCACCAATCATGCACGGACCCCTCTGGTAGTTTACCACAACTTGTATTAGACAAGAATTCTTGGAACATCTTCGAATTTTCATCTCAGAAAAATTATTTTAATCACAGATCATATAAGATCAAGGGAAAGAGAAATATGGCTTCAAATTATTGTCAAGAAGAATATGCATGCAAAACAATGTAAAGAAAAGGGAGGGGAGGGAGTAAGGGAGGGAGGGGGATGCGGCAATATAATTTTCTTTCACGTCATATTGACGGGCATTTAGGCTAAGAACTTACGTATGATAGATATGTATTTTAAAAAAGTAATATTCAGTAAAATATCATCAAGCATCTCTACACTTATTATTAAAAATGCTGCCCAAATTCCAAATCTGAAATGCAGCTTCTCGTTTTGTAAATAGCAAAGACGCCGACATCTCTTAATTTTGTTCAAAGGTTTTATGTCTTATTCTCTATATACCCGATTCACATTCCGTCTACGAGGCTTTTTCTTAGCTGTTGGGAATTAATCTTTTAATCCACTTTATAAAATAATTTTCTTCCTTAAATCCACATATTCTGGATTATCAAGTGTGCAATGAACTCAGGTCTTATTTTTTGGTATGTAATGTAAGTGGTTTTATTTCATTAACGAATAAATTATTTATTCTTGCAATTTTATTTTTTCGGGACATTTTTTCAACAAATTCTTGAATTTAACTTCCGCATGCTTTTCTTTGTCTCTCGTGTGCTCTCTAATCTCTCACCTTCCGTCTCCTGGTGCGTTTTAATCAAATTATTCGTTAAAAGATTTTCTTAATCTGGAGACATTTTATTTTGAAAATATCGCTGATGTGAAATATCGCAGCGATCATCGAAATAGAGATGAGGTATTGTATTATTACCAATTTTATATTCATTTCATAAGTTATATATTATATCATTTCCAAATCAAATTCCGTTTCTAGAACGTGTTTTGTCTTAAGCGGAAGGGTTACACAAGTAACTTCAGAACATTGGATTAACAATGTTTTATTTCTATAATTACAAATTACATTAAAATACATTCATTTTATTGTATATCTTGCCACTTCTAGTCCTAGACGGCGATGGATGTCGCTCCATTTGAGGGTGGCATCTTTTTTTTGCCCTAGGGCGGCGTATGTACGTAATTGGATCTCGCTCTGTAACGAACCATCTGGCTGACGATGTTTGCCTGGTTTATCAAACGTCATGCGTACACCAGAAAAAAAGAAGAGAAAGTTAGTAGAACAATGATATAACGGCCAAAGTGTTCATAAGTGCCAATGATCACAATTATTTCTCCTGTTACAGGTATAAGGAACACGCATTCATGAACTCTTGTTCGCTCCAATACCCAGCGCTCGAGTCCATTTTCACCCACAACCTTATACATTTTTCAATCTTAACCACATAATCTTGACCTTATCTGCCCTAGTAGCAACAAAACGATCGAGATGAGATGCATTTCCCACAGTATTTTCCGTTAAAGTACGGAAAAATTTTTTACTTTTCGACTATCATTAGGAGATCAATGAATAAAATTCAAGCGTGTAAAACAAAGCTTCAGCTCGAGTCCCTGACTCTCTTTTAATGTAATTGTAACGCTGTGTAAGTTTCCAACAACAGTTTTTGTAGTCCCTCCAATATAGTTTAGTAGTTGAAATATTACAGCAGAGGGATGTAAAAGTCGACGACGTGAATCCTATGTCTGAGCATGGAGTTTACACGTCATCATTATTTTATCTTCACCGAACGGTTATTTTGAGGAAATTTCTCCATTTCCACGTGATTTGTGAGTGAATGACAAATCGTCAGCAATGATACGAATTCGAGAGGTTATGATTAGTATAAGACCAAATGTAGACCAATGTAGACCAAAATTTCCTCTATGAATTTAATGCGTTAAAATAAAAGGCACAAACCTATAAATAGTCCTCTCTGACGGCTTCAACATGTAGTACAGGAAGGTAATCCACACAACCATCAAAATGAACTCTATAATGAAAGGCATTGCAAACCCACGTCTTTTAATACAACCACGGATGAAAGACTAAGTTTATATCCTTAACAACGCGAGCCTATTGTTACAGAAGGCTCAAGGCAACAATGGAATTCAAACTTTAAGCTCGGCCTAGGTACTATATTATGATATACAAGATAGAAAGGAAAGTTTACTGAGTTAGTCTTTCCTTCACAGTATACTATACCCATATTAGAGAATGAAGAATTAGACTGGCTTGATAGCTTAGTTGGTTAAAGCACTTACCCGGAAAGTGGGAGACCCAGGTTTGGTTAGCGGTAAAGTTTAGAATGTTTCTCCTTCTCTAACTTCACATTTACATATCGGTAAAAGATTGAATCCTTGCTGGGTATTTGATCTATGGTTCCATTTATTACACAGTCAAAGAATTTTTTAATAAATCGGTTGGCGGCAGGGGTGCCATAAAAATGTTCAAGTTAATCTTATGAGCAAATGGTAACAGATAGAAGTTAAAATTTCATAATTAATTACTGAATAAGTTAATTTGTGTAGTAATTATACATATTTAAAAACTATAAATAATTTTTAGCTTACAATTTATAATAAATCCAATATAGAAAACGCACGTTTTCGTATTAATTCAGCAAATGAAGCTCCCATTTTTATATAGTTTATCTCTTCTTTTTTCTCATCTCTAAAGAACTTTCAGATAATCTCGTCATAAAATACAACTTGATTGACTATTCCATGTTATGAAAAATTTTATTACCGTGACGTCTTTGGAATATATGAAAACATGTTTGCTTTATTATATGGGATAAAATTTATGAGGATTTTCCAGACCTCTGTTGGATATGCATCCTCCTATGACTATAAGGAAATAAATTCCGTCCTTCAAAAAATCCATTCACAACATTTGAACATCTTTCGAGCGATGTGATCGTAATAGTACCAAATGAGTCGTGTTATTTTTTACTGAAGCGTTTGAAGTCGAAATTAGGGAAATACGATGGAACTCCATCCGCAAAATGTCGATAAAGATGTTAATCTCTCTCTCTCTAAAAACTTATAGCTTGCTAGGATGAAATAATTCACAAGAGAAAAGGGCATGTTCTGGGCTTCTGATTTATTAGACAACAGTAATTGGCCAATGCTCGGAATTTAACAAATTTTAATTTTATTTGCTGGTTACTTTCCGTAAATGTCTCGATCCATTTAAATTGCTCGCATGACTGTTCTCTTTATGCCCATTAGGTAAAAGAAAAACTAAAAACAGATAATAACGGTGTCTCTTTTTCAAATTGAGGCTGAACATTTAGTTAAAATATTAAAAACCTCCCGGGGAGAAGCAAAAATTGCGAGCAAAGCGGATCGAAAGCTGACGTTTCGTCTTCAATAGCGATTATGGCTAAATCCTGATCCGATTCTTATAATATCAGAAGCTTGCCACATTTGCATTGAAAAATATCATGAGCGCATAGCTACTTTTCAATATACTGTTTTTAAGGGACATTTATTAAAGTGGTCCATTAAGGAACTGCTATCTTCTGTCCGCTGGTTGTAGCTAGGGTTTCCAAATCCTTGACATTTCTGAACCTTCGGGAATCGGGAACGGGAAATCTTATTTCCCGGGAATTCTCGGGAATTCCCGAAATCATATTTTTTAATTTAATTTTCCTAGATCACCAGTAATAATGACTATAATAGTAACTGTTAATAAACAGAGTATCATTTTGGATATGTTTCTGCTATATTTGAGGTTTACTCAAAATATAAACAATGTAATGAATACAGACTTTATTATACCTTATGGTATACAATACGTTTTTACATATATCACAGAATGTATTAACGTTCTCAATCTCATTTAAATATTTTAGTCATGAAATTAAACATTAACACAAAAACAAATGCAAATATTATTAGTTTGAAAATTGAAATAATACTTCAAATAATTTTTATTTATCATTTTTAAAATGAAACTGTCAGACAATCGTGATCTTTGCTTTGTAACAAATATACCAGATGTGGAAAAATTTCTTTCATTTTGTGTTGACGTTGGCCGAATTGTTATGAGTGGGTCTAAAAGCATCTTCAAGTTGGGGTGAGAGAATGCGTTGCTTCATATAAGCTAATTTCCTTCCTTAGAGAAGCAAATATTTTGTCTGCTTGCTTAGAACTAGGTTTTGATATCGAAATTGATATTGCTTTAGCTAATTCACACTTCAAATCAGATTCTGATTTAATGTCAGAAGCCTCTATAAGGACATCCATTTTTTCTTCTTTTTGCACTTCTTCTGTTGTAAATGTTCCTTTACAAAGTCATTCCATTAATGACTTTGCCAATCGTGCAATTTCATTCTTGCTTGACAAGGCAAAAAATTCATCCTTTTCTGTCTCACATAGTCAACTAACCTTGCTCAAGTACTTTGTGAGAGACACAAGATCTTTATTTCTACGTTTAACCAATTCAAATTTTATTTCCTTTAAAATCATTTTGCTCATTAGAGGGTAAATTATTGAACAGGAACTTAAAAATTCCTTCACTTGTAAGAATGTTAGATTCTCTATTGCTTAAAGCCTCAACTGATAATCGCACAGGTTGTAAGCAATTCAACATACCTCTCACAATTTCATAATATTCTTCTTTCCACAAGTGATCTAGTTTCAGCTCTCGTAAAACGATCTTAATCGGATTTAGGATCTTTAAAAATCTCTCTTGCATTCTCTCCAGTGTGTTCCAGCGTGTTTTACAGTCCAAAATGACTTCTAGTTCCCCTTTTTCACTCTTGATTATTTCTTGCTGCAAAAGAGAATTTCTTACTGGAGAATATTTAAACAGTTTTACAATTCTTCATACACTGCTAACTACCGAAGATACATCATCTTGGAAATCATACTCATCGGCTCGGGCCACATCATCTGATTCAGAGTCATTGCTATCATCTTTCTCGTATTCAGAATCTGTATTGAATTCGGTATCGCTGCTACATGTTCCTGTTGCTTCACCTTTCAATTTTTTAACGTGAAATACTTTTGTTACAGCTAGATGTAGTGTGTAATTGTAGCAGAACTGTTGAATCGTCGGTGATAATTTTCCGAATTTTTCCACAACAGCTGCACCACACTAGTTGTTGCAACCACATCTGTTTCAAGTTTTAACTGAAAGTTTTCTAATCTTTCCTGGAGTAGGGGTAGCACTTTTTCTGCAGGACAGTTCCCATGTATTCTTATTAAACCAAGGTTCAGTGAAGTCTCATTGCAGTATACATGAACATTTATGTATCTGCGATTCTTACAACTGGTCCACTCGTTTATTGAAATATTTAGTTTTTTATCATCACATTTGAATACACCAAATTTCAGGATGTACAGTTGTACCACTTTACTGTAATAATTATATATTAGTGTCATAACTGAAGATGGACTCCTTGGCAACTGCATTCCTTTGGTTGTGAAACTTTCCCTAAGAAACTCACTTTTTGTGATGGTGTTGATTGATATTCCATCCAAGGCAGCTAGTTTGCTTACGGTCTCTTCTAAATCCAGTCCCTTGGCATACTGTAAAATTGTGGTTTGTCTCTTAGAAGATGAAGGCTTTCGCTCATCATTATTAATTTCAGAGTGTTTTTTCCTTTTCATTCCATGAATGTA